>WEIT01006662.1:19579-68376 GCA_013389985.1 Dryoscopus gambensis
CTGCGCCCGCCCCTTCCGCTTCCGGGCAGGGCTGCTAATCCACCGCCGAGCGCCACCAGCCAGGCGCGCTTAATACATCGTCGAGCGCAGCCCTGCCCGGCCCAGGGCATTCTATGGAGATTAAATATTTAGAGATATCTATAAATAGATAAATATAGACCGATATATGGATGAAGATATATAGAGAGATAGCTCTATGTATGGGGAAAGAAGGAGGAAGTGGAGAGAGAGATGTATATATCGAGACAGAGAGAGGAATATATATAGGCATATATAAAATATTAAAATATACAAATAGATGTAGATATGGAGAGATAGGTAATAGATAAATGATAGATAGATACATAGACACATAGATATACAGAGTTAAAGAGATGAGGAAACAACAAGAAGTTGGAAAGAAGTCCCTGAAAACTCCAAGGGCTGATGTGTGATGAATGTGAGAAGATCTTCACGGTGTGGATTTTCATGGAATTTTATTGATGAAATACCACAGAGCAGCAGCTGAGCAGTGCAGAACCAGAAACATGAGCTGATGTCACAAAATCTATCCAATGCAGGCTTCTAAAGAAATTTAAACATTAGATTCTTCCAGGAAATATCCCAGCATGACTAAGAATAAGCATCCATCTCCACTGGGACCTGACAGAATAATATCTACTAAATGAATATTCATTAAACAGCTCTCTTTTTTTCCTTTTTTTTTTTTTTTGCGAGGGAGGAGTTAAGACCTTTTTCTTTTACAAAACATCTGGTCTTGACATTTTTATTTCTTTTTGTACAGGCACCTTGAGTGCAGTTCTGATCCTGAAGAACCCAGCCAAGGTTTTCACCCGGAGCTGTACAAATTTCACAAGCCAGGGGCGGGAGTGTGCCCCTATAAGCAGAAATACGAAAGTGCAGCCAAAATTTCTCACAAAAACACTTCATCCAGCAATGAAAACCACAGCAGGGAAACAGTGCTGAGTGCCCCTGTTAATAAAGATTCACCCAGCAGTCAAAGAGTCACAATTTGACTAAACGAGAGAGTAAAACGCCGTTTTCCCCCAAAGTTCTGGGAATTTTCCAGCAGTTTCACCCTCCTCAGAGCCACAGCCCACACATGAGCACGGCCCCAGCCTGTTCCCAGCACAAAGCAAACACCGTTAATGGAGTTATTTTTAACTGCAGGGCCAGCAGCTCCCCTGCTCCCAGCGAGCAGCCGGGCACAGCGGGGTGCCCGCCCTGGGACAGGGACAGGGACAGGGACAGGGACAGGGACAGGGACAGCAGGGCCTTGGCTGGGAGGACCCACCAGGCTTCATCCCCCACCCCAGCGCTGCCTGGGCCGGTTTCTGCACCCCAGCCAGGGACCCGTGGAGCGGCCGAGGCTGGAAAAGACCTCTGAGATCACCCAGCCCGACCCTCCGCCACGTTCACCGCCGATCCACGTCCTCCAGGGCCGCATCCAGGCGTGTTCTGAACCCAGCCGAGCCCGCCGCGGGGGCCCGGGTCCCCCCTGCACTCGGGGCCGCTCCCGGTCAGATGTTCTCGATGGTGCAGGCCCGGACGCGGTTGGCCGAGAGGCACCGCAGCGCCTTCAGCTTGGCCCCCAGCGTCCGCAGCTTCAGCGGGTAGAGCACGGGGTTGCCCAGGCAGGTGATGGTGATCAGCATGGCCGTGCAGTTCCTGAAGATGTACACCCCGGGGTAGAGGTCGGCGTGGCAGCGCTGGTTGGCGGCGTCGAAGATGACGCCGGCGAAGAAGGGCGCGTAGGACACCAGCGCCAGCAGCCAGATGGAGATGCTGGTCCGGGCCACCTGGCTCTCTGCCGACTTGTAGGTGCCCGTGGCTTGGCCGCACGCCTGCATCCTCAGCTTCCTCTTCCTCAGGATGATGATAATCCTCAGGTAGGTGAACAGGGGGACGATGAAGGCCACCACGACGTTGGGCACGGCGATGAAGATGAGGTAGTTGACGCAGAAGGGGCTGTAGAGCACCGAGACGCTCCTCTCTGCGTGCAGGCAGTTCCAGCCCATCAGCGGCAGGCAGCCCAGGAAGAAAGCCAGGACCCAGTTGATGAAGACCACGGCGATGGAGTGGTTCCGGGCCACCCTGAACCTCGTCCTCATGCTCTCGGCCACGGCCAGGTAGCGCTCGATGCCGATGCTCACCAGGTTGTAGATGGTGGAGAGAATGGACGTGGTGTACAGGGCGTAGGGAGCCAGCATGTCCTTGGAGCCAAAGATGGTGATGTCGGGGTTGGTGATGAACAGCATGGAAATCCAAAAGCCAGAGAAGCTGGTGAAGAGGTCAGAGACAGCCAGGTTGCAGAAGAGGATGGAGATGGGCTTGTGCAGGTCCCGGGTGGCCAGGCGGGTGAAGATGACGGTGCAGTTGAAGATGACGGAGGCGACGTTGATGGTCAGCTGGGGGATGCCCAGGGCGAGCACCAAGTAATGATTCCAAATCTTGGTGTAGTTGGCAGAGCAGTTGGGGAACCCATTCATGGTGGGAAATCCTCCTCGCAACCCCTGGCGAGGTCGGCTTTGCTCATCCCATGCTCCCCGAGAGCTCCCACCTCGCTCCCGGGCGCAGAACCACTCCTGACACGCAGCTCCTGCTGCCACATCATCGTCGTGACAGGGATTAAACTTTAACCAGGTGTGGGTTTAGATATTTGGGTTGCCAGCACGGGGCTCTGCCGATCCCTGCTGGGTTGCTAGGATAGCCCAAACTGCAGAACATTTGCCACACGGGTGAGCTGCTGAAAGCAACCTTTGACTAGAGCAAAGCCTGGCCAGGGCTTGGGGAGAGGAGTGGTCACATCTGCAGCTTAAAATTCTTCAAGGATATTCTAAAACGGAGTGAAGTGAATTCAGCTTTAACTCACAAATTAATTAGATCATAAAGGATTAGAGAGTCAGGAAAGGGAGAGCAGAATTTTGTGGGTTTGGAGTGGGGAGAGTGTGACTGAGGGAGCTGAAATAAAACATCAGTGCTGTGTCACCAACCTGGACCCCAAGAGCCCAGAAAATGCCCTTTTCCCACTTAATTCTTGCATGAGAACATAGCTAGAACCCAACAGACATCACCACCCGTGCCTTTGCCACAGGGTATTTTGTGTTTATTTAATGTGGCTTGTTCATTAATAAACCAGCATCAACACCATGGTATCTTTTCTTTCTCCACCTTTTTAAATGCAAATTATTTTTGAGAACTAGACTGAAAAAGCTTGAGATTTAGGGGGAAAAAGCTCTTGGGACACACATTCCATGCTCTCAGCAGAGGGCACTGCTGGAATAAAATACAGGGTACAGTGGGAGCAGGGAGGTTTTACACCGCCGAGCAGTGCAGGTGAGCAGGACAACTATCCAGGTAAAGCCACGTTGTTTATTCTGATTTAATTCATATTTTATTCTTACCTTGACAAGGGATTCATCTTCACTGGTGACAATTTTCTACCACGACCTTGCCAAGCAGCTCAGCTGAGCTCCCACATTCAGCACTGATCACTGCAGCAGCAACTGGGAGTCTCTGAACTCTGATAGCTCTGCCAAATTCACAATGTAAGAAATTTAGGCTGTAATTTTGAGTTTATAAAGGGGAGTTCTAGGGCTTTTATTTCTATTGAGGTGTATGCAAGCATATTCAGTTTAATGTGCAGTTAGTATGCACAGATTTTGTGTCCTAGAAACACTTTATAGTTAATTAATCCACTTTTTAAGTGTGAGTATTACCCTTCGTACAAGTCTGAGTAAGCAGTGAGTATCTCAGATGGTCACAGGGGAATGATCACGCAGAAACAAGGGCTGAGCACTGATCAGTGAAGCCTGGGGGTGCATGAACATCCCACAGAACGTTCCTCTCCCCGTGTCCCAGATACAGCACCCCTGGCAGTGCCGGCCGGGGCAGCCCTGGCAGCCACACCTCTGGTGTGAGGTTGCTGCTGAACAAGGGCCCCACTATTTCTGCCACCTCCCGGTGCCAGCCCAGCTGATCCTTTCACCCGCAGCAGAACGGCCCAGGGGGGCACGGGACACCCGTGATGGACAGAATGTCCACAAAGCAAAACGGCTTTGAAAGTACCCTGGCGGCTAAAAATAACTTATCTGTGAATTTGGCCTCCAAAGTGCTCTAGATATTCCTGAAAATGCTGCTTGAAGTTGATCTGATTTGAAAATTTGGTGCTTGAGCACAAAACACTAAACGACGTGAGATCAGAATGTAATTAAAGTAATATCAAGTGGTATAAATAGCTCTCCACAAAAGAGTTGTAATCTGATTTCCCTGATAGAATTGCATTAAAATTAGCAGAGTGTTGCTGGATTAAGGGAGACAATCGTGTGGAAACTGCTTTTTTAGTGGGCTTCAATATACAGAAACCCCAGATTTGTATATCCCAACCCTCTGGGATGCAGTTGGAGCCCCCAAAACCAGATGAAAAATACTTTAAGTTTAAAGCCCAACCTCTTCATGGAACAACTTCTATTCAAGGGCATTTTCTAGTCCCATATTCCAGGAACTGTGCAGCATTCCCTGTGCTTACCCTGACTGTACACTAGTCGGGAAATTATCTGCATCCTATAAATGGGGAGAGAACAATCCCATTGTTTGTTTGAGGTGACACAGAATTCCAGGGAACTCAATCTAATCTCCAGGATCTCAGGCTGGCACCTCAAACACTGACTGTACCTTGCTGTGGGCAGCCTTTGATTTATATTTACCTTGATTTCACCTTCTGCAACAGTTTTGGGGGTTTTTTTTAGTTCTGTGATTGTTTTCCTTTTAGCTCTGTGACTGCTTTTACATTTCTTTATCTGAATGCCCAAATTGTTTTGATGAACATGTAAGAAATGGCCTCATTTTGTAGAATTCTCTGCTGATTGTGCCAGTGGAGAAGACAATAACCACAGACCACGGTGAAGAGACTGAGAAAGAGGCACGAGGGGCTTCAGGCTGAAGTTTTAGTGATGGTTCAAGCGGGAGCTGTGGAAAATCCAAGTTCACCCACCTGAGCTCCTCCAGTGGGACCCACGAGGGCTCAGAACAAGAGGCCCCAGCTGGGGGAAGCCAAAGCTGATTCCAAAGCAGGGAATTCATCCCGGAGCTGAGCCCCAGCTCTGCTCAGTAACCCCCGGGCAGCTCCCACCCTCACCTCGGGGTGTCCTCTGTGCTGACAGCTCACAGGGAAACGGGAATGGTGCCCGAAACCCCAGGAGAAAAGCTGCATCCTTGTGATGGAAATAGGAATCCCACAGCACAGGGACGAGGAGGGTTGAGCTGCAGGTGATTTGGTGTCTCTTGCAAAGCCACGTGCGCCCAGGAAAATGCAGGTTCTCCAAGGATGAGGGATTTCTGTGCCCTGCTTGCTTTCCTCTCGCATTCTCCCTGAACCCACGCTCAGTTCCTGACGCCAGACCCTGGGGAATGTGATGGTTCTGCTTTCTCCCAGCTGTCCCTGCCCTCAGCTCTGCGCTGTCACCAGGCTGCAAACACCAGACTGGGCCAAGAAACGTCAGGCAACGTGAGCAGCTCAGCAAATTCATTCCATGAATCCAAGTTTCACTGCCATGACCTTCAGCAAAGCTGTGGGATCACAGTATCCCTCTGCCCAGCCTCTCAACGGGCATCACGAGGCCTGCAAGGAAGAAACAGTCAGGAAAGGGAGTAATACAAATAAGGAGCCTATTTATCCAATTTATGCTTCATTTTATGCAGATTAAAGCCTTCCTTTCTGGAGAGGAAGACACAAATGGGATGTGTGATCTCCTTCCAAGATTTTTTGGAGCTGTTTTGAAAACAGAGAGCTCTGCTCCTCCCCCCAGCCTCTCCCTTGGAGGAATTTTTGCCTCCCAGGTTTGGAGTGATCCCTCTGGAGAGCCTGGAGAACCATGGATAAACACCTGACACCAGGTGTGTGGCAGACAAAGCCTCTCCACGGATCACTTGGGTGTGGAGCAGGCAGAATACATCTTATCCCTGCTCCCAGCTGTTCCCTGGAATGACCTTGTGCTGGAGCAACATTCCCAGCACAGCAGACTCAGGGAGAATCAGCGCCAGCCCACGTTTGCACATGGAAGATGAAGCTTTAATGCTGCTGCTTCCCCACGAGCTCTGAAATTCCAGATTTCCTGTTCAGCGGCGTGGGAACTCTAACGAGTAAAATGACAACACAGCTAAATGAGGAGCACTCTGCGTTTTCTCACTCTGCAGGGTGGGATTCCCAGTCACCCACTCGCTAATCACGAAACCCATCTGTGTTTTCAATCCCTTGGAAGTGCTTCCCTGTCCCACTGCAGGGGCAATCCCTCCTGGCTCAGCTCGTCTCTGACCAGGGTTTGGACTCCAGCCAATCTCACCCTCTCAGCCTTTGCTTCTGGGGCTCTCAAGGCCACAAAACAAGTGCAGTTTTCACTGGGTTTGATATTCCCACGTGTCATTCCCTACCCTGGAGCTGCCAGGAAAAACCAGCCAGGAAAAACCAGGAAAAATTCAGAGATCTGCTGTCACCCCCGGCTTAACTTTGCATCATCTCCTCTGACCAAGATCCTCTCATCTGCAGGTTCAACATCCAAAGTCTCCATGTAAAATGCACCCAGTTCTTGATGGCATCCTTGCACCTCAGGAAAGGAATCAGAACTCTCCTGAAGTGCAACGATGCCATCGAGAACTGATAACCAAGCACCTGCCAGGGGAGTTTCTTTAGAAAAAAAATAAAACTAAGGAGATCAAATGATGCCAGCCCTGCATATTTAGATTACAGTCTGTACCAGGAAAGGGAATGTCTTTATCTGACTGTGCCTTCACTTTCGGGCACAATTAAAGGCTTAGTAAACGTGATTGCAGTGCAGTTTATTACCACTTTGATAATGACAGGCTGGAAGGTTTAGAAGCAAAAAGAAAGAAAGAAAGAAAGAAAACCAAAAAGAAATAAATCAAGAATCCTGATTTTCAAGACCAAAATTTCTAACCCTCAGCTTTACAGAGGGTTTCAGAGAACTACACAGGAATAGAGCAGGAAAAAACCCCCAAAGATGTTGGCTCATCTCCCCAGCGAGGACCATCCCCAGGAAGGAGCACAGCCCAGGAGGGAATTGTCTCTTGGATGCCCTTGGAGCACCTGGCACGGCCCTGCTGCTCTACGTGCTCAGCATTCACCTGGCTCCGCAGAGACCTCCGCGCTCGGAAGTGACAGAGCGCCACGGATTCCCTCATTGTTCTCCCCCCTGCAGTAATTATTTACCTCATCACCATGTGCGAGGCAAGTCAGCGTCTGCGCAGCCCGGAGCTGCCGAGTGCAGGATGGAAAAACACTCCCCGGCAGCTCTTCATTGTTGGAATGTTATTTATAGCCCCGTTTTTATGAATAAAGGCGCTGCTCTGAGTCGGCTGCGCGGGTGTCACCGCGGGTCCTGAGCCCCTGCGCCCCCTCTGCGAGAGCAGCAGGGCCTGGGCAAGGCAGGGAGCGTTTTCTTGGCTCCTTTTTTGTCGAACTCGGCCTCTGCTGGATGACTCTGCACGCTCAGATCAGCTGGGGTAACCTCACATCCCTCTGTCCACCCCTCACGGGCATCCTGCTCTTCTTCCACCCAACCCAGCCTCGGGGTTCTACCCCACGGGCATTTGGGGGAGAAGTTGTTTCACTGCCCCGTTTGTTCTGCTCAGCTGGATCAAAATCCACCCCCAAAAGTCCCAGAGATGATCCTGTGTCTATAATAAAGCTGTGTCACTTTGTTGAACATTAAGTCTGAGTTGCCCCTGAATCATGTTTAATTCCAAACGTGAAATTTAAAAAATTAGATAGGAAAACAAAGGGGACAAAAAAATATCTGTATATATGTCATACTACAGCAGCAGCAGGAGAAAGTTAAGAAAAAGGATTATTAAAATAATGTATCATTACTTAATTCTGTACATAAGGTGTTGTATGTCACCTAATAAACATTTCCTGTTGCTGCACACGGAATTCCCATTTTCCAGTCCCACAAATCAACTCCAATCCTGTTTGGAGAACTCTGGGGCAGGAATGAGGCGGACTTGGGGTTTTATTTGTTTCACTAGGGTTTTTTTAAAGGAAACATTAACTTTAACACACGTATTAATTGAATGCTGTGAGGCTGCCAGGAGAAAAACTCCCAGTAAATAAAACCATCGCATTTTACTCCCAGGCTGCTGAACCTGCGCAGGTTGCAGAGCCTCAGTTGTTCACTAAGGGCTCCTGCTCAGTGCCAGAAAGCCTCACTCCTCTTGCCATTCACTTTGGAGAATGAATAAATTTAGGCAAATCAGGAGCAGGGCAAATCTGGAGATATTGCAAAGGGGAGGAGCTCACCTTCCTGCTATGGCTTTCAGGTCTGTCCTGGAGTCCTTACTCCGGTATAAAACTGAGAGCAGAAATATGATCACATCCTGAGGAGTCTAATCAATTCTGGTTTCAACACTGAGCCTATTTAAAATAGAGAATGGAATTGCTGCTCCTTGCTCTGCTCTCCCTGCACACTCTCAAGACAGAGGCAGTAGGTAAGTCCTTCCCTGCTCTTTCTAACCCTTGTTAAGGTTACTCTCATTTCTGGGTTGTTTCTGGCTATCAGGACCTACACTGCAGGCTCTCTGATTCTTCTCTATGGTAAATGAAGGATGACTTGTTTATTTCTCTGCCTTTTATTATTTGTGGTAAAACACCAAGGATAGGCTTTTCTCATGAATGAATGAGTGCTTTGGGGGTTTCTTTTCACCTTTAGAGATTCTATCTGCCTTCCTCCTCCAAGAAAAATCAATGAGCTTTGACTTGATCTCTCTATTTTATTATGTACGTGCATTTAAAATACCAAAACATAATTTCTTTATCTTTAAAACTCCTTTAAACTTGAAAGAAATCGTTCGTTTGGATTTTTCTACCCCCTTTGCTTTGCTGTGTATGATCCAAGATGAAATTCTGCTGAGGGAGAAAGAACAATATGTCTTTGCTGCATCAGCCCAGCAGCCCCATCTATTTTTCTCCCTGGGCACTCTAAGTACACTGTGCACTTAGGATGGCTCAATTAAATAGCGATCTATAATTGGGATTGAAAAATGCAGGAGGTATTTTTTTTCCCTGCTTCTATTCAATCAGCACCGCTGCAGCGCTGAATAAATCCCCTTTCCTATGCAAATACCAGAGCAGAGCCTCGAAATTAAACACTGCAGCTCTTAAAAGTAGCGAGGGGTCCATTGTTTGCACTAAAATAGAGCAGAGTGCAGCGGGGAGAGGAGGCATCCAGCATTATCAGGGGGAAGTGCTGCCCTGAGAGCGGTTAAAGGCAGATGGTTTCAAAGCAGATCAAAGTTCAGAGGTGCTCACAAAGCCCCCGAAGCACTGCGGGGGTTTCCCCTGGGTTTATTTCTCTGCTCTTCATTAATTCTCCGTCCCTCAGCAGCTTGGCTTTTCCAGGTCCTCACCTGGCAGCTCCAAGCCCTTCCCTGTCCCTCAGTGCCCGCTCCAGGGGCGCTCCCCGTGCCGGGGCAGGTGAGGGGGAGCCAGGAGCCTTGGCTTTCCCAAAATCTGTGCCTCGTGTTTGCCCGCTCTCGATTCCTGGCCAGTAACACTCGGCTGAAGTTGCTGCCCCGTTAGGGCTCAACTGGGGAAACCTGGCAGGTTCTGCAGAAACCCTTCGTGGCTCTATTAGATCGGTGTCAATAATTAGGGTTTACCTCTTTATCAGAAGGAAGAAATACAGGCAATGGATATTTGGTATTTTTAAGGCATTTTTTGCCCCCCCCACCCTGACTATTTCCACATTTTCCCCTGAGTGTGGACCAAATTACTCAGCCATTAACACACCAGAAACTCACTCTTGCCACCCTCTTCTCCAAACTTTTCCTCAGGCAGAAGCTCCACAGGATACATTTTATTTACTAAAGTTAAAGGCTACACATTTCAAGCAATTCCGCTTTTGAGAATCAGCTGAAATTCCTTCTTGTTGTATTCCTTCACATATATATATTATTATTATTATTATTTTAAATAAGCATTTCCTCCCTGTCTCTCCACTTCTCAGAAGCAGCCGGGGTGATCTGCACTGAGCAGCTCATTTAACCCACCTCCACCTGGGCAGCTCCTAACTCACCACCCTGAAACAGTCAAGTGACCGAGTGCTAATCTTTTAAATCGCTGCCGGCCTTGTCTTAACAGCAAAGCACCTGTGGTTTAAAATTAGGCTTAACAGCCCTTAGAGGGCTTTCTAAGGAAGGGTCATTATCTCTGTGGTAGGAGAGGGAAACTGAGGCACGTTGGGGCAGCCACCTGCCCAGGGATCAAACCATCACCCCCAAACCTCTGTCCAGCCCCTCGTCCTCTGGCTCATCCAGATCTCAGCACGTTCCACTGACAGCTGAACTGATGCAGCTCAGGTTTCTTGCCTGGTTCCTTTGAGAGCTCAGGGACCCTCTGGTGCTGTTTTGGGGGAAAAGAGAGACAAAATGTCTGCAGTTTCCAACAGGAATAGTCCAGACTTTGTGAGAGTGAGGCTTTATAACTGTGCCATTCAGAGAGCAGGGATCTCCATCCATCTCTCCATCCATAGCAGCTCTGGGGTGGGGTTACAGTGAGCTCCAGGTGTTACTGAAAATTCATTTTCTTCAGGGGGAATGGAATGAACCCCAGCACGTTTTAACCTTTTGCTTTATCGCAGAGCAGGACTCGGCCATGAGGAGACAAATCTCCCACAGTCCATGCTCTGGTGCTCCAAAAGATAGATGCCTGATAGGACATTCCTCTCATTTAGATGAGATTAGATTCCCCTAATTTTCTATATTTCTGCTCACATGCTTTTGCCCTTCACAAACATTAAATTTCCATAACCATGCGGACATTGACGTCAGCACCGATTCTCACTCTGGGGTTTCCTCAGGGCCATTCAGGTACAAAAAAAACCCCTGAGAGTTCCATCAGCAGCTTTTACAAAAAAAAAAAAGATGCTGTGCCTTCTTCCCTTTCCAGCTCTAATGGTGTGGACTGCACACAGATTTATGGCTGGGCTCCAAATCCATTTTCAGGCTGGCAAATTTGGGATGCTGCTGCACTCAGACACACTCTGGGGTGAAAAGTTGCTTTTTCAGCTGATTAAAGAAGAAGGAGGATAGTGCAAGACCTGGCACACGGAGAAAAGGCAGCGAGCCATAGGAATTACAGAATTACCCACAGGAGGGATTTGGAGCCACCTCGGGTGTCTCCATCAGGTCTGAATCCAAGCTGCCCCTTCCCCAGGCACGAGGATGAACCCTGCTCAGTTCTATCCCTGATTTCCCTGAGGGAGCAATGCCTGGACAGACACCGAGGCTCCTGAGCACACCGGGGTGTGTCCAGCTGGTCCTTCCCAGGCTCTCCCAGCTCCGAGAGCTCTCTGCTCCCAGTTTCTGGTGGCACACAAGGAGCAGGCGTTGCCCAGGGACACAGAGCCCCCAATCCCCTCCCCAAAGCTCCCTGTGGAGCTCAGCCTGGCTGGCAGGAGGACACCACAGCCATCATTCCTCAGTGTGCTGCATCACCTCACCCCCCTGCAGCCCCCCGGGGCTCTCTCCTGCTGCTCCCCAGCCCCAGGGCAGGACAGGAGCGTGGCAGAAGCCACACACAGCCGGGGACAAGTGACACTGCTCCGCTCTCTCCTACAGCAAAGTATCAGCTGAGGGTTGGGATATCCCTTATCTGCTCCAGCTGTGCCCTGTGGTGCTGCAGAAAACGGGAGCCACGGATCCTCCTGGCTCTTCCACTGAGATGCTGAAGGCTGGAAGCAGAAAAGCCTTTGACACTTTCTCCCAGCTGTCCAAAAAACCAGCACAAGCCCTTGGGTCTCCTAGAAAAGCTGCTAAGTCCAGGGTCTGTGTCCGTGCAGGATCTTTTCCCTGCTTGTGGCATTGCAGGAGACACTTTGTTGTGTTCCAGGGTATCTCCAATGGCCTGTTATTAGATTTTTGTTATATTTTTAGCCACAGGACCAGCCATCAAAAGCTCAGCGTAAAAGACTGCAAAAGGCCAGCAAAGCCACGAAGTGATTTGTTTGAATTCAATTTTAAAAATACTTTAAAAAAAATAAATTCCGAATTGCATTTTATTAAACAAAGCAAGGCAAAACCCCTCACAGAAGGAAATCACCTTAGCCCTGGATACTCATTTTTTGTTAAAGCTTCTATCTTTGATACAGGACATTTCTGAGGGCACATATCCATGACAGAGTATCACAGGTCACAGCTAAAAACCTTCCCCTCGCTCTCTGACACAAAGGAAGTTGTTTGCAGCTGTTAATAGGGCATATCCAGAACCCTCGAGTCTCTCTGGATTTTTCCTATAGTTTATAAGTGTTCCAAAGACCTCACTGAGCGTGTGATTTATGTGTGTGTGTGCAAATCAGAAACACTGCTCACATCAGATGTGCTGGCTTGCAAGGCTTCACCAGCACAATAAACGTGATTTTCAGGGCTCGCTCCCCATCACATCCTGCAGCAGACGTGCATGAAGATGTGTATCACTGGGAAAAATAAAATTCCGGGTTAAAAGTGAAGAGCAGTGAGTGGCCACGAACGCTTGCAGAGACACACAAATCTCGGAGTGAACTTTTGGAACTGATTTTGTCTGTCCAAGGGGCTGACTGGGGCTTCCTGAGGATGTGTAATGCTTAGGAATGTATGAATAGTCTCATGTCTATATGCTCAGTTTGTGCTCAGCAGTCTCATTAATTAGAAAGACAGGCTTAGATAACAATTGCTTTTAAGTTGTTTTGTCTTTTGCACTAAAAATAGAAAGTTTGACAAAGCCAGCTAAAAATAGGGTGACACAACACAAGCCAAACCTAAAAATAAACCACATGCAAACCCAGCTTTGGCATTTTCATGGAAAAGGCTGCAAAGGTGACAGCAGATTTTGGGGATGGATTTGGGAACCGAGGACAACAGAGCTGTGAGAAGCCCGGCACCGAGGGCATCCCGGACTCTGGGAATCCAGCGCTGGGAAAACAGGGAATGGGCAGGCAGGACGTGGCTGAAGGGTGACAAGAGGCTAAAGGGACAAACAAAGGACTCAGGTGAAAGAGAGGAGGGAACTGAATTAAAAAGCAGCACAGGATATTCCTGCTGTCCAAAAAAGCTGGTGGCATAAAGGTCATTCAAACTCCCAGCGGCTCAATACATTCAATAAAAACAACATATAAAATGAATAAACCCCAGCCACTTCATCGGAGGCGCAGGCTGAGTGTGTTCAGCCCCTGCTGCAGTGACTTTCAGGGCACATGGACGGGTTAAAAGGGCATTTTCAGCCAGCCTGGCACTGCTTGGCCCTCAGCACCCCGAGCGCTCCCGACTGCCAGCGGCTCCGAGCAGGGCACGAGCAGGGCACGAGCAGCACAAAGACCATTTCGGAACTTTTATGGAATTCGGACAATCTGAGCATGATCCAAAGAGCTGAAGGGTCTTTTCCTAGATCACACAATAGCACCTTGGCAGGGCTGCTCCCAGCCTGGCCCCCGGCCAGCAGCAGCGTCCTGGGACAGGAGGGGGAGTTCTCAACTGCAGGGATGTTTTATTTTTTTGCCTCGAGCTTCCAAACGAGGCTTGATAGCTAAAACAATTGAAAACGTTTACAATAAAATGAAAACAATACGTAATTGTATTGTTTTTCTGGCCACCCCCGTGCCAAGAAGCAGCTTTGGTCAGGAAACCAGTTGTAAATTCGAGGAGGAAGAGGCAGAGATAAGTGGGACTGCTCACGTGCCAAGAGAGACTCCCTAAATTTAACTGTCCTGAACTCTGTGGAAGAAAAGCCAGCCCAGTCCAGCCCTACTCTAAATTAAACCGAATAAAGTCAGTGTGACACCTATGGGATGGCACAGAACCACTTAAATCAAGGATCCATAATAAAATGTAAGAGCAAGATTTAATTGATAATACAGCAAGTCCAGGTGTGTATATCTATATTTTTATCTATATGTATATCTATATTTCATCTATATTTTTATCTATATCTATAGCTATCTATATTTTCATTTTATCTATATATCACAGCAATGATTTCAGCTCCTCAGCTAAAAAAGCAAACCAAACAAAGAAACCCCTAAAACACTGAAACCCCCACTTTCTGCTGCGTTTTTCCAGCAATAAGATAAACAGGAAAAACAATGTGGGAGCTGAGGTTTGATTGGAAGAGCAGTGAGGGTGGGACCTGAGGGTGTAAAAAAGGGGGTTCAGAGGGAGATTTTGAAGTGGGGATGGTGGGAGGGTGAAGAGAGAGAAGGCTGCCAAGAGATGGGACAAAAGATGGATGAAGCCAGGACAGGAATTACAGATTAAGAGGGAACTATTTGGATGCTGTAAACACCAGGGAGGGAAAAGAATTGTTTAGGGTGGTTCGGTGATATTTCTAGGAGTGATGGGATGCAGATAAGGAAGTGGAAAATGTAAGCTATTAAATAGGAAACGTTTCCTGACAGTGTGGGCTAATAGACTGTGGAAAAGTCCTCTAAGGGAAGTGGCAGGAGCCGCTCAGACAATTAAAAGTGGCCCGGACAACATGCCTGAGGGCATAATCATGCCTAAACCCACGGAGAGCTGCCTGGATGTGACAAGGATCTTCCCTTCTTGCTTCGGAAAGAAAGCCCCAAAGCTCAGGGGAAGAAAGAACCATTGTAATGCAAGGTTCCTATAGGGAGGGAGGCATCACATCCGACTCAGATAAAATCTAAATGCAAATTTTCCTCCTCAGGGACTGTTCGGTTCCTCCTGAGCAGTACCCACACAAAGGATCCTGTTCCCCAATGTTCCACGGCTGCCAATCAAAAAAAAACCCCCTAATTCACAACAAACATGAATCCGCTGTTTGCCCAGGCACTCTGTAATGTTTAATTAGCTCGTTCTTTAAGGTTTAACACCTTCAAGGACCTTTTTCCTATGAAATGCTGAGTTTCTGTGCTGTTCTACTTCAGTGATACCATCCAACCACAAGTGTGAGAAGGACAATCCTTGCCGTGCTCAGAGATATCAGGAATTCGGTGGAAAGCTGCAAAAATTAGACATTAATTATCAAACAGTCCTGAGTGCTGGATCTGAGGCAGCTGTAGCCACTGAGGGCTGGATTTTTTAAATTCAATTTTATTTTCTTAAACTTTTTCTCCCCATCATCTTGATGCCCAGGCTGGAAGATTTTTAGTGAGTTTACTGAGACGTGATTGAAACCCACAAGTTTATTTGAGAAACTTGCCAGTCAGCTGTTCAGGTAGTAAAAATGCAGTGATTTCTTTGTTTGACAAGGGTGGGACGTGGATTTGGTTATGGAGGCACTGAAATGCTCCATAAGCCATTCCCATTCCCCCTCTGGCACAGACACCGATTCAGGACCACCAACAGCACAATCTGTGTGGAAGGGAAGGGATAATCTCCCTTCCCTCGGAGTCTGCCGGGGCTCTCTTTGATTTTTGTGGTTTAAAAGCTCCACAGCCTTGAGCCCCAGGAACCTGCTGCCCTCACTCCCAAAAGAGCCTCAGATCGCCTGGAAAATGGGATTGGCATTGCAGAAGTGCTTTGATGTCCGGGCCGTGCTCCCGCTCCACTGGGCAACCCCAGGGAAAGCTCCTGGCACAGCCCAGCCTGGAGCTCTCACCTGCCAGCCTCCCCCTCTGCTTTCCATCCCAAAGGCTCTGCGAGCAAATCCTTGCAGGTTATTCCTGCTGGGTTATTCCAGTTTTTTTCCTCCTGAAGGTTCGTTCGCGTGTAAATTGCCAAGAAACTCCCAGTCCTGGGGTGCTGGGGCTGTTAAAGTTCACACTGACCCCCGAACAGCTGCCAAAAACACACCTGGAGTCTTTCATCCGTGCAAAAAACACACGTGGAGCACGCGCAGGCCGTGTGGAGATCAGCTCACCGGGAATTCTTCAGGCATTTATTGATTAACATATCGATGAAGGCGCTTGGGGACATGCTGTGCTTGGAGCTTTGCTGTTTCCCTATGGGGATGAGGAAAAGCTCGGTGCTGCTGGAGCCCAGGCCACTGTCCTGGAGAAAAAAATGGCAACAATCAGGGCTGGAAAGTGAAGGTTTGTGTGTGTTTAGTAGTCTGCCAAAAGAATAAAACCTTGTCAAAACCAATTTTTGTATAATTGAAGAATATCAATGGAACAACAACAGTGAAATCCCTGCACTTCTCACCACACAAAAAAAGCAAAGTTTGCTTTTCTTCCCAGTCTTGCTAAACTGCAGAGTGAGGCAACACTGTTTGTACTTTTCAGCAGAAATCTCATTTTCGTGAAGGAAAAACTGAAACTGTGATTTTTTTAAGGTTATTTACTGCCACCAGGTCTCCCTCTGTGTCACAGCTGCTCAGGTTTTATAACAATTCTCTATTTATAACTTCTAAATCGTTAATAGATGGATCTATTGTTATGCCACTGATATCAAGATAAAGGGGTTAAAAGCCATTCTGAGCCTTCCAGCAGGTGTGTTATAAATTACAAATTAAGGTAATTACCAGTCAAGTGACAGGGCTCCTCCATAATTATCCTTAAAATTGATTAGCCATTTATTAAAATGTCTATAATTTACTGATCACAAGCAAACAGAAGGTATGGTATTAATCATCATTATGAGAGAGTTTGAATTGTTATGGATTGAAGTTAAATAGCCAAAGAGAACTGTCCCTGTCAAAGTCAATTTAAAGTTTAGAATAAATAAAGAGCCACCGATGCAGCTTGGGATAAACAAAACAGCCCCTACTTTCCTGACCAGATCAACACATAAAGTTAAATCAGCTCTTGTCCTCTGAATTTCGTATTTCTTTCAACAATGAAAAGCAAAATTCAGATGTTCTGCTGAAGAATTTCGCATCGATCCATGTGGGATGGGTCCCAGCTGAGTTAAACCAAAGATCCTCCAGGTCCTGCAGGAAGTGAGAGCCTTTGGTTTCTCAGAATTCCTCCCCAGGTAACCTTTAAAGGAGTTCCTGGAACGGGGTGAGATAAGTCCTCTTGCATAAGTGAATTTACAAGTCTGTGAAAGGCTGGCAAGTGCACAGCTGATAAAAGGAAATTTACTTTAACACTGTGTATATTCAAATGTGGAACTTTTGCCTCAAGAAGTTGAGGAAGCCAAGGTTTGAAAATCAAATTCTTTAGGACTGCGACACATCCAGAATTCTGATGATCCAGAGTCCTAAAGATTCCTGCTAGCACTGGTTTTGGGGGGATATTAATGGGTATAAAGTGATTTATGGAAGAGCACGATGAGACCTAGAGAGGGCAGAGCTGCCAATGCATTTCCCTGCTGCATTTTGGGGGCACAATTTGTGCAGATTTTCATTCACCTGATGTTTTTATTTAATTTTTTTTAGTGGAAGTCCACTGGTGCTATCGGTCCCAGAAGTGTGAGCAGCCACAGTGTGAAGGTACTGCCAGGCAATTCATTTTTCCAATCACACTGGTGATTCTTCTGCTTTGCAAAGGGGCTCTTGAGAGAAACAACGCAAAAAATTCACACAACTCAGCCTTAAATTCATCACAGTCACAGTATTTGTACATGTCAGTGCTAAAGAGGGTATTTTGGAGACATCAGTGTTTGTGGTAACTGCTCATTTTGTGTCGCCCAAGGATAATGTAAAAATGTACAAAAAAATGTTAAAATGTAAATATACAAATGTAAAAGTAACCCCAGAAGTTGGGCTGATGTCTCCAGTTTCCCAGTTTAGTTGGGTGGTTTGGCTTTCTCAAGGATTTGCTGTCTATGGGGAAAAAAATGAATAAATTTTCTTCATCCCTAAACAGATCCTCCTCAATGGCATCAGATAAACACGGCCTGCAAAGGGAACAAACAGTCCCCTGTCAACATTGTCACCCGAAATGTGGTTTATGACAAGAGCCTCAAGCCCCTGACTTTTGAAGGGTATGATGTGAAGGGCTCTGCCAAGTGGCGCGTGGAAAACAACGGCCACACAGGCAAGTACTGCCCAGCCTGCTCCTGTGGGCCCGAGCTGGGCCTCCCCTCATCCTCCTGCGCCCCTGGAGAACTGCAGGGGAGCTCAGATGAGCTCCCACCCCTCTGCTTCAGAAGGGAAACTCCCCAAACACCTCTGGAGGCAGTGATCTCTGCGAAGTTGGTGGGAATTATGCAGTTTTGGGGTTGTGGGCAAGGCCCTCGAGCGTCTCAGCAGGGGTTGGTTCCGTGCAGAAGCAGAGCCGGAGGTGTCACAGGAGCTCTCAACCAAAACCCCGCAGCCCAAACAAAGTCCAGGACTGGGGGCAGGTGGGCACAGGGGTCCAGGAGAATGATTTGGGCAGAGTTTTATCATTTTCTGCTTCTGGGCTTCTCCTTTCCACCTCCGGCCCCTGCACAAAGAATTCTGCTGGAGAAAAGCGTCGTGTGGGAAAATCATTCACAGTGCTGTGTCTTATTAATTCTTTAATAACGAGCTATATTCTTCTCAGATTCAGATCTGTTTTCTCTGCACACAGAAGCTATCTAATGTTGATCAGCTCCTTAGTGAATCAGTAAACAGTGAATCAATGAACAGTAATTCAGAACTGTTCCACTTCCTCCACCTTCCTTCACAATGCTGAGGATGCTGCTCCAACAAAATTATGTTCAATTAGTTCAACTTTAAAAATAAATCTGTGGTCTATATATATTTTTTTTTTAAAGTTACCTGTAGGTGTTCTTAAAATCCTGGATGGGTTACTTTAACTGCCAGATCCTTAAAGCAGAAAGTAGCAAGCGGCAAATATTTCCTGATTTCAAAGGGAAAGGTAGGAAGGCAGCTGGGGAGATTTTAATAGCCAGAGATTCTAATTTAAAACATTGCTGTCCTGGCAGGCCACAAGAAAAAGGAATGTTTTGACTTTTCACTAATACACGGATTAATGACTTTCCCTTTACAGGGTGATACTCCAGGATGTCCAATTACGGTCCCTTGTACACCAAAATTAGTATTTATAAGGATAGCTCATAACTCTCACCTTCCCCAGCCATGCATAAGGATTAGGGTTTAATCTGGGCTTTTAAAATCTCATCCTTCTGAGGGCAACCAATTCTTGTGCTAAACGAGGTGGTTATTGCTTAAATTGCTTAAATTACAGCTGCAATTAGAGGCTGCAGGTGAGATTAGACCCTCGTTACGTTCCATGATGCGCACATAGCAAAGGTCGCTGTCTCAAAGGTCTTAAGCTAAATAAACAAAGCCCACAAAGACATCTGACTCATCCATTTACAGATTAAAAAGCAAAGGAACTAAATGACTCATGCACTCTCCAAATTCATTTGGAATTCAGAACAGGAATGAAATCTCTGGGGCTGCAATCCAGAATTTTCCTCTGGGGCTGCAATCCAGAATTTTCCTATGTGAAGAAAAGTGCTGTGCTTAATGTGGAGGTCTTAAAAAGTAAAATTTTACAATATATCTTAAATATGTATGATTTAGACTTAAATTGCAGCACTACTCTAAATTAAAATCTTTAAACCCCGCCCAAAGGAAATGTTACAGTGCAAATAACAGGAGATTAAAAGGATGGTTAAAACCCAAATAAACTGGGATCAAATTTACTTTGGTAGAGGGGGTTTTCTTAGAAAGAAATCAAGGAATATGGGGTCTTCTGAGAGGTGTAAGAAGCTCAGACTCCACAGGTCATAATGGTTATAATTCATCTGAAATCAGTCTCAGCTGTGATTTTGTAAGGGTTCAGTTTCTGCAGAGCAGAATTTCTGGAACACTCGGTCTGAAAAGCCAAGCGAGAACTTGAAGATAAATTTGAATCTCAAGAACATCTCTGCTCTCACATACTGTTAATGAAGGAGCTGATCTTCTCCTTTGAAACAATTCATGTTTTTTCCCCAGTTAAAGTGACACTAAACACATCCCCTAAAGTCGGAGGAGGAGGTCTGGGCAGAAAATACAAGGCAGTAGAATTCCATTTGCACTGGGGAGTCCCAGGTGTGCAGCAGAACATCCCTGGCTCAGAGCACAGCATAGATGGAGAGAAATACCCCATGGAGGTAGGTGAGACTGCGTGTGGGTCATGGATTTCACTCCAGAACTCTGGAATTCTGAGATCCTATTGGCTAGCTCCCCTAGGGAAGTCTGAGGGTGGAAATAACTGCCCTGGCTGTTGTGTTCCAGCTTCACGTCGTCCACATAAGAGAAGATGTTTCAGATGTGACGGAAGCCAAGAAAACTGCAGATGGTTTGGCTGTGTTGGCCTTCTTTGTAAAGGTAGGCAGTGAAGTTTTCAATTGCCCCTCTCAAATCCCAGCCAGCAGTTTGGCTGAGGGATTGTTTACGTCAATATTTTATGTTTATGTCAGGTACAGTAGCCCAAGGCTTAAGCCTCCCTATCTTCTGCAGGCATTCTGCCAGCACTGAGTTCCTCTACCTTTTTCTATATCCTGCTTGCTGTTATTTTTTCTTGGCCCTTTTCTGTTTTATTCACCACTGATAAAAAGCAACCACTTGTAGAGAAATACACAATGCGGAATCAACATATTTCCCTTTCAGGCTGACAAAGAAAATAAAAACTATGCAACTCTGTTGAGTGAGTTAAAGAATATTAAATACCGAGGTAAGACACTCATGCCAGGGATTTCACAAGCTGTGTGGGGTGAAGACAAATGTGAGCCAAACCTGCAGCCACAAGCATTACAAGGGATTTTCCCCCGTGGTTTTTCCAGGGCAATCAGCACAGATAGATCCTTTGCCACTGAGCTCCCTTCTCCCACCTGAGGAAGACCTTGGGAGGTACTATCGCTATAACGGGTCCCTCACCACCCCTGACTGCTATGAGGGCGTCATCTGGACGGTATTTGAGAAGCCAATAGAGCTCAGCCCGCCCCAGGTGAGTGGCAGAGGGACAGCCTGGAGGTTCTGCTCTGTGTCCCTCAGCTGCCTTCGCGCAGTGTGACACCTCAGCTGCCTCATTTCCCCCCACACACTCACTTGGCATCAGCCCAAACGTGCTCCCCAGTGCCAGCTGATCGACCCTATTAAATCATCCCTCAGAAAATGGCAGGAAAGGGGCAGGAAGGGGAAATGACGGCGTGAGGAGAAAGCCAAGAACCCCCTAGGTCATCGCCCAAGCTCAGCGCTTCGTCAGCAGCACTTCCACTGCTGCCCCCTGCTCACTCCCAAATTCCACTGCTTTGCTCCCATTGTCAGGACAGCAGAACAGAATAATTCCAAATCCAAAACTTGAGCCCACCAGCATCAGCGTTAAGCAGCCCATTTCTGACCTGCAGGCAGGAAGAGGAGACGGCACTGCGAGTGCTTGGAGAACACAGGTTGTGCAGAGCTCGCACAGCCTGGCCCAGAGCCAGAGCCAGCATTTCAGCTCCCCACTCACAGCGAGCTCTCAGTGAGCTCACCGTGCCCCCAGCACAGCCCAGTGCCACCCAGTGCAGCCAGGAACCCGAACAAGGACAGAGTGCCTGGCGCTCCTGCCTCGCGTCACCGTGACGTGGGGCCGGGGCCGCGTGCCTCAGGAGCTCTGGGGGAACCAGTCCTTGAGCTGCACAAAGCATTTGGCTCCCCCAGAAAGGAAGTGCCCCTGATTGCCAAGGCTGGAAGGAGCCATCAGTTGGTGACCTCTCCAGTGGCCTCTGCCGCGGCGCTTCCTGCAAGGTTTAATGCACCCATTAAAACCTCAGCTTCAAAACCAGAGCCAGGCACCGCAGGTTTGCAGCACAACAACCCCGGGAGTCCTCCGGCATAAAGATTTAACAACCTGTTCTGTTTTGCAGCTGTCCCAGTTCGCAGCACTGCACTTTGGGGAGAACAACTCCACTCCCATGGTGGAGAATTTCCGGCCGGCGCAGCCCCTGCAGGGCCGCAAGGTGCTCTGGTCCGGTGCCAGCGTCCCCCTGCCCACAGCAAAGCTGCTGCTGCTGCTCCTGCCTCTGCCCTGCACCCTGAGCTCGCTGTCCCACTGAGCCTTTCTCACCTCCTTCAGCATCCCGGTCCTTTATTTGATGTTATTTTTTGCTGTTCTCCGTTCTTGGCCTCGGCCTCTCATGAATTGTGCCCCAATACAGAATAACCTTGTCCTCCTCCAGACATTAACCAAGGACTTCTGTGCTGCTCTGGTGAAGCCCAAGCCACCAGAACTCAAAGGAACTGGGAGATAAAGCAATGAAAAATTCAATTTTAAAAGCCAAAACGCTCAGAGAAAGCATTAGGCTGGATTATCCTGTAGTTTTAACCCAGCACTGGACGGAGCTGCACAGAGAACCTTTGGGAGGAATCTGCTCTTAAGTGCCTGTGAAGGGGTTGGTTTGGAGAATGTTTACATTCACCACTGCAAATCTGGCAGTGAAGTGGGGGGTAATTCCTGTAATCCCACACCGTCCCACCTGAAGGTACAGCACAGAGCAAAGAGCAAACGCTCACACACAGCTGAGCAGCATCTGCCTTGTCCCCTCTGGGGAAGGGCCCTCACCCAACACATAAATCCCCCCTCCTTCCTTCAGAATATCTCAGTTAATTCCAGATAAGGACACCGGGTTCCTTTCACCTGATCTGATTGGGGTTATCAGGTTCCTCTGTTATTTATTCATCCTTCTCTGGGATGCCATGGCCAGTGTGATGTGCTGGGAGCAACAGGGAGGCTCATCCCCACGTACCAGAGGCACATCTGTGGAAATTCCCTCTCTTTGGAGGGCTGCTTTTGAAGCAGGAGACTCTGATGATCCTTTATAGTTGTTATTTGCCTAATGAAATAGGACAGCTCAACAAATGGCTCTTTCTTTTATATATATATATAAATAAAAAAATCTTTTATATATATAATTTTTATAGTAGCATACCTGCAATATTCACATGTGGTCAAGATCCATAGTTTTTTCCAAGAAGATTGTGATTTGAACCAATTTCTTCAGATCTTACCCAATTACTTACAGAAAATACCTTGGGAAATGGGGTTTCCTTATATGATTCCAGTTCTCTCTCTGAAGAGGGACATGACATTTCCCTCGGGCTTGTGCCATATAACATGTTACAGCTGCTTTTAGGATTTAGATTTTGGCCACACCAAAATAGGATTTCATATTAGCAGACTTGTATTTTTTTTTCTTTAAGGGCAATGTTTGCAGAGATAACTTTATATATTTTCAGGAAAATCCTGGCAGGGAGAGGAACCACAGCTCACCAAAGACAGGATGAAATTATTTTCATATTAATCAATCATAAAAGCTTTAAAAAAACCCCAACATGGGAAAGCAAATGAACCTGTTCAAGTTTAAATGAAAGATTAATACTTTAACTGTATTTTTATGTAACTGAAAATCTTTGGAGGAGCAAACAGAAATGAAATATTAAAGGTGAACAACAGACCTATTCGAATTGTTCTGAGTTTTTATTTCTTTCGCCCTTGCTGAAGGGGAAGCCACAAACTCTTTCAGAAGAGGAATGTGACTTTTTCCCCCCTCCTGTTTTCTTCACAATATTTAGGGTTGGGTTTAGGGCTGGGTTTGCATTTTTAGGGTGGGGGACAGGGCTTTGCAGCACCTTGGGATGTTTCTACTGTCAGCAGAGTTCTGGGGGCTCTATTTCACACCCTCAGGGTGTTCTCTGCACGGAGCAGATTCCTGGAGCCTGGCACCGTGCCCAGGGGTGCAGAGCTGGAGCCCAACCCCACCCAGCCCCCAGGACAGGGAACTCCTCAGGATACCTGAGAAATGCCCTTTGCACTAACCAAGGTGTGCAAGAGCCACCATCCCTCAGATTATTTCCTCAATTCTCCTTTCATAGGCAGCCCTCTAAAGGATGATTGGAATACAGTCTGGAGGACCTGGCTCAGCTGTCATTTACTGCCAACAATAAATGATAAATCACAGGGCACAAACATTAATTACAATGTGGGAGCATCTTATTTACTATGAAATAGATTAAAACAGGACTGAAAGGAAGAAAAAAAAACCTGCTGGAAAGAGGGTGAGTCCTCTCAAGAGCTCCTCAGCACGAACCCCAGTGTGAATAAAATCTCGCTGGACAGGGATCAGTGTTTTTAGTGAGTGGCTCAGTGGTGTGGCAATAAGGAGAAGGGAAGTGCTCCATCTGCTCCTCTAACAGGGACTGAGCTCTTTCTGTCCTCGGCCAGAGGCTCCTCTTTGCACCCAGGTTCTGCTCTGGGGCAGGACGTGACGAGGACAGGACCAGGATTCTTGCAGGGAATAAACAAAACCCCCCTGCTAAAAGCAGGAAAAGACAAGAAGGCTTCAAGTGGGACATCTGATTCGCTTTGTGAGGATGGTTATGGAAAAGCAATTTGCTGTTCCACAGGTAACTTAAGGTACTGATTTTCAGGAATTTTGTCTCGGCTACGTTTGGCATGAAATTCTTTTATTGTGAAGACACCAGGAAATGACAGTCACTCCTGGAGCACAAAGAGCCGAGGCATGATACAGGAAAGGGTGGGGGGAGGAACAGGAGCGTTTGGAAGGATCCAGCAGGAACGTTATTTTCCCATGTCCAGAAGAGTTAGCACAGAGCTGCACTGATCCATTCCACACATGTTGGAGCCAGAGTTGATGACTGTGGGGCTGAAAGCTGCAGTCCCAGGGAAAATCAAACAATGCTGGCAATGGCAACTGGGGTTAAAACAAGTAAAACAAGCAGGGGTTTGTACAGCCCATCCAAAACCACTCCTTTCCCAGATTTGGGCTGCACCTTGGTTTGAGAGCTGCCTCTGGAGGTGTGAGAGGTGAAGGCACTGCTCCTCCCCAGTCATCAGGGGAGCAGGGGGTGACAGCAGGGGCAGGCACGAAAAAACTCCTAATACAATATGTTTTCAACAAAACATTTTTCTCAGGAAGCACCAAGAGACAAGGAAACCAAACCATTACTCACAAGAAATGTATTTACACTGTCCACAAAGAATTCTGACAAATTTGGCAACTCCACTTATGGTCAGCTCCTCCTGTGACAAAACACCAGCTCCAAATGCACTGGTCGGGACATAATTAATTTTCTGTGACTGCTGGGAGAGAAGGATAAAGCTTTTTCCTTTGTCCTTTCCTTCCTTGCCCATGCAGGTATGGATTCCACAGCAAAAACAGCACTTGCCAGTACCCTCCCCATTAAAAAGATGTCACACAGCAAATCCATGTAAAAAATCCAGTCATCCACCTGTAGTAAAAAAAAAGGTACAGAGAAGCCTATCAAACTTCCCAGGCTGCTTTTAGAGTTTAGTAAAGGTGGAGTTTAATAAATACCAGGTATAACATCAACCCCCTCTGATCCAGGGACAGGGATCCCATTGCCCAGGAGCAACACCCCAAAAATCACAGCTGGACTCAATGATCTTAAAGGTCTCTTCCAACCTAAATGGTTCTATTAGTCTATAAATGATTCTATGAAAAATTATTACTCTTGGAGGTGGGAGACTCTTTTTGATGGAGTTAGAAGTGGAGTCAGTGGTTTCCTTCCACGAAGAACTAAAATGAGATGGGATTTTAAAAACTCTGCCATGACAGAGAAACAAATGACCTGGGAACTGAGGTGGCTGTGGAAAATGCTTTGTGTGGGAGAAAATCATATGTAAATTGGAATTTTAGAGAAAGGAAATGTAGGATTTACTGGTAAATTACATGTACCTGTGGAAAAGGCAACGAAACTCCAGCGGGAGGCACAGCGGGGCCACAGCGACCTCAGCCAGGACAATTTTCTTTCCTGATCTCCTCCAAACTCCTCTTGAACAGACACAACTCCTTCAAGACAGCTGCTGCGAATGGGAACGTGCAATTTTCATTATGAGGTTTAAATGCATTTCCTAAAAATAACCTGCTGTTTGGGGCTTTTAGTATCAGAAATAAATCCATATACACCGCTAAAACCTGATTATAATTAGTCACACAAGTAAAATTATGAGTGTAATTAACTACAGCAATTAATTGAAATGCCTTTGGGACATTATTTCCCTTCTTGCAGTTGAATGCAATTTGCATTTAAAGTTACATCACAAAGGGTATAAGATGGTAATCAATTTGGGTTATTTTATTATCTTTTACCTATTAATATCCTCTGAAGCGATTTAGACATCCAGTACTCAAATACAGTTTGATGTAAAAGAAACCCAAACAGCTGACACTGTTTTAATGGGTTTTGTTTCCCCATAATCCACTCCAAGCTATCTAAACTTTTCCCTGCCCTTCCCTTTTTATTGCCTCACAAAAATATATTGGTTTCCACCGAGTGAAATTACCTTTAGAATGCCACCACCCTTCCCCTCCCCACATCACCAGGGCTGCTCCTTGTTCCCAGCACACTGAGAGATCTTGATGGATGAGTTTGCAGATTGGGGGTGGTTATGAAGAATTTATGAGAGAGAAAGAAAGGCAGAGAAGTTTTACATTTTGCTGATTGTGCTGATGTCGAGATTAAACTCTAAATAAATCATCGACAATCCCTATCAAGAGTGCAGTATCTTTGTAAGCCTGCAGTCACTGGAGCTTGTGGTACATGAAGCTCTCAGCTTTACACAAAACACTTTTCTTCCAGGCAGTAAAACATAATTGTTCATGTCCTGGAGCCCAGCAGCCACTGGGAAACCCGGGAATAATCCTGGGAGAGCAGCAGCGACCTCCCCAAGGAAAACAAAAGGAGTTTAAATCTTAAAAGAGCAGGAAAAGGAGAAAAAAATCAACTGTGGAGTGCTGAAGCTTCTCCAGGCCTGTCAGCTGAGACCTCTGTGAATGATGCCCCAATTTCTGTGCGGCCCTTCCTGCCAAACCCAGCTGAGAAAAGGAGGATTCACCACTCCTTTCCATCTCCTCAGGGCTCCAAATCATTGCTACAGCTCAAACATTTTGGGGACGGGGAGCTGGGACAGTCCCACAAGTGTGGAGAGAGCTCAGTCCACAGAGCAGCTTGGGAGCAGAAAAATTGCCAGGGCTCCGTTTACTCCAAGGGTTTTATAACCATTTATTTTATAACCCTTTTTTGGTTGGGGGTTGGCAGGAACACGGTGTCCTATCAAGCACTGCAGAAAGGGCTCTGGTGCCACTCACATCGACCCCCCTGGAACGGGTTCCTATTGTCCCCTTGTTACTGCGCCAGTGCCAGGCCATAAACGGGAAGTTTATGATCCCACAGATAGGAGTGCACATGTGATGGAACCGGATTGATTTATTCTAAAAACACCGGCCATTAAAGCTCATAAAACACAAACACTCAGATTACACTTGAAAACGCGCTGCAGTTCCCGCTGCAGCCGTGGGGGAGTTGTGGGGTTGTGGCCGTGAGGGCCCGCTGGGCCCGCGGGCGGCAAATCCCCCGGGAGTTACAAATGCCTCATGCAAAGCGTATTAAAAAGCAAAATCCTGCCTGTCTGTTTCTTAGCAAGCACTAAATGTCCGCGGGAAGGATTCAGCCTCAGGGAAGAGGCATCAGTTTGGTGCAAGCAGCAGCCACACGCGAGGGGTTCCCACAAGGGCTGTGGGACGCGGGGATTCACAGAACCGCCTCAGAGAGTTGAATTCACTGACAGGAGAAAACCAGCGTGCACAGCAAGATATATAAAATAAAATTAACTCTTCCAGTGGCAACTTCTACGAGTCCTCTACCATCAGGAGCATTAATACTGGGGGGTAATCTCCTCTCCCCCCGTCCCTCGCTCCTTTTTTCCCTTTTGTTAAAAAAAAAAAAAAAATCCCCACCAATGACAGCAAAATTCAGCTTTACCAGGGATGCAACACAGACTGGAATGCACAGCCAGGGAACAGCCAGGCACACGAGGGGCTCTCCAGCAGGAAACTGCAAAGATGAGATGAAAACAGCAATATTCTGAAATAAAAATTCAGTGAGGGCCCTACCGAAAGAAAAAAAATCCCAGATAGGGCACAGCACAACTGTGGACATGCAGAAATTTAAGGTAATAAAAGTGACCAGCCCACAACACACTCAACTTTTGGTATGCCAAACATTTGGGGAATCCTAAGCAGTAAAATTGCTGGAAAGCCTTTGGTACAGCTTGCAAAGGATTGACAGCATCACTCAGCTGAGCCCCAGGAGGGATTCTGCATGAAAATTAGTGTGGCAAAGGCAGCTGAGAGTGGTTGAAGGACTGGAACTGTGCAGGTTGTTGTCCAACTGACAGGCCAGCACAGCCAGCCAAAATAAATCTGGCCCCTCTCTGCAAGCAGTCTTCCTCAAATGCCTTCCTTTGGACTAATCTTTTATTTTAAGCAAAATACACAAACAAAAGAAAATAGTGTCAGTTTTACTATTGTACATGTGAATCAAAAATATCCACTGTAATCATCACCAAAATAAATTATTGTCCCGGTTTGGAATGGTGGGAAACTGCAGCTTTCCTTTCGTGCAAGTGGAGGGCATTTTATGGAAAGACGTTCCCCAGGGATAGCACACATGTTCATGGATTTGAGTAAGAGTTATCATACATTTATTTATATTATGACTGTGCATATTAAATTTAGTACTGTGGGAAACAGAACAAGAGCCTTAAGTGGTCACTTTCATGCGACAGAAATGAAGGATGACACTTCCAAAGGGGCAAAAGCCCCTTAGAACAGCAGCTTTCCATGAAAATGAAATAGCAGCTAGAATATATTTTGATATTTGGATGACTGTACCCCTGTTCTTTAGGCAGGTAACTCCATGCAGCATTTCCCCAGTAAAGCACTTTACAGCTGCATTTTAAGGCAGAGAACCCGGCTAAGGAAACCTTTCCCTGTCCCCCTTTTCCCTTTTTTTTTTTTTAAGCACAAAGCAAAAGAAGTTTTGTTTAACAGGCTGGAGCAATCAGAGGGATCAGAGCTCAGGTTGCGGACGTGTCAGCTTTTCCACCACTGATCCTGTTCCCCTCAGCCATCCTGCATTTATTTTTAAAAGGTCATTAAGCAAGACACAAAAGGTGAAGTGCAACGTTACAGATTTATAACCCGGCTGGGCCCTGCCTGGAACACAAAGCTCAGGTACAGGAGGAGTCTCTTTGCACCCTGGGACATCAAAGCCCAGCAGCCCCAGGCACTGAAAGATATTCAGAGGGGAAATTCACACCTGTGTTCTATCCCTCACCTCCCTTTAATCATCCCTTAGTGTATTGTATTTATTTGAACTCTACCCTTCCTCACACTCAACTTGGCTTTTGCTGTGTTACAGCGCCTGCCACTCACATGGAAGAAAATTTTAAATTATAGCCAGAGGTTTGGGCCCAGTTAAATCAGTTAAACAAGAGATTTTGTGCTAAAAGCTGATCATTCTTCAGGTCACTCTTAATTCTTTCTACTTAAACGGCCGTAATCAAAATTTAGTGTCTTCTTTAACTGAGCCACTATTTGAAAACCTATACACTGAAAACAATCACCTTCTCTCTTACAATTCATTCATAATCATTTAAAGAAAAAAAGAAATAAAAAAGGAATTGCAAGGAAAGGTAAGAAATTTAAACACCCAGTGTGACATCCTTGCTCGCATCTCATGGCCAAGCTGCTCCTCTGATATGCTGCCAGCTCTTTATCAAAAAGCTTCCACTCCAGCTCTCTTTGTTACCAGTTAAATGCTGGGGCTGCCTGTGCTCAAAGAGTCTGTGGGCCCGGAGATTTATTCCCTGGCGTGTGTCTTTTAAACAGGAACATTTATATAATCAAACCTGGAGATAAAAAGGCACAGCCACATGGCAAGCAAACATTTCCAACGCACTTGCTCCTGAGCAAGGTCACAACCACGAGCGTGTGCTCATGGCCAGAGTGCAGCACCGGGGCCTTCCTGTGTGGAATCCTTTCCTGCCCCTTCAAGGAGTGTTTGGGTACAACAGGAATGGCTTTGATTTAAAGGGCTTTTTTATTCCATATCAAAAGGAAAGTCAAACATTCATCCACCTTTCTGTTCTGCTTGGTGGGGCCTCTCAACACAAACCCCCAGCACTGAGCCATGGTTTAAATCATCCCTGCATGAACTGCTGAGCCACAGAGCTCCAACATCCAGCAAACCTGGGCTCTGCAATTCCCCCGGGCTGGTTTGAGCTGGAGGGGTTGGGGGGTGCGCCCCAGCTGTGTCCTGACAGCGCTGAGCTGAGGGGGATCATCACAGCCCAGGTTTACTGCCTCTGCTGCTGCTGAGTATTCCTAAATGTTCCAGTCTGCATCACACTGAGGTGTGTTCATCCAGCCCCGCTGCTGAGCTCTTCCTCCCTGCTCATCCTCCCTCTCTTGGAATCCCAGGATGGTTTGGGTTGGTTTGAGGACGTTCAACATCCTCATCCCACCCCCTGACACTTGCACCATCCCGGGCTTCTCCAAGCCCCGTCCGACCTGGCCTTGGGCACTGCAGGCATGGGAGCCACAGGTGCTCGGGACAAGCCCCTCACGTCCTCTGCCCTTCCCAGGCTCCAGGGGACAGCTGTCACCCTGTCACCAGAGCCCCTGGAGGAGGGACCTGCCTCACAATGTCCGGGCTGGGCTCTGTAATCACCCTGTTCCTTGCATTGTCTCCCTACTCCAAACATCGCAGTACAAACACCATTTGTAAGGGTTTTGATTTGCCACTGGGGGTGTTGGATCCTGTTTCTGGCTCTGCAGCAGCAGCAGTAGCTTCCCTTTGTTGCTTCCCAGCTCCCAACCAACATCCACGCTCCAGCTTTCCTGCAGCATCTTCTGGGGAGGCCAAGGTTTATTTATAAGGCACATAAATATTTTCCCCAACAAAATGCTGCGTTAAGTGAAGGCACGATTTTTAATCTGCATGCTAAACATACAGAAGATTCAACCTAAAACTCTGCTTTCTATCACATTTCAGCAAACTTTAAACCAGATTACACAGAGATGCAGCAATTCCTGGACAAACTTCCTTGTGATGTTAAGACTGAGGCAAACCTGTTTCCTCAAACCTTTTCATGGACTCCAAACATAGCACATAATCCACCACCTCTCCAATTTATTTGTTGGTTTAGTTCCTTTCTTCAACCTCAATTTGACCAAAACCTCTCAAATTCATGGTGTAAAAGACAATATAATTTGCAAGGCACTTTGAGGGAATAAGAAGCTGGTGAAGAGTCAGAAAGAACTTGTGATTCAATAGTTCTATGCAAAATAATACCTTGGTAAGGGCCCCAGGAGCTCCCTGTGCTTCCCATGTTCAGGATCAGAGAAAACCACAGGATTTTAACCTCACACAGAGCTGAGAAACAACACTGAGAATGTTCACAGCAGTCTGGGGTCTGTATTTCCAAAATGCAAAAAACATCATCACACACCACAGCTCTCTCAGCCACTTTGTTTGGACTTTGCACCCAATAAAAATCTAATGCTGAAAAAAAAAAAATTCAGCAGCACCGAGATAAAAAATATCAGAGAGAACAGTACAGGGAGTCCTGCATTGCCAGCTCACACAAACACTCTGACAAAGGCTCTGAAGCATCTGCTGCTGTTTATTTGCTTTTGCAGGGGAGGGAAGTGCACGAACTCTGACCACCCAAAGCAGCTTGAGACCCACCTGGGAACATCTCTGGGCTCTCAACCACGAGTTTTAAATGCACTGTGAAAAGTTGGGTGAGGTTCAGTCATCAGGTCTGTCTGAAACTACCCTAAATATAAATAAAAGATGTATTTTGCCATGAGTTTTCCTCAGTGGTTTTCTGTGCTCACAACTCCCAGGGAAATTTAATTTCTATCGAATCTAGAAGCGTCCCTTATCTGTTTTCTCCTTTGCGACTCATTTTGCTGAAGGGACCTTATCAAAGATTGCTTTTCATTTTCACAAACAGGAAATCTTTTACACACGATCGAGGAAGCCGGAGGCTTGTCCCAAACAAAAGGCACAATCTCCCCAGCTCCTGACAGGTTTTTATTTTCCTGAAACAATAAATCAGCAAGCATGGATGACTGCATTTTACTCACTTCTTGCTTCAATTTACTGGACCTGAGGGAAAAAGGGTAACAAAAGGTATAATTAATATAATTAATATCTACGTGGATGCTCCGGGCCCTGGGCCAGCGGCCGTGCCTGGAGCCCGGCACGTTCTCAGGACATGATCACCGCTAGCAGATAAATCTGGGATATTTTGATTTAGATTCAGGGAAAAGCAGGGATACAGCCTCCTGTGCCAGCCCAGGGGAAGGCAGGGAGCAGCAAGGGGAACAGTAGCTCCAGAAGGGATCCAGCACTCGGATCAGGACAGAAAGTGCCTTTGGATTTGGGATTTCAGCCTGAAGGGAAGGGACAGCGCTCACTCCTGTGGGCAGCAGGGCCTGCAGGGTTGCTGCATCCATCCCTCCCCTCTCTCTGAGGGGAATAGGAGGGTTTGGCACAAGAGGTGCTGTCCCTGCTGCGTCCTTCCCCTCCCTCCCTCCCAGGGGATGCATCAAAAGCCACCCCAGGTTTGCAGAAGTCTGACTGACCAACCCCAGGGGCAGGACAGGTGCTTCCACACTCCACACACACAAAGGCACCAGGGAAAATCCCAGCGCAGCTCATTTCCCACTGCTCCCATCTCACAAAACGGGCTCTGCTCATTTCTGAGCCCTCCTTCGAGACCTGCACAGTTCTGATCTGGGGAGTAAAAGGGATCCAGCAGCATCAAATGGCTGCAGGTTTGGGCAGGGATGCGATGCCTTCATCTCTCTAACGTCCCCTGCTGCACCCCTGAATCAATAAAAGCTTTACCACTGACAGCAGCACGTATGAACCATCCTTGGTAATTAGTGTGTTTCATCCTTTTAAATTCCACTTTCAATACCTCAAAGCCTTAACAGAGGAAAATTCATGACAGGAACAACTACAGCCCATATTCTTTTAAATGAAATTAAATTTTCAACATTGAAAATGCCCAAGTGACTCCAATGACACTGTGGGGTGGCCACACTTGGTAAGAATGACCATTGCTCTGAGAATTGAGCACCAGGCAGGGGAGGTGACTGTGATGATAGCATCACACTCCCATCCCAGCCAGAGATGGCTTCACTTCCAGAGACACTCTGGTGTCATCCCTGGGGATGCTGGTGCGTGCTAACCCTTGGATAAATACCCATTTAGCATCTTCAAGGGCCATAAAATAAGAACAGTGGTTCATTTCCAGCTACACATCACCACGGCGCTTTTGGAAACACTCAAGAACCGAGGTGATTGCGCTCCTGACACCAGCTCTGCGCAGACTTTGGTCTGGTTGCCGGCTCAACCAGAGCCACGTCCTCCGTGCAGAAAAGCAGGGCTGTAAGTGCAGCAGGGCGCCCCCACCCCCGTCTGCTCAGGGAAGCGTCTCCGTGGCTGCACCCAGCAGCTGCGTGAGCAAACAGCCTCACACTGGACAGCAGCTACGGCTGATCCTGTCCACAGACACCAGAGCAAAACCTTCCCGTACCCGAGGGATCACCTCGCTGCTGACACGGATTGTTTTCACATAATGAGTGTTATTATCATCAACAAAATGCCCAACTTACCTTTTGTAAACAACGAAGAAGCTGCAAAGAACTGCTGGAACTGCACGCCCACGCTTCAGCTTTTGGATTGACAAAGGCATTTAAGCTTCATGGAAGCAGTACAGACGCTTCAAAGCGGGAAAACAGTTATTAAAAATTATCTGACAAGAAGTGACACTTCATCTGCATCCACAGTATTTAATTTGTTTGAATAATATAGTTACAGATAAACAGGTTCACTCCATATACAATTACCAATACCTTTGTTTTAATACAGCTCATATTCCAGTACATCAACACTATTTTATTTACAAGGCGTTTATGTACATTAACATCTTTCTAAAGTCAGTGCATTGTCAATAAGTTTTATACAATAATTTACAAAGTGAATGTAGTTAATAGTTAACTTAATAAATTTACTACTAATTCTTGAATTAATTTAATTTAAAAAATTAATTACAACCAATGTAACAAACACAGAAGATCAAATAACATTAGTAGATTGTGCTACCTGCTTAAATAAAACATTTTAAAGTAAATCAGTTGAAAATCTTTCACTTTTCATGGAGTTTGCGGAGGGAGGAGTAGACAAGTGGGTGTTGAAAAAGCTTCTAACCTAGAAATTCACAAGTCATGTTTGCTTTTCTTTAGGCTCAATGTTCAGACCACTTTAAAGATAAAATACCATAGAGGATAAGGAGCAACACCTGACAGGTAAGACAAGACTCATTTTTGGAGCAGATCTGCTGTCCCCAAAGAGGCACAACCTCCAAAGGCAGCCAGACCAGCTGATATCATTTCTTAAATGGATAAACCCCAGATCCTCCTGGAAATGATAAACTCACTGAAGGTTTGGCATTCTTGTCAAACACCCCAAAATGAATCCAAACATTAACTGCAGAGAACCACGTAAGTAACAGTTTTGTTAGTGAAGGTACAAAAATCTAGAGAACTGGGAAGATGATGTATGACAAAATTAATAAGCTGCTTAAACTCAGCTGAAGAACAAAAGGCCAAAAGAGTGAAATTTTTTATCTTCATTCAGATATGCCAACAGTTTAACACTGAAAATGTTTAAAGAAATGCCTGCTCAAAAAAACCAACCCTCTTTTTTCCAGTCTCTGCTAAGACTCAGTCACACTTCCCCTCATGCAAGAAGCCCCTTGAATTACAGAGCGTGTTGCAAGGGCATGGAAAGCAAGTCTGGTTTAATTGCAAGTATTTGCATAAGCTGTTGTAACAACAGCAACAAAAAGATAATTTGAAAAGGCAACCAAATTCTGAAAACAAGAAACTGAATAAGAAAACCAATAAAAAACACCTCCATCCATGAATGCTACGACAGCTACCTGACAGCCACAGCTTCTTCCTTTGAAATACACAGTGGATATTCACAGCCATTCACTCCAGAGCCCTTACAGCAACAACAATAAAAAACCAAACGAACTGTGGGTTTGAATTGAATCAGATGCATTTTCAAAAGTGCAAATTTCAAAAGCAACACCAGTCATGAAACATAAGCTCAAGCATCTCTCCTTCCAAAAGCTGGGAACGTTTTGTGCAATGTGCACGTTTTAAGACACCGTGAGTGTAATCACAACTACTCTCTCCAACCTGAAGTTTCTTCTTGAGGCAGCTCAAAAAAGTTTGAGCCAGCACTCTTCAGGCAGAAAAGCCATTCCTGAAACATGTTGATCTGCACAGCCAACACATGGAGAAAACACAAGTATAATAAACCATTCAAGTGTAGAAATTAATCTCTTCTCAAATGATGATTTGGTTGTGCTCCCAACATACAGAAAGAAAGCAACTGACACACATTAGTGGTGGCAAAACTGGAAACTTCTCTTCCCCACGACAATAATTGTTTCCATTTGTGCATTTTTCCTTCTCTTGCCTTCCCCGTTTTGCCAATAAAATGCAATAAAACTGCAGGAAAAAGGAGGTAGCAATATCATGTTGTCCAAAGACAACACTACAAATTGTTTTTCCCCATTACCTTAAACCTAACGAGAGCCTCGGGGGCGGGGGGGTGTTAGAACAGTTGGTAAACTCTACACTACTCTGTTTAGCTCTTATTTGGATGTTTAATTTAGCTCTTATTTGGTCCTAGTCGGCTTTTCTCAAACCATTGGATTTAAAGGCCAGTGGCAGTCTCAGATGTCCAACATCAGAAACGTTTCGAGCATGTAGTGAGAAAACAGAACAAAACGATACTACTGGATATTTACTGCTTAACCAGGGGGTTCTTCTTGTGCTTTCAGCTCACAGGGGACAACGACAACCACAAGCTGTTATCTGTCTCAGTCACACCTTCCCCAAGGACACATGCCAGGGTTTCTCCCTCAGCTCACGGCAGCCCAGGCTCACTGCAGCACACAGTACTTCTTGTAGTCGGACTCGAAGTCCTCGTCCATGCTGCTCGTGTCTGCCATCTTCTTGCCATCGATCTTGGGCAGGAACTGGGCATAGTCCACCCCCTGCTGCTCGTAGAACAGAATGTAGGCAGAGTCCGTGTCGATCTCGTCCGGGTGCAACTCCTGCCACAGAGAAAACACCCGGACAAGCGCCGTGGGATAACTGTGTCACTGTCACTGCGCTTCAAGCACACACTATTGCCCCAAAAAGTCTATTTTTAACTGGCTGTAACACAAGGAATCCCGTTTTCTGTCTCCCCTCTTTGTTAGCTGGCTCCATGAATTACTTGAGAAGTCTGACAATTTTATAGTGATGAATGCAAATACTTAGAAGTGTCAGATCTGAGTTATTCACCAATTGAATACAAACTGCTGCCATCATGGAAATATATTCCTGGCTTTCCATTCTTAGTCATTTTCCCATCTTTGTACGAAATAAGCATCTTCCCTTAACTGTGGGAGCAGCTGATGAACAGATGTTACCTTGGAAAAAACCTCATGTACAATTTCAGTTAATAATTTTAATATTTATCTGATGCAGCTTTGGAGGTGCTCATGATTTCAAACAGCAGCTCTCCACAAATGGCTGGTTTAATGGATGGTGTGAGGGGTGGAATGGGATCAGCTTTAAGGTCCCTTCCAACCCAAACCACTCTGTGATTCTAAAATTTCCTTAGCTAGAATTTCTGATTCTGAATTTCTTTAGGTCTGGGTAACCACGGCAAAATTTTTTTGAAATAATTGGGATAATTATGTGAAATAATGAGGAAAAGAAGTGCTTTACCTTGCAGCTGCTGTCATTATAGCAGTACCACTTGTTGTTCGGGTTTTTGGCATAAGTGACGTAATGACCCCCTCCCATAATTCCTGAATGGCACTGAGGAAAAACGAAGAAGAAAAGAAATCCTGCATCAAACATCAAATAAATGATTCCCAAGTTCACTATCTGTGAGTGACAATGGCTCATCTAGACAGCTGGAGCTGACTTAACTTTATACACACAAGGAGAACAGATTAGCAGAGATACTCAATTCATACTCAGTGTTACGGCGAATTTGTTGTGCTGACTTTTGCTCTCCTTCCCCGCAGATCCCTGTGCTGGCACGAACACGACATTTGGTTAAAGCAGAGTCCCAGAAAGGCGGTTTTGGCAGCGAGCAGCCACCTACCGAGATTGCATATAGGTTGTAGATGGGGTTGACCCAGACGTCGTCTCTTTGGTCGTCGGCGGTGTCGTCCTCGCTGTGGTTGTCGCCCTGCCCGTTGCTGAGCGAGCTCTGCTCCCACAGGTACCCGTTGGCCAGAGCCCCCTCGCTGTCCTGCCCGGGGTACAGCTCGCTCTGGCTGCCCCCCAGAGCCTGTCCTTTAGTCAGGGCATCCCCCTGCTCGTGCTCGGCGCCGTTCTCTCTGCTCGCAGCCAGGTTTTCCTTGCTGCTGGACAGTTTGTTTTTCCCCAGCTGGGGCAGCCGCAGGCGCCCTTTGCCTCTCCCCAAAGTCCTCGGGCTGCTGTTGGGGCTGCTGTTTTTACTTGAAGGGCAGCTGGTTCCACTTTTCCTCCCCAAGGATGGAGACGCTAGGACAGAAAACACAGAGATGACTAAGATAAGCACAAACGCAGTCTGAATTTCTTTCTAAAGTGATTTTTTGAAAAACCAAACAAAAACCCCACTCTTTCACTGCAGCTCGTGAGTAATACATAGAAGTAAAAACCATCTCTGTGCACACACATTCATACACCTTGAAACTGAAATTTAACTCTTTTATGCAGGAGCACATCCCTCACTTAGCCCAGCCCACTTACACAAGTACCAATATCTGTTGTCACTGAGCAACTTTTTAAATTTTCTTTCATTTTTTATGCTTAAGCTTCATTAAGAAATGTTTCAAAGTGTAGTGATTAGGCAAAAAATACTCTAAACATTAAAATTTTGTACATAATAACATTTTTCTCCTCCAAACACCAGCACTGAGTGGAATTTTCCCTGATCATTCCCTACCTTTGACATTATTCAGGACAGTAGTGTTGAGGGAGGAGGGACTCCTGTTCAGTGTATCCCCCTCTCCCGGTGTGCCAGTGATCTGCAGATCTGTTTTCCTGGTGTCCCCTTGGCCAGCCCGTGGTTCAGGAAGGCTTTCAACCTGCAGGGTGAGCTGCTTCCTTTGGAAATGACTCGGATCCCTTTGTACCAAAAAGGCACTTGGGTCAAAATTTTCTCTGGGAAATTTAACGATTTTCTGGGATTTTATCCAGCGGCCGTTGACGAACTGAAATCTTTTCAGGTGAATGATCTAAGGGGAAACATGGTAGAGAAAATTATTAAAGGAGGGCAATGACACCCCAGTGAGCAATTTCACTGTTTAAAGAGAGTTTTTTCCAACACATACGCATGTTATTCTATGCTAGTAAAAATAATGTTCTGTGTGACAGTTTGGATTTTGGGATCGAGCTGGTAAAATACGAAACTAGTATTTGATGCGGAAATGATGGCAAAGGTTGCTTCAATTCAGTGATCAGCACTGTCTGTTTTGAATAAGCTACCAAATATGAAAAATAAGAACTGCAGGTGTTCCACAACCAGAGAGGAGATCGTGTCACCAGCTGAGCATGAGCTGTGTCGGAGCAGCTGGCACTGAGCACAAACCATCACCATTTCCTGCAAGGCAGCAGCTAAAAACATTCAAAAGGATTTGAGATTTGCTTTATTTGCCTGCACGAAGCAAACTCAGTCAGTGCCCCTCCTGAGAGTGTGAACAGAGCAAATCATCTTATTCAGAGCAGGGCGGCGTCAGATTTGGGAACAACGTGCTTTGGGTTTGCTGCTGAGGAGGAAAATTACACAAGATCCTACCAAAATAGGGGGAAGTCTCCAAAGATCCAGTTTTTTGGTGGCCAGACAGTGGGTCTTGCACTTGGAGCAGTAGTACATCTCATCCTCCCCCAGCTCCTCCTCGCTGGTGAAGGCTCTCAGACAACTGTCCAGGTTGATGGGCTCTGCTTGGGCTCGGCGGCTTTGTTCAACACTTTCATGTTCTTCCACAATCTGAAGGGAGAGAAAACTGTCTCTGACTTGGAAATGTAACATACACTGCCCAGAGGAGGGCTCTCCTTGCAGTATCACACAGATAACTTTAGATCAGATCAGAATTGAAGATAAAAATGAGACATGCTAAGTTTTAGCAGGAATTTTATTTCAGTTATGAAGAGGCAGATAAAAATAATTCACTGTTCTTATATTGGGGCTCTGCTTATAAATTATCCATAAAGCACAACTTTCTAGATAAAACTCACAAACTGGACCAGTTATTCCAGATTAACCCAGCTGCAGGCTTACCTTCAGATGTGTTTTGTTGACTCAGTGAGGAAATAGGTTTACTCACATGGATAACTGTTTATAGTTACAGAAAATTTATCCAATTAAGAGATTTTGTAATGTATTATTATATATTTTGACTAGCTTAAAAGCAACTCACAACAGACAGCAAATGAACTGCTGTGGTTCTTTAAAAGCTTCCCTTCCACACCATTAGACCACATAAGAGGTCTAACATCAACACATCCATTTATCCAGAATGTACTGCTCCTTGATTACCGCCTCTGGTTTAAGAGAAAATGGACAAAAGCAGCACCAACTAAATAAAAAGGCTGAACTGGGTGGTGTTTCGGAGGTGCTAGCAAAGAACAAAGAGCTCCTGCTGGTGTTTTACCCGCTCCTGCGAGGTCTGGTAGCGCAGGTGCAGCGCGGTGGGGTCCCAGTCCACGGCGATGTAGGCGTTGCCCACACAAGCCCTGTCCTCCGTGCACTCGATCTTGCAGCCACGGCAGAATCTGAACCAAAAGGTTGGATGTGGTCAGTAAAGCGTCCAGTCACTCCTACATTAATTCAGTTCTGCTCCTTGTTTTGTATCATCTGCACCCTCCAAGCTCCAGGCCTCGCCTTCGGTGTGAGACGCATTTTTATACAGCAATGCTCAGGGTTATTTGCGTTTTTACTGCAAAGCTTTAATGGAGTGAGAAGTGGAAGCAGTTGGGTGAGCTCAACCTGCCCATGATCCAGTGGAAGGTGATCCTGCCCATGGAAGAGGGCTGGAAGGGGATGAGCTTTAAGGTCCCTTCCATTCCATTATGGTCCAGTGCTGACCAAACCCAGCTATGACCCCAAAAACCTCCACTGCTCTGTCTCCACAAGTTATTATCCTCCATGATAACTAATTCTAAGGGCTATAAAACACTTCTTTAAAAAATTCGTTTATGGCCTGAATACCTTCCAACAAGGGTCTGCAATTTTCCTTAGCAAGTCTTTGTTTATGGAAAATTCCAAGCATTCCTCCAGGGTGAATTTCTTACTGCCCATTTTAGTTCTTACCCTTCAAATGGCACAGGAACTCACAGGGGCCAATGAATTTCATCTAAAAATTTAGGTTTGTGTGAATCCCCACCCCCCAAACCGTGCAAGTCTGTGGGCACAGAAGGCTGCACACAGACAGAATATTCTAAGGGGTTAACAGGTTTTGGATAATCTCATTTCTGTCTCCTAATTTAAAGTTTCTGTGGCAGCAGAACTTTCAGCTCTGCAAGTCATAAAAGCTGTGCTGCAGTGCAAGTCTGCCTGGAGAGGGTTCTGGTGAAATTACATTCCAGATTCTTATTGTTTGATATTACCTCTGAAGTCTGAAATGTACCACAGACCCATTACCATAAATTACCTTTCTGCTGGATTCCCTGCTGTAAACGGAAAAAAAGGACAATTTACCTGTACCACGGACACCAAGCACAAGAATTTCCATCCTTCTGAACTACCCTGAGGGTGAAGGGGTACTGATACCCCATGCTGTCATCACTGAAATAGAGGAGAACACAGCATCAAACAGCAGCACTCTCACTGCAATTACCTTCCTTCACTGGGCTTGTTACGATTACTTAAAAAAAAAAAAACCCTCAAAATGATAATTTTGGTTACAATAAACTATTAAAAGCTGCCTTTCCATGGCTTAAATGTATCAGATATAAATAATCATCAATCACTGGATAAGAACGAAGCCAACCTTTAAGTGCAGCTACATTTATCTTTTATATATCATTTATCTGTACTAAAAAGGATTTAATTTTAATTATTGCCCTTATTATGAGAAATCAAATTTGTACAATTTTAAAATCTTGCAAGCAAGTCTAAGGCACTATATTCTAATACAAATCCAAGGCTGAGGTGCCCAGCTCACCAGTCCTGTGCATGGTTACTGGCTTCCTGAGGAGGGAGGGGGCTGGCCAGCCTGGAAACCTGGATCCACACAGCATCATAGAGGTCTCTTTTCCGTGTGTGAACTGTGCAGGGAACAATTAATGGCATTCCAAAGAGACTGGGTCGATTCTTCTGAGATGAGAGAAAATACAACTCTGTCCTCATCTGTGGGAAGCAAAAGGAGGAGTCAGATGTAAGGGTGCATTAACTCACAGTACAATAATCACCTGGATTGCTGGCCTTGTGACTTATTTCAGGCCTTGGCAATAATCATTAATTGCATTAAAACGACTCTAATTCCAATATTAAATACTGTAAATTTTGATCACTGACTTGAAAAGCGTTTCTATTTTATGACGTTATGACGAGGTCCTTTGACCACGTCAAACATAAACGTGTACGATTACCACGTGGACATTCCACAAACCCCTTGGGTTTTTATCATTTCTTTCCAAGAGTGTAGCACAAACAGCCCACTGACCATTTTCCTGTGCACTGCAATGATGTACCCTGTGCAGGGGCTGTCACCCAGCGAGGGCACGTGGCCGTTGAGGGTCCAGCCGGGCGGGCTGCGCTCGGTCCCACATGGCACCACGGTGTTTGGCATCCCGTTGGGAATGAGGCTTGGCTTGGCAACGTCCCCGTTCATCAGGATGGTGGCAGCTCCGTTGGCTGATGGCCCAGTTGAGATGTCTGCAGGCAGACAATAAATTATCAATTATCTACAGCAACCACAGCTGATCCCAGGACTTTTATCCTTTCCGTTCCGTGTGGATAACTGAGCACTTGTCCCTCACTTGTCCTTTCTTTTATCCTCACTGAATAACAGAGTTTTGCCCTGAGTTTCTCAACACTCTGCAGTTTAACTGAGCGGGAAGAGCGGAGTTTTCTCTCACCTGTCTGCACAGGGCTGGATGCTGACGTGGGGGAGCCTGGGATGGGGATCTCAAAGGCGCACAGGAAGCCGCTGACGGACAGCCGGACCTTCTGGTTGTCCTGAGGGAAGTTCTTTGGGAGACAAGCAAAGCTGGTCAGGCCCTTGGAGACTTTATCTGTGACTCCAAACGTGTCCTGTTCCCTGGAAAACTGCATTTATCAGCTCCTCTCTCCCTCCCATCTGCCTCCTCACACCTTTCCAGAAGAGCACAGCAACCCAAGCCCTCTGCAGGAGTTATCAGTGGTTCTCTAAACACACCAAGAGCACCTCATTTAAGCACTTTTAATCTACAGCAACAAAATCTATCTGGAAATATCCACACACACTGTAGAGAACTGAGCCAGTCATTATTTAAGGCCCTGATGTCTTGGCAGTGTTTAAACTCATCACTGCACCTTAACTTGAGATTTATTACCTCAAGGTGGTTTTTTTTTCCCCTAAAAATAACATTAGCAATCAATTTTAATCTATTTACAGCAAGCCAAATTACTGTTTAAGAATTAAATCAAGGTTCATGTACAGAGATAACTAAGCTGATTTTTTACCATATTTTTAGCTAAATTATTTCACAGTTCTTGTAAGCAAAGTTTAAGTGTTAAAAATAATAAAGAAGTAACAAAAACCCCCAAAGCATGTTGCAGCAATGATTAATCTTTTCTTTCTTTTTACCTTTATATTGGAGCTGTGCACCTCTGCCAGCAGAATCTGCTCTGGTTTGAGGCCACAGAGTTCACTCAGCTGTTTTTTCAAGCCTGTGTACTTCTCATCCATGTTCAATCTCAGCCCGTATCGAACAGGAGTGGTACCATCTAATTTAATTACTTCAGGGGGGAAAAGAAACACACTGGTCAGCAACCCAGGCAAGTCTTCATGACAACAATACATTACAGCTCCCCACTTACTGGAGAATATTTTGAATGGATGATTTATTTTATTTTCCCAGTCAATTTTCAAGGTCTGCAGGCAATGTCACAGTGTCAGAAAATCTCTTGCTGCACAGGCAGTAGAAAATGGTTTCAAAATTTGTTTCACTTTTTCACTACCTTTTCTTTTGCCTCTTTTCCAGCAATCCACAGGTCCTTCAGAGCACAGTTCATGACCCATACTGTATTTTTCCCCCAGCCCTGGCTTTTCCTCTGGGCAGATTTAGGACAACCTCCACAAGAGAGGGAACAGAAGGAAAGTTCTCAAAATCCCCATTTTACATGTTTCTGTATTAAATCCTTCAATCAAGACTGAAAATGGGCCATCCATGTTCTGTTTCTAAAGTTTTCTCTTAGTTTAACTGTGTTCCAATGAAAACTCTTGCACTCTATTATATTAAAATGACTGTTATTATTCTTAATAAATAGTAACACAAACAAAATTTGATGTTTTACAGCTTTTCCACTTCTACAGATTTTGTTTTAGGAATGACAAGTTGACACCACTCACCTGTGATTTCTAGGTGCATGTAGCTGTCCATTGGCAAAGGCAAGGATAAAAAATTAAAGGGGTCAAACCTAACACTTATATGCCCACAAGTTTTACATTTCACTTGTGACTTCAGCTGCCCGTGAAATAAATCTACAACAATGGATCTGTTTCTTCTCAGATGGTTTTCCCAGGCCTGAAATGAAGCACAAAAAATATAATACAGAGTTAAAAACTGAAGACTACATAATTGGTCTCCAAAGTTTCATTGGCCTATGGGAGTCAAATTATTTCCACAGAAGTTATTTACTAATTTCTAATAAATAGGAAGTATTGAGTTACAGCACAAGTAAAGCTCTCAATTAATACAATAATCAAGGTATAACACCATTTAAAATACTTCTGAGGGGATCATCAGGCATCTTGAAATGTTTTGATACTCCCTAATTTTGAGGAGTTGTTCAAAATAGTTGTGAAGTATCATCTTTATAATTTTATTACAACAACTAAAAATTATTTTCAGCTCTAAGGGGAAATTGCCTCTGTATATCAGAGCTCTGACAAGATCCAAAAGGTGCTACAGTGCCAGAAGTGTTGCCAAAGGCAGCCTCATCAACACTTTTTCAGCTTAGTACCATAAGGAAAAGAAAAAATACACAAAAAAACCCCAAAGGCAAAGATTTGAAGCTCTACCTCTGCTGCTACTTCCCAGTCTGGCCGACCATCACTGTCCTTCAGTTCAACATATGGCTTATCATGAACTCTGTTCAAATCCTCATGAAGCCCATCCAGAAGAAAAGCCAGAAGCTCCTGTGAGTCTTGCTGTTGAAAGCCATTAAATCTTGGAGCATATTTTGCTATTGTCCACTATAAAAAAAAACAGCAGAAAGCTCTTTAATATCATGTAACAAATGTAAAAGTTAATGAAAGTAGTGTAGATGAGACATGTGCTGTCAATGAACACAAATTCAATTGCCAAGTAGCTGAAGGGAGTCCCTTTGCTTTCAGAACAAAAGCTCATTTACAGGTGAATGCATCATCTTTTGTCCCTAAAAAGGGCTATAAAAGCCACATCTTACAGCACACCAGGTAACTCCTCTGGCCTTCCAACCACTAATTCCACCAGGACTGATGAACACTGGCCCCCCTTCTGGGGAAGGCTCAGAGTCTCCAAACTGCTACAATGCAGGTAACATCAGGAAAAAGTGCACTGCATTTCTGCTTTTCCAAGAAATCCTTGTTTTCCACCTGGGAATAACTCACCCGCAGCTTTAAGGGGGCTATGTTCTTCTGGGTGCCACTCCACAGCTCCTGAACCAAATCCCCGTAGCACTTGGCCATGTGTCCTTTCATTCCTATGGGATTTGTCCTAGAAATTCCAAAGGAATTGATACCACATTAAAATTTAAGCACAGCTCAAGCCTGGAGATGAACAAGGAAGCAGAAAGGCTTCCTGCTCCCAGAAACAAGAGGTTGTATTTCCATGCCTCTAACGTAGTATCTGCTGCAGAGCTGGTAACACTGAATTTAAATTACTCCTTTACACTGAATTTCAGCTTTCAGAAGCAGCCAGCCTGAATAAAGGTTCCAGCACCCAAAATGCCACAGTTCTCACACAGGAATTACCTGTTCAGCTCATAGAGGTGCCTTCCTGAGATGAAGTAGCGCGTCAGGGGCTGGGTGTTGCTGACACACTGGATGCTGGAGTTCATGAAGCACGTGTTCCCCAGATTGCTCAGGCCTGTAGCACCCTTCTCCGTGGGAACTGAGCAAAAAACCATCATTAGAGCACTTGTGCAGATGAGAAAAATCAGAATGTTGTAGCAGTGTCTTCTCACAGTAAACAATTTAATTTCACCTGCTCCCAATTATGACACTACACAGATGCAGCAAATCTTTAAAGTATCTGCTCTCCCAACTCTGCTTCACGGAAATTGAGGCATTTGGTTGATCTGATCCACCACAGACAGCAGCACAATCCACACAGAATATTTTCAGGTCATTATGGTACTGAAAATCCTGGATTCATTTGTTAAAATCTTAAATATTCTCTGCCTTAACAAAATCCATGGTAATAAACACAAACCCCAAAGTCTGCTGTGTACCACCTACTAAAGCCATGTCTGAACATCTACAGGTTTATCCTTACATCCCACATTCCCACACTTCCAGCATTTAAGTTAATATACAGGCCAAGCAAAGCAGCATAAAAGGCCTCACCCAGTGTTAAAAGGGCTTGTGTTAAAAAGAATCATTTCAACATTTCAATTGTTTCCTTGGATTTTTCTTCTCATCATAATCCAGTGACTCTGTGAAAGACTCACCTTTGTGTCTGTCTATTTTACTGCTGTTTGCTATAAAGGACATCTCTTCTGGCCAGCTCATGTCTTTGTTTCGAACTAGAAAGGGACATGAAAAGGGGTTTTTAAAAATTGTCACTTACTCCAGAGAGCTTACCCAGCTGAAGAGGTTTAATTAAAATTTTCTAATATTTGGGATTAGAAATTTGCTTACTTTTAGCTATTATTATTGCTAGTTTTCATTTCAGTGTTTCTAATCATTACTGGAACTCATTCTAACACTGGCATCCCTCCAAGCACACCAGTAACATCTTTAGAAAGCAGCCCTGGGATTGCTTTTGCTGTTGAATAACAAACTTTTCAATGCTTATTCTAATTCTCAGCAAAGATCCACCAGGTCTGAACAAATCAGTTTATGAGCCACCACTAATATTTTTTGTTGCTGCAAACCAACAAAAGAGCCAAGAGTACTTCAAAATAGGGACAAAATACGTGCAAACTTTCCTAAATTAGCTTTGCCACCATCTCCCCATAGGTTCCCTCTGCAAACTTCTGTTTTTAATGCACAAACCAATTATAGCCCCTTTTTATACCTTCTATTACTAAATGCTGCTCATCTTGGATTTTAAGATATTCCAGTCTGTGATCTTCATCATCCAGCAAAGTGAGATAGTTCTGCAGGAGAAAAAAAATTCCTCATAGAATTCGAGTTCTACATGTACAACACTCTGAGGGTCCTTTCACCTCAAAGCAAGGAAATTAAAGCACAAAAAACTCTGAAAAAGAAATAGCAAGAGTCTTGAACTGCCAAGGATATTTATGGCCGCTCTTAATTTTTCTGTGCACGCGCGTTTAATAGTTTCTGGAAAGGAACAGAACACATAATACCCAATAAAAAGGAAGGCAAAGGAGCAAGATTACCTCACTGTTGTAGAGCCAGAGGCGCATGTCCTCCTCCTTTATCCGTAACCTCTGGGACAGGTACTCGTGGATCTCTTTGATGGTTTGCATGCGGCTGAAGCAGCCGGTGTAAGCCAGCACCCTTTTCAGAGGGGCGTTTGGGGAAGGGACATTCCCTGCATGCACAGTGACACAAGGGGAGAGGAGAATGGATTTACCCAGAGATCAGTAACTTACGCACTGAATATACTCTCTGCAAAAACAGCAGACACTCGCAGTGCTTGTGTTTATGGGTTAGGTGGAAACTCGGTCGTTACTGACCCTTTGGGACGATGAATTTGTTGTCACAAAGCAGATAAAATACCTCCCTTCTTAGCAAAACCTATTAGGAAATTGTTCCCCTGAGATTCTCACAGGAAATAAAAAAATCCAATGAAGTTTTACAAGTTTTTACAATTCTTTTTGTCTCTTAAAGACACAGTACGAGAGGCAAAGGGAATTTTCAAAATAAAGGACTTTAAAATTTCATACAGATTTCCTTTCTGAGAGAACATTTTAAGTAAAAAATAAGGCAAAAAAATTAGTTTGACTGTTTTTGGAAGTAACACGACTTTGCTTCAGCTCTTCTGTGAGGATGAATGCTGATCTGTGAACATGAAATCAGCCTGGCAGCTCACAATAACTCAATTTCCTAATAAATAAATTTTTCAAAACATTCTGTGAAGACACGTGGGATTTCCACCAAAATTTCTCAACAACCCCACGCTTGCCACACAAATTAATTAATTGGTCAAGATTGTTGCTCTTTATAGTGTGAGCTCATCTTTAAATAAAACATTGGCACTAGAGAGGAGAGCAACTTAAAAGAGGAGGGTTTTTTTGAGGTTTTTTAGTTTAAACTTCGGAAGTTCCCCACTCCTTACAGGGACATGAAAAGCTTTTTATTATCCAGCCAAACCCAAACTGGGTGACTGCAGAACTTAAGTAGCTTGAGAAGTGACACAATTCTATTTTCACTGTCAAAAGATTACAGTAAAATAAACAGTACAACATGAAAAGGTGCAGTATTATATTATCACATGCAATTTGACAAGAGAGTAAATGATACCTTATAAATCAGCAAAGCATCAGTCTGGCTTCTGTGTACCAAGCAAAGTACTGAGTTTTTTTAAGAGAAAACAAACCAACATTTTCTGTGATTAGGGATCAGAGGATTAGTTGTAAGATTACAGCAAGAAAGCACATCTGAGAACTCCACAAGATTAATAACTGATTGGACAATCAAATTAGTGCAGTGCAAAGTAATTCCAAATCACGATCAAATTTGGCACGTGAGAAGATTCTCTTCACTGGAATTTGGGCATTTTAGGATGTCCAAACAAAGCAGTTTCCATTTGATTAGGTCAGGCAGGAAAGCTGAATTTGGGCAGAGGCAGTTTGTGCAGCAGAACTCGATGGCACAGGCAGCTGCTGACTGCACACAGGGTTTAGATCCTACCAAAGCAGTGAAAAACTGAGCATCTGCACGAGGGTTTTAACCACATTCTGACACTAGCAAGGCTGAAGGATTGAATTTTCAGCGGTCAGGTGAGCCCATTTTTGGACAAGTTACTGTGGATGCAAATGTGCATCTGTAGGTGTCCAAATGTGATCAGCAGGGATTCCTTCCAGCCTCTTGTGCAAAGCAAACCAGGAACTGGAGACAAATCCTGCCACACTTCCCAGCTGAAATGTGAAGCCACAACCTAAAGATTACTCTTGGACAATCTTTTGGTGAGCATTACCACCACAGTGATGACAAAGAGATTTTAGCTGGGTGTTTACACTTTGTATTTAATTGTCTAAAATTTTGAACTACATCAAATAATAGTCTTCATATTCCATTAATTTAATCTCTCTCTAAAGAGCATTAAATAATTTTGGGCATCAAAGCCCAGCTGCCCAAGTAACTCCGAAGCAGCTGGCTGAGCTTTAATTGAATTTATTGTGCCACTGCACTGTCAGAGAGGCACAGAGGCACCTATTCCATGCGTTCAGGAATCACTCCCTACAGGAATGCCCAGCTCTGGCTCTTCTGATCAGTTCAGCTTCTGCAGTGCTCATTTCTCACTCCCAACTCACCCATAACCATGGGAATCAACTCATTTCCCTGCAAACGCTCCCTGCTGCCTCCTCCCTGGAGGAGAGGGCAGGGGCAGCCCCCGGGTGCTGCCGAGCGCCGCCTGTGCCGCCGGGCGACGGAGCCGGAGCG
>WEIT01006662.1:68883-115762 GCA_013389985.1 Dryoscopus gambensis
GCGACGGAGCCGGAGCGCGAGCGCGGGGCAGGGAGCTCCCCCAGCCCCAGCTGCCCTACAAACTGCACAGGGGTGGTGGTTCTTGCTGCATTCTTAAGTTACCTCTGGGCAAATGCTGAGGGAACATTCTGAGGCTCATCATACCCATATTGACCCAGACGTTGGACTGCTGGGTGCGCGTGGCCGGCTGCTGCCGCAGGAACAGCAGGTACCGAGGGAACAGCTCCAGCTCCGGCACGTTCGTCTTGCTGTTCTTGATCACCTGCAAAACACGTTTGGAACACCCTAGAGACTCACCTGGCAAGTGTGGAGGGAATGCCAGTAGGAACAGGAATGATTCAATCATTGAAAAATGATTAAATTCTTAAAAAACCCAAGTGTTTTATGAGGAGACAAAAAATCCGAACTTCTCACGGGGTTTTAGGCAAATATCCCCAGGAATGACAATTTCCTGATTCCTAAGCACTTTTTGAAGCTTATAAGTTGCAGGTTGTCAAAAGCAAACACCTTATTTAGTGCAGCATCACCCTCTGCACCACACCACAGAAAGAACATTTTTAGAATTCCTGGAATGTATGTGAATCCACAATGAACCTCATTAATTCCACTCAGTGTATACTTCCACATAAAAGTTTCACAGCTGTTGAAAAAACTGACAAATGCAGGATAAGACATTTGGTTTGAACTTTGTGAACCACAGGATTGACTTAAAACCTTCCTACTGTGCAAACAGGCTGCAGCCTACTTTTGTTGCATTTTGCTGCATTGACAGAAAAAGCTGAAATTACCCCAAAACATGTTTTGCAGCTTTTCAGCAACCATTTCTACAAAGATTTTGCCACCTAGATCTGCCCAAATATGCAAACAGAAATGAAGGCATGTTCACTCTTTTCATGGCCATGTGAAGCAGAAGAAAACAGCTCAAGCTGTGGGAAGGAAGGAACCACACTGAAGTGCCACAGTATTAAACTGCAGCTACAACAAAAACAATGCTGATGACATTTTCCAAGGAAAAAAAGCACATTACTTTGTGTATAAAGTGATGTGGCCTTTTCTGGATCATGAAAGGTGTTTGTTTCCATGGAGAACGTGTGGGAGGAGGTAAGAAGCCAGTGATTTTTCCCTGTAAAATAATTGTCTGCACTAGAGCCAACAGACCAAACTGTCAAAATCACAGAGATAATCCTCTCCCATTTGTGACACGAATGTTTGTGACACCAACCACCAAATATCTCTTGCTACCATCAGAAAAATCCCCTCATCTCCTACAAGAGACTACCTGACAGAGAACAAACCAACCACTCTGTGGAATAAATACGCTCAAGAAAAACTGCAGAAAAAGTTCCCAATGTTTCCAAGTGACCAAATTCCTGCAGCTCCAGCTCCCAAGAGCTCCTGTGCAGCCATTCTGACAGAGATCAGTCTTGGCCTGTTCTCTTCCCTGGACTCACCCATTGCCATCTGCTTTTGCGCTCTTGCCCCAGTTTTGCACATTGTGTTTCTGTGACGCCCAATCTGAAGCAGCAATTGTTGCCTTCCCCTCACTCCATGGAATTGTCAGAGAGAAGGAACAGGTCTGCAGAGCTGCAGGTGTCCCACTTCTAATTTCATAGATTTTTAACTTTCTCTCAGCTTTTAAAGATGAGTGTTTTGATGCCAGGCCTTTTAAACTGACCTCAGGTTTACTTTTGTGTGCTGTAGCAAACACCAGCAGCTGAGCAGCATTTCTGATCCCCTGGGACTGGACTGCAAACACCCTGCTAAACAGCCACAACTTTCCACCCAGGGCCAGGCTGGAGGCTGCTTTCTCCCACTTTGCTCTTCAAGACATGGGATGAAGAGGAAGATGACTCTAAGAGGCTCCTGGTACCACTGGACAAATTTGGTTGTTAAAAAGTGTCTAAAATCCCAACTTACCGGCCTGGGCAAGGACAGGTTTGCTCCATACCAGTGGTAAAGTGCTCTCCAAACTGGCTCTGGCACCATGACATAGTCCTTTCCCTCCACCAGCTGTGGAGATCTCTTTAACCTTCCACCCTCCATTGTTAATGATGCAGCCTTTAAAAAAAAAAGGGGGTTTTGTCACATCTCAAGTGGAAAAATTAGTACGTGGCCACAATGATTTCAGTTCATGAACACAGAACACTCTTTAATTATTAAAAGACTTCTAAGTAACAATTAGCAGCTGCTTTTCACACTGAGAGATGGTAGTTAAGGGTAATTAACGTGCAAGTCTCATTATTTACTATTTCTCTAAAAGCTTGTGCAGTATAAAATTCATGTGTTTTGCTCTTGTGCCACCTACTCCAACAACTTTGGATAGAAAAATCCCATCTCTGCTCAACATTGATGCTGCTGGTCTGTGTTCCTGCTTTATTTGCATTCATACTGCAGAAACTGTCAGGTTTGTTTTACTGTATTGTTATACACCAGCAGTAAATTCATATTTAGATGGAAACACTGAAGTGTTTGATTATCAAAGTATTTTACGGTTCATGCTGCAAGCTGTCTTTTCATAAATACCTTTCCCATTGGTAAAGTTTGTGTAAGAACGCTTTGAATGTTTCTTTTCTCACAAAACACAAGAGCAGCCTTAGAAGCAGAACGCAATTTTTCCCTCTTAAAATAAGAGTAAGAAACCTAAATGCTGCTGTGTGACAGAGCAGTGTTAATTCAGAATTAAGCCGAAAAAACCAACATAAAAAAGCTGTGACAAAAGAGAGCTAAAATATCCTTTTGCTCTGTTGCCATGCCTTGGGTGCCTTTACCTTCACTGGCTCCTGTGTGACCAGGGGCTGGTTATCAATAGCTCCTGGTTTCTGGGGATTCAGCTGGAGCAGAGCATTCCCATTGGATCCAAGGAAACACTGGTTGTTATTGTCTGAAGTGTTGTGCTGCCTTGCAAAGCACACCTCAGAGCCTGGGGTGCCAGGGTACAGAGTATCTGAGCACAAAGCAAGAGAAAAAAACCAGAAATAATTCATTTCCCGACCCCATAAACCAGAAAGGAATGAGTTACACTCTTGTATCCTTGTTTTAAAAAAAGACTGTTTAAGTTTGCTGTCCTTCATCCTGCAGTGAAACATGCAACTCTTCCAACTACAGGGATAAATGTATTATCTCTCAGAAAGGGAGTTCTGATTTTACATTATATTTTCTGTATTTTATACCATGGTTACACAAACACAGCTCTGAAACAGCCTAACCAGCTTTGCATGAGCAAATGGGGTGAGCATTTAGTTATTGTCTGGATGTTTGAATACCAGACTCCTGAAGATATATCCAATAATGCCTTCTTTTCTTTTTCCTTGAAATATATTTTATTCTCATAGAAGCTGCTTTGGTCATGCAGAACTAAATGGAAATTTCAATTAAAATAAAAACAAAGAACCTTTAAGCTAAAACTTGTCTCTCTTTCTGTCCTTTGTTTCCCCCAACCCCTATACCCCAAAAAATCACAGTAATTTACCTAATTTCAACCGAAGTTACGATTTTAAAATATCAGATGCAACCTTCAGCTGCCTTACAAGAAAAAAAATCTCCAACTCTCACAAGAACTCACTGAAAGTCAGAACTAAAATCTCTTCTTTCACCAAGACGGCCCTTAGGATCTGCACAAACTCATTCAAATTTCAATCACATGCCCTGTAAAACTACAACTCTGCTTTTCCTCATGGTTTTTTTGCTGTTTCTTCTCTCTTTTATTGCATAGCAGACTATAGGATCAATCAGATATGAGCTTAAAACAACTTAATGTGAAAGTAGGGGGGGAAAATCCACTCAGAAAGTAAATGAAAGGACAAAAAATACCTTGAAAATAATTCTGGAAACTAATCCCAGCATAACAGATGAGCTGCTGTGAAACAAGACTCTGTGTTTAGCCACCACACACTAAAAAAATCCTAAAAAAATCCTGGCAATCCTAAAAATGCTGCAAACCAAACTGCGTTATCTCTCTGGCTGGAGGGGTCCATGCAGTGTGCAGTTTTCCCAAAAGCTGTTCTACATTAAACCTCCAAGGAAATAAGATGCTTACTGCTGCTGGTGGACTCTGAGGCTTCTGAGGCAGTGGAAATATTATCTGAAAACTTTTCTTCTGGTGCACTGAAGTCATTAAGACCTCCCATTTTGTCTTCTCCCTGTCCTGGGGTATTGGCTGCAGCAGCTACGAGGGAATTCTTACCTCCACTCAAGACAGATGAAGGCTCTATCACAACAGGGTTTGCATCCTAGAGTGGGTCATGAATGGAAAAGTTAATTATGATCCAAGATCAAAGACATGTCAGTCAAACCAGCCACAGTCAATTCTGTGACCACTCTTGCACATCACAAGCTTTGCTGAAGGAAAAATACTTTCTACATGTACCAGTGAAAAATCAGCAGAAATAAACACCCAAAATTGTTAAAACAATCAAATAAACCACTCTGCACAGGATCCAAACTCCACAATTCTTTTCCCTACCTAGATACATAAAAATACACCTGGTTTTAAACAGCTATAATTACAGACTATAAATATTTGAAGATGTGAAGTTCATATGGTTAACTGAGAACAGCAAGCACAACAACAAAACCCACATTTTTTCCTCAAACCTGCAGCATTTTCACAGAAATTCTGGGGTTTTTTGGTTTGCTTGAGAGGTGCAGTGAGTAATGGCCTCGTGCCATTATGCAAAGGATTAGGGATGAAATCCTGTGCACATCTGAGCACTTCCACCAGGGTGAGGATCAAATTACCTGGCATTTCTGGCATTCAAACCCTCATTTGTCCAATTCATTGTGCACAAAGAACAACGGTCATTACATGGTTAGTTAATGCACACACTGCAGTTTTCTGAGTACTTTCACCTCTTTGTTTTTATAAAACAAACCAAATACTTATATGATTACTTATGATGATATAAAAACTCTTTTGAGAGGCTAATTTCACTTGTTTAGCCTGCAACTAATATTTATTTCCAATGAATTTTATTAAATTTATTAAGCATTCTGTACTTTGTAAAATTCATAGTAGTGCTTTAGTTCAAATATTTTAGTTAAAGGGTATTAAAGTGCACCCTGTATCTATAAGGTTCTAGCAGGACTCCTTTGATTGGGTATCAGACTAGGTTTTGTCATTGCCTCTAAAGTAAATTATACCAATTTCCTCCTTTGTCCAGAAAATTCAGAGTGTATTTGAGGGCCAAGCCAAGTCAAACCCAAACTGGGCAGCTTTATTATCAAATGGATCAGAAGACCTGAAAGAAATGCTCCTGTGAGCATGTTTTTATTCAAAAAACATTTTGAGCTGCAGGAATGATGAAAGAGATGAGAGTTTAATGAAATTACAGTGAAAAGCTCCCCACACAACAATGATTCAGCAGAACAATTATTTTCCACCAAGAGACAGGAGCTGCTCAATTCTGAGCATTATTGGTTCAGCAGTCATTTCCTCCACACTGTTTTTCCATCAACACATCCAGAAATACAAGACATCACTTATTCAGTATAGATTATTATTATTCTTATTATTCTACTTACATATTTGACATATTCTTTCCACTGGTGCCACCAGGGCATAGCAATGAGAAACCAGTTGTGCCCTGGCTGGAGGCCATACCTGCTCTCTCTTTCCAACCAGCCTCTGCACAGAGAGAATATGAATTTTTAGCTTAAACAGGGAATTTGCAGTCCTTATGAAAAGGCTAAGAGGTGGATCTGAAAGCCATTTAAGCTTCTGAGCAAAGCACAAACCTAATAATCTGTCCTTCCTCCTCTGGGGTGGCAGGTCGCAGTCCCAAAACTATGTGACACACCTGGAAAAAGAAAGTAATTCTTATTAACTAGCCAATAAAAGCAAAAACCAACTCAAATGAGACTTTTTATCATTTAATAATGGAGCAAGATGACTTAAATGTGAATAAATCACTAATAAAAAAGTACTTGGAGCTATGAGACTCACAACCTGTTCCCACTGCTAAGATAAAAGCACCAAGAATCTCAAATGCCCCAAGACAAATATGAGGGTGAAGAGAAAAGCAGTTTTCATTCCTTTCAGGCTGTGACAGATCACAGGACTGACACGGATCAGATACACAAGGCAGGATGTCTGGGTGTGCCGGAGAGAGGGAAGGAGGAACTGGGACAGCACAAGTGGTTGGAAGAGGAGGAACTAAAAGTTACAAAGAATTGAAAGGGAAAAAGCTGGGAATGAGTGGTTCTAGATGGGATGGAAAGGGAAACAAGCCCTGGAGAGGCTGAGGGAGAAGTTCAAAGCAGAGCAGCCAACCCAGACCACGGCCAAAACCACTCTGCAAAGTGCAGAGCATTCTCTGGAAGTCTGGGGCTGCTTTTCTTTCTCTTTTTATTTCGTTTTGAAGCGAATCCAGAAGGAGAAGGCCCCATCTCGTGGCCTGGGCCGGGCTTTACTCCCAGTACAGGCCAGTGTCAGAGGGCTCCTGTTTTCCTCCTTTCCCAGTAAAGCTGGGCAGCGAGTGAGGAGAGGAGGGAAGAGCTCCCCAGGAACCTCCCCGGGCGCAGGGGCAGCTCTGACTCCCCCGGATGGTTTTGCTGCTCACACCAGGATTTACAGTCTTCTCCTCATGTCTCTTTGGAGGCCATCAATTTGTATCTCAGCTGGAGATTTCTAATCACTGCTAAGATGTCTTATTTAAATTTATATTACAGTGAGAGGGACCATTTCACATTCTGAATGAAACAAAGGCCATTAGCCAGGGGGGAGCAACAGATTTGCCAGCACACACAACACAGCTGGGTCTGGTGTTTCTTTTTAAATTTGGGTAGCATTGAGCTAAAATGAGATTCTTCAGATAAACTAACCCCTCTGTAAACAAACCCATTTGTTGACAAGCTTTGCACTCAGAATATTTGGCTTTTCTGTCTGCAGCTGAGGCACATGACACCTCAAATAAATGCCCAGATAAATCAGTGGCAGACTCTGCCCTGTGCTCTACGTGATAAAGTTATCAAATAAAAAAAAAATTAAAATTAAAATCTAAAATGAAAATACAGCAGCTATGCCGAGAGGAAAAAAAATATTGTAAATGAGACTCCCAATGAGCAATGTGTAACACTGGTGATGTGTAATCAGCATTAAGACAGATTTATTACATCTTCATTCATTCTTTGTCAAGATTGCAGAGATATTTGTTAGTTCATCAATATTTAGTTATGAGGGGACATTTGATGCTAGACAGGTCAAAAATAAAGACAGCCCTTCTTGAGAGGTTGCAACTTCAGCAAACCTGATGTAATTGGAGATAAAATGAATTTGAAGGAACTTTCTGGTGTTATTCTTTCCAGCTGTGGTGTAGCTGGTGGCCTCAGGATACTCTCACTCAGTCACCCTGAAGCTCTTGGGAAAGTATCATTCAAAATGCAATTTATAAAGGAGTCACAGGCCAATTAGGATTATTATTGTTATTATTATAATTTAAACTCCAAGTATCAACCTCCATGGAAAAAAGGTAAGGAACAAACTGCAGTGGATGAAAATACTCTTTGAGGGTTATTTTCTGCACAAAGTGAGCCAGAGCTAAAATATGGCTTTCAAGGATTTAGAAAAATCCAATTCAAGCTCAATTAAAACCCAATTCAGCACATACTTAATCCTCAGCTTCTGCAAGTGAACAGTGATAGGATATCCCAGCTTTCAAGGACTGCTTCATTAGAGAAGCAATGAGAGGTACCTTAGAGGGCCTTAACAGAAAATGTAAAGGGAAACTGGTTGTAAAACGTAAAAGTAAAGAATGAGAGATTTTTCTCATTCCCTGGGTTACTTTCCTGGCAACGATTTGCCACAAAACCCATTTAAAACACAGCCTTTGTCTAATGGAAAACATAACTGCTGATGCACTCGACATCTCTGTTCATTTTCTGAACAGTGCACCAGGTTCTCTTGAGCAAACGAGGCTTTAGGCATCTCCATGCACTGCAAGGAACAATAATCAAAGAGAGAATCATTCTGCCAAGGCAGCCCCGAGCTGCAAACCCACATCCCCTCCTGCACAGCCCGAGCTGCAGCCTGTGCACCCAGATGCTGATGCTGCACTTCGTGGCCATGCAGAAAGCTCAGCAGTTAATTACTGTAAATTACAACCTTAGATTTCCCCTAAACATACCTGAAAAAGCAGATTTAAAAATTCATTGGCAAGAGCACTCTTCACACTCCATATCTGGTAGTCCTCCAGAGTGAGGTGTCCGAGCTGGAAGGGAGGAGAAGGAAAGGGGAAGGAAAAACCATCAAAACATGAACCTGGTTCTGGTAAAATGCCCATTACATGTCTCATACAAGGCATGACAAAACCAGGGATTTGATAAAAATTGGCTTTTAAAATAAAAATTTAAATTTTATTTAAATACCACATTTTTTTAAATACCACTGCCACTTTTTAAATAAAATTTGATCCAATGAAAGAAAAAAATTCCAGTTTTAGCACAACACAGGCAACGCAGAGAATTAAACAGCTCTGAGAGTACAGAGGGTGAGCTGTGCTGGGTGTGGAAGCTCTGTTCTGCTCTCCATCACTCACATGCAGTGTCCAGACCTGCATCCACTCACACACCCACCATGCTCTGAGGGTTGGGAAAAACCAGCTTGGATCACCGAGCCCTTGTGATCTCACCTAACAACACCAATCCCATCAATTCTTAATCACCTGCCCGGTCACAGCGGTGTAACACTGACCATGCCAGAGGGATCTGCCATCCAGTGAAGGGATCAATCTGATTTTTTAATCTGGCAATACAATTCAGAGCCAATTTTACAGCACTGGCAGTTACTGTGCCTCTCCTTACAGACCATTTTCTCCAGAGTTCATCCAGGTCAAAGTTAACACACGAAAAGAGGTTAAATAATTTATGTAATTACTGCACCATCAGCTCTTTCCAGCACTACACTGATGATGCAACTCCAAAAACATTCTGAAGACTGAAGTCTCTTTTTTAACTCTTTGTGGAATCAAGACTGCTGTACACTTGCTCATAAACGACCCTTTTTTCAAGAAGCCAAACAATAAAAACCTCAAAGGATGAAACAGAGAGAAGCCACAATCTCCACTGCTTTGGCAATTAAAGAATTACAATAAAGTATTTGCCCACCAATTTATTGGAGTACAAGCAGGCAAGACAACTATTCAAACAAGTAATTAAGCATTTCTAGACATTCTTTATAGTTTTTCATAAATTATTTATCGTTTCCAGACGCTCTTCCCAATTAGTGAAGCAAAGGATGAAATAACGGAAGCAACTTCCACAATATTGTTTGTGGATATCTCCAAATTTCCTATCTCCAAAGAGCAAGGAGGAGAATTACAGAGAATTACAGATTTACACCCAGCTAAATTTAAAGCACAATATAAGCTACACCAAGACTTTTTGTTGTGTCATGACAGATGCTTCCATGAGAGGATAATGTCTTGAGACAGCATAAAATATAAGATAAACTTATGCACTATCTCTTACGATCAATTTTAACAGGAAACAAAGAACAGCTCCTCCAGAACAGAAGTCAAGCATCAGATTTAAAGCTGGTGTTAGTTATGCACAGCAGAGCCTTGCAAACAGTGCAGGCTTCCAATTAATTTCATCTGGTTATGCATTTTTGGGTTTAGCTTCACGTATTAAAATGGCTTATAAAATTCCAACATGTTCTTTCTTTCACAGAACAACGTGGTAAATTTTAATGGAAAACTGACATTTCTTGAAAAAGAGTCTTTTATTGACATATCTCTGCACTGAAGAAGCACAAGGCTTTACTTCCTTATAAATAACCTGGAGATACTGGGGTATAAAAATGACACGGAAAGAATAGCAAATTCCTACCTTTGTGTTATCATGCATATGCAAAATATCTTCTACAATTTCAGACAAACCCATGTCCAACTCCTTCAACAAAAGGATTAGAAAACAGAGTTAAAGTCTCTCAGCAGAACGTGCTCAGAATAAAAAAAAAAAACTGTAAGAGATGCTGCAAACTCTCAGTAATTCAAACTGAGGGCTGCCAGACAAAAAAGCTGTGCTTTTGTACCTTTCTTTATATGAAAGAACACACGTTACAGACAAACCCTGGAGCTTTGGGCAGGTCAGGAACACACATCATAACAGAACCTTGTGCTTTGGGCAGGTCCCAGCTCTGCCACTCGTCGCCATCCCCAGCTGAGGGGCTCAGGGAAGCCTGAGCCTCACTGACCCCCACCCAAACATCTTGCACATTCCTGCTTCGGAGGGATGGCTCAGGAAGCAGAAGGATATCGACCCCCAGACACCACTCACGGGTATTTTGTCCGTCCTGTTGTCTTTCCAGACCTCTAAGAGTGCCACCACCATGTCCTTGAGCTCGGTGCGAGACAAGACCCCATCCCGGTCCACGTCAAACACCTTGAAGCAAACTGAGGGAAAAGGGAATGACTTTGCTGTTAGAACCACTCCACAAGGATTTTCTTTATTCCTCGCAGCCCCTAAGCCTGCAGAGTCCCAGCAGCTGATTTAGTGCTGACAGTTCTGACGGGGGGATGCACGTGTGGAGGTGAGGAAATGGAGCAGCTGTGTTTAATAAACTCAAATCCAGATGCCTGCAATCCTCTGCTGTGTTTGCTGATGGGACAGAGCAGGGAACATATGTGCACCCAGAAATTTCCAGGGAATTACAGCTTGGAAGTTGCAACAATACGGCTTTGGAGAAGTAGGGAACAAAAAGTATTTCAAAACACAGGAAAACCTTGCAGGGAGCCAGCTGGGATTTGGGCAGTGAAAACCACAGCATGCTATTTACCACAAGACAATCAAATAGGACATTTGTTTTCTATCACACATAATGAGTAGCTAAGTGTTTGCACTTTCTATACTGAGATTCACACTTCTGCATCAAAATGCAGAACACCGCAAAAATAACTTCTGAAATGTAGTTTTTCCCAGTTAGATAATTTATATGAAAGTACTGATAAGCTGTAAAATACATAGAATTAGGTTTAATCATCCTTTATAAAAGGAAACCTTGATATTCAAAATTCCTCTGTTTTTTTTAACTTCCAAAGTCACCTTTCACAGACACACACTTGTTCAGTGGGAAAAGAATCTCAAAAGGTGAAAACAACTAAACCTCATCGTTCAAACTGAAAAACTCCTCCCAAATTAACAGTTAAATTTTGCATACTTACACTTCTGTCTCTCTGCCAAGGGTCCCCTGCAACATGCTGAGAGCCCACAGGAAATTTCTTTAAAATCTATGTGATTGTCTCGGTTTTCATCAAAAGCATTAAACAAACCTGCAAACCACAAAAGCATCTCCTGTTACAGCACCTGAGAGACCCACCCAGCACCTCCACGAGGGGTTAATGGGGAGCACGGGCAAGGAGAAGTACAAACACTTGTCATTTATTCTTATTAAGTGTAATGAAGGTAATTGAGCACTGCTAAGACCATTTAAAGGTGAATTAGATCTCTCGGGGATGGCTGATCCAGCCAGGGGTGGGGAGGGAACCCAGAATTCTGAACAGCTGCCTGATCCTCACACCCTCCTTGTCATGACTGATTTACAGTGGAGCTGAACCAGTATGGCCAGAATTTCCAACGTGCCTGACAGAAATTCCTACACAAATCACTGAATCTCACTGCAAACTTGGCCCTGAGTTGAGCCTTCAAAGCATTTAAGAGTTCTGACCATTCAGCATTATTTATCCCATAATTTTTTTTTTCTTTTTAGCAACAATGACTCCACAGAAAGCAAAGAATGACCAGAAACCATTCAAGTTTCCCCACAGCAGCTGAGTAAGTTTAAACCACTGAGTAGATAAAACACACTCAGGAACAAAAGGATGTGGGGATACATCCCTGCAGAATTGGACATAAATTCTGATTTTCTACCATTGCAGATGAATTTCCCATTTGTCACTTACTGCTGCCACCTGTCAGTAAAGCCAACCTTTTGGTAATAAAAGAATTGTCACTCCAGGACTGCAGACCAGGACTGGTGTGCAAGTGGAATGTCCCTGAATGTCCTCGTGTCATGCAGCAAATGGCAATTAGACAACTGCAACCTCCAGTTATTACCAGAGTGGCTTCAGCTGGACAGACCAGTTTGGCTGTCAGTAGAAACAACAACCTACAAATCTCCTGACTGTCCTGAATAAAATCTTCCTTAATTTACACTATTAGGGAGGAGTGTCTCATTGGCTGCATGATACAACAGCTGACTTGCACACTGAGTTGCCATTTAATAAATGAAAGTCACATTTTTCAGCTTAAAAGTGGTCGATTTTCTCTCATTCAAGGCCAGCAGTTTATTTTGTCTTTACAGAATCTTAAGAAAAAATTTTAAGCAACTACAGGGCAACTTCTTCATAAAATCTGACATATTTCCTGCCAACTGATAAGAATGCAACACCTCCTTCAGCATTCCAGATTTCCCAACAAGCAGAGATTTCTCAGGCCTCTTTTCCCATTTTGCAGAACTCAGTGCAGTTATTCTGCCGTTCAAGCTGAAGGGACATTTCAGAACAGACCAAAGCCAGAACGGTTGTGAGGCACCAGAGCAGCAGAAGCTCCTCACACAGCTCATTCCATACCTTCACTCAGAGATGGGTGGATTGGAGGGGACACTAAGGGGGCAAACGTTTCCAAATCAAAGCGTCCAGTTCTTGATTGAGCTTTTAGCAGCCAGTATCGCTTTTCCAGGTCGATGATGTCCGATTCTTCCACTGCACAATCAACAAAAATAAAACAAAATTACCTTCTGTGTCCACAGAATCTTCTTACCTATTCACCATCGAGGAGTTCACCATCAGTAACATCATCACAAGTGGGTAGAAACACAGAAATTAACTTCTCCCACTGTTAGAGCATCTTCATTTTTCACCTATTTCTTTTTGGCGATTTATATGTGCAGTGTCTTATTTTCCCAGGGTATTCAGCATTTAAATCCTCAGAAAAGATGTGAAGTAGCATTAAAAAAAAACCCCAGATCTTTTATGGAAAAAAATTAGGTAGTACTTGGCTGCCCTTAAAACTTTTATTTGGAATCTTTAGCTTTTTGATACAGTAATAAGGCTAAATTAATAAGGCTAAATTTTAATGTGGCATTTAAATATTTTATGTCAGCATTTTTTTTCCCAATATAAAATAGTTTGTTTCACTTTATATGATAGAATTATTTACAATCCCAGTAAACACTGGGGAGTGGTTACACAAACCTACAAGACACTTTATGCAGAAGAACTTAAAAGGCAATTTAAAAAGGAGAAAAATACCCCAAACCCAAGAAATAAAACAGGGTGCTAAGCAAGGATGGATAAAAATAGCCAGAGGAAAAACTTGTGTTTTCCTTCAAAACATTCTATACAAATGCTGGGCTCCTTATGCTTTATCCTTGAAATTAAATATACCTATATATAACAAGATTAAGTTTCTGCCCAACAATACTTTTAACCTTTTTACATATGCAAGTGTGTCACAACAGTGCTTTAGGTCAGTGCCAATTAATTGGTTCTCAAATAGATCTGTAATGACAAAGCTGTCTATATTAAGAACCACTACGTGTGATCTCATTCCCAGATGGTTCTGAGCCTTTAAATCCACGCCAGTTTTCTAATAGGTTTAACTTGAGCTATTTGGCCTGGTTTAGCCCACAGAAACAATAATAATCCTGTGAGGCTTAAGAACAGAAGGGCTCCGCCTAAAAAGTTGTGTGTCAAATTGAAATTTTATTGATTTCTTTCCCCGTTTCTGTCATTAGTGGCAGTAATTGACTTCAAATAGTAACTTAGGTAACCTGCAATGAGTATGAAGCAGTTGTAACTACCCAGCAGGAACATCACATGATGCACCAAAACTTACACAACTCCTTACCCTCAGCAGCAGAGAGTGGGAAAATCTGAATAAAGTATCTGGAATTGGAGGAGTGGGAGGGGTTTGCATTTTCCTGTAGGGGGTTTTAGACAGTCCAGCTGCAGAAGTGACATCAGTGACAAATGTCCCCTCCTGGTGTGCCCTCAGTGCAGTCACAGAGCCCCAGCACCTCGGGGCACCATTCCCAGCTCTTGTGCATTCACACAGTGAGAGAAGAGCTGATCCAGGAGAAAAACTCATTTCCTTTCTCCTCTTGCCCTCCTTCCCGGATGGATCAATCCCCTGATCTGTTTTACCATCCTCTGGCTCTTGGCTGGCTTGTAATCACAAAGTTATTTGGGTTGGAAGGGGCTTTAAAGGTCACCCCAAGCTCCTCCATGGACACCTTCCACTGGATCAGGATGCTCCATCCAAACCTGCCCTGGAATGTTTCCAGGGATGGGCAATCCACCACCTCATCACAAACACTTTCTCCCTCACATCTACTCTTAGTTTAAACCCATCACCCCACATCCTGTCACCACAGGCCCTACTAAAAGTCTGTCCCCAATACATGAGGAAGCAGTAATCCAAATTTATAGGGGCATATTATTCTACTGGAAATCAAGAAAGAGGAAGAGAGGAGTTATTTCTTTGAAGATCAGCATATAGAAATATCCCAGATGTGAGAGCCCACAAGGAGTGGGGAGAATCCCAGGGCTCTTCCCCCTCCCAAACAATGGCAGAGGGGAGGTTGTGCTGCCATTTACAGGAACTGCACTTCCACATTACTGCTCTCATTAGCAAACACAAAAGCATTATTTATGTTCTCTTGTGCATGACCATGTAAATCACTTTGCTTCCCTTTAATCCACCTCTGTAAGTAGGAAGAATAACAAATATGCGAGTTGCACTTCATTCTTCAAGTGATGCAACACTGAAAATATTCAAAAGCCAGCAGGAAGCTCAAATTGTCCTCACTGAAGAGTAAATCTGCAGAAACCTTTCCCTGGCAGGTGTAATAATTATCTTTAGCAATTAGGAACTGAAAGAATGTTTTATTTTGCCAGAGAACCTCTGTCAAATACCTAAGGTAGAAGCGAGCTGTATTGCAACTTTTTTTATTGTACATCACAGATGTTTCTACAGTGGTAACTCCCTTGTTTTATTATTTCATCTCAGAAAAGAAAGGTTATCACAAAGCATCTTGTCTGCATTTCTGTTCACAGTGGTTGAACTGACATGGCCACTTAAGAGAACGTTCAAATAATCACCTTTAAAAGAATACCTGAGCAGCATTAGCACAAGTGTTAGGTTTTTATTCCAGCCCCAGTGCGCTGACTTTCTGCACAAACAGCCAAGCACTTTAGAAAGTAAAACTAAAGAGTAAATAACATTCTTAGCACTGATTAGCCTTACACAAATCAGGTTAACCACAAGTAAAAATATGACAAAAGAGTATTTCTCATTCACAGTTATAACAAATTGTAGCCCAGTGCACCAGTTCCAGTGAATAAAAGGGAGCAGGATTTATTGGATTGCAGCACACGGGAAGTTTAACTGCAGCTGAGCAGCAGCTGTTGCGTAATTTGATTTCTCCAGAGTGATTTTTTGCACATAATCTTGTAAATCAGTCTCAGGATATGCAGTGCACCATCTATCCCTCCAGAAGTGCAAACTAAAAGAAATCTCTGGCAATTTCTGGTTATATACATAATCATATTTGTTACTGAAGTTAAATGAAGCATGGGAAAGGCACACTACGCTTAATACCCAACCATATCAATGTGCATGACAAAACACCATATTCCACAGAGGTTTTGCAGAGATAAAGGATTTTTATCTTTTCAAAATATAAACGTTTTTCCTTAATGTCTGTTCAAATCACATCAAAGTGTAAACTGGGCTTTCATTCAGATTACTTAAAAATATGTATCTTATATATACAATATAGGCCAGAACCTCAGAACAGACAGGCTTTCTAGGCCAAGTAATTACTCATTTTGGTAATTAAATACATGATATGATTATTTGAGGTCACATGGACATGGTGCACCTGTGAAATTTAACCAGTTTACTGCCACATGCTGATTTATGGCTCCCTCATCACTTGCCCATCAGAAATACGAAAAGCTTTCGGATCTGTAAAATTATGAATAATATTTTTTGTTTCAATTCTCTAAGAATTAGATCAATATAATCACAGGGATGATAATAAGTACAACTGAAGCACAGTCTTCTTCTAAAGGAAGAACAAATAAACGTTTTCAGTCAAAATAGAATTGTAAAACTACTAGAAATGAGTTAATTTAGAACATTGATCAACAGGCAGGTGCATGGCAGTGATAAACACTAAACCCCCATGCTACATTTTAATGGCATTCCCACAAAATATTCCATAGACAGCAAGCCATGAATAATCTTCTGCCTTAGAAAACAAATTTAAAAGCATGCTTTCATTTCAGCCACTGCTTACTACAATTCCTCCCACGACCAGAATTCACCGAGTATTCCCATATATGACAAAACCTCAGTATTTACCCACCTATTGGTACAATCCTCTCTGGTTCACAGCAGCAGAAACATACCATATTCCCAACATTTTCCCAAGCCTTGGACTGTCTCCCTGTTCACCATGACGTGCCCCAGGCAGAGCCCAGGCCCTGCTGGCAGAGAGGGCTCTTCATGGCGAGGCAGGAGCTCCAACAGCTGACACCAAACACTGGTTCTGACTAAAAACTCTCGTTTGTGGCTTTCAAATTAACCCCCAGAAGACTCTGGCACTGAGAGCTGCTTTGCAAGACATAAAATAGCCTGGGAACTAAGAGGATAACAAGTGGCAAAATACAGATTAAGTGACACCGAGGCTTTTACTTATTGGCCTGGGTTGCTGTCAGACTTTCATCTTTCTGCTTCTCCTAATTAAAAACAAACACACAGCGAAGGGAATATTATAACCTCGACCAAGAGAGATCCTTGTGTGTGTCAGACATGACTATCCAGGTGTGCATCCAGCAGAACAGGGATTATCAGTGCCTTAAACGGGAACAGGGAGGTGTAAACAGCACAGCTCCTCCCACAGCCCGAGTGTGCACACTCGGGAAAAGCAGCACAGAATGAAATGTGCCCTTAAAAGCAGCTTTAATAAAGCCAAAAATCTTCACAATTGCCTTCTGGTGGCTGCCACACATCCCTGTTCCCAGCGTGGGTGCCCCAGCTCCAGAACGTGGATTTAACACCCAGCAGCACAGTGAAGGGATCCCCTCGCTGCACCTCCCTTTCAGCCTCCCATCCTCATCCTCCCACAAAGTTGACCAACCCAGCTCTGACAGAAGTTGTTCCTTCCACAACATTCAGCTTCGACTTTGTACTGTTTCAAAAACCACCTCTTCCATTTCAACCACCCTGCCTGGTTATCCAGGGCTTCTCTCATTTATTGTACTAAATGAATGATAAATGTAGATTCTAAAATATAATTATTTATACCGATTGCAGTCATAACTGCACCTCAGCAGGTAGGAGCTGTCAGAAAGAACAGGATGAATTTTTCTGACAACAGAGGAGTCTCTCCCATTCAAATGGAATTTGGATGTTATTTAATCAGAACTCAGTGACACAAGAACTGTGTGGCAAAGAAGTACAAATTAAACATTCTGTCAGCTCAAAACCAGCAACTCGTCTGATGAACGGAATTATTTTCCCCATAGAAAAGGGCTGAAAACTTGGGTATCTAAGCCCATTACATGACACTGAGTCACACCAAAATGACACATGAAAAAGGCAACCAGCACCTATGCTGCAGCAGAAAAAATATTTCCAGCTAAATGAAGGAAAACAATGAAGTGTCCCCTGAGTCAGTGTGACAGAAATGTGAGATTCACAGGCTCCACCACAGTGCTGTTCAATGTGATGGCTTAAAAAACTTACACTAAAAAAATGAATTTAAATGCATATGATTGTACTAAAAAACTGAGAAAATCCAAACTACTACTACCAAGCTACTTGGTCATCCTCAGGTGTAAGACAAACTCATCTCCCTGAAACAGCTTTTGTAGGAACAAAGGCCAGTTATTTTGGCAGCTTTCAAATAAAATTATTCATATTTCTGATTTAAGTGAAATGGAACAAAATTTGATTAAAAGCAGCAAGTGCGTGCAACTTCCTGTAACTTTAAAATTTCATTTCTAATTATGTTTCGAGAAATGTAATTAAAGTCATCTGCACACCAAAATAAACGTTATTTACAAATGAAAAATTAGTATTCCTTTGTTTCCCTGATAGCCTGGCTCATTGAGCAAATTTAAATGGAGTCACTGATGCTTTGCAGTGAAATGGTGGCTGTTTCTAAATCAATGGGAATAACTTTCCCTGTTTTTATCACTGCCATTTTTCATGGCTCTGACACATTGTTCAAGAAGTTGGATGGGAAGCACGGTGTGAGGCAAGGCTGGGGAGGGGGGTCTGAGGCTTGTGCCAGGAGATGCAGTGGGAATGAGAAATTCCTCATTGCACCAGCAAGTGTCACAAATTACTTTGCATTTTACAGGAGAAGAAAGTGGAAACCTTTCCCTCTCTCTCTGTATTCTGCTTATGCTGTTTGCCTCAGTTTACCAAACATTATCTCACTTCCTGGTCCTTCCAAAGGCAACCATTCTCCCAGGAGAAATATTAAGAGCAAGCCTTCATTTAGAGCAAAGGAACTGTCACAACAGCTCTCAGTGTTTTACACATTCAGCTGTGTTAAAAATACTTCTGTACTGAATTTTTTACTCTTTGGAGTGACCTGATTAGGCTGAAATTACTTCCAAGTGCTCAAGCACTTACATTTTCCTTAGTTTTGCATCTGTTGGATGAAATTCCTACACTGTTGTAAATCACAAGGGAATTTAGTAAAATTTAATTTTATCTAGAGGTCCAAACATAACTGTCACATGAGCTTTCCAAATCTGTGGACAATAACCACATCACCTACATGGATTTCTGGAATTCACTAAAAAGCTCAGTCCCAGCTCTGACACGATGGTAACAGTGACAGGGGTATCAAAACCAGAAGTGAAAACAACATTAAACATGAAATAAAGTCTATTAAAACAGTAGCTGTTAAATTTAGTTTTTTTAATTCCAAACCTCAGTTTCAGTAAAAATAAACTTTCTGTGAAAAGCCCAGTAAAAACTGTTCTGAAAGTTTCAATTTCAAAGCATATAAAAGAGCAGATCTCAGTGTAATACAGGTCAAGATCTTCCTCAGAGCTGAACTCCAGAACCACTCAGAGGGTTGGGGATTTTGTCACATACCTTTCTCTATCTTGTCTCTGAGACCTCAGAATATTCAGGGGTTTTCTGTAACCTCAGTGTCTCCTGCAGCCTCTCATGTAATGTAAATAAATTACCTGTTCGTAAACTCCTGACTTCATTTTCATTTCAGATGGTCAGAAAATAGTTTGAATGCCCATATTTAAAACCAAGGGGATAAAAAAGGGCACGTTGCTTCATTCAGGTAACCCACCCAATTAGAGGATTAAATGCCACACTGACACCAGTGAGGAAAAGCCACGAGAGGACATAAAACACAACCAGACTGCACAAATCCACGACATCTCCACAACCAACTCCCTTCTCCCAGGGATCCTCAGGGATGGAATGGATGCTTGCATTACACTGGTACATGAAGTGTCATTTATCAGCCTTTTGTTTTTAGATTTAATTTAAAACCCAGCTGTTCCTTCTTTCACGTTAACATAGACATAAGGAAGCATTTCTTCTCTGGAGACAATTCCTGAGGATGCTTCTCTTCAGTTAATTCAGTTCCCTGCCTCTAGCATGTGCCAGGAATATTATTTATTTTACTGGAGAAGAAAATTAAGAGGTAACACTCATTTTTGCAACAAATATTATTTTCTCAACTCTCTCAGTAGTTTTACAACTCACTATAAAGACCAAAAATAAACCCAGTATTACCAGCCAGCCACTTCAGAAGGTACTTTTCTTTCAGCTTGCTTGGTAGCAAACTTCCATAGAAGTGTTGTAGCCTCAGCATTATTATCTCATAAAAATAACAACCCGGTGTCCTTGTACACAACGTTTTACATCACGGCACAGAAAGAGAACAAATGAGCTCAGAGCAGGAATTTCTCTCGCCGAGCTGAACAGAGCGGAGCAGCGAGATTCACTGCACAGCGATGCTGCCTGTGAGCTCTGGCAGGTTTGTTTCAGGTGTGCAGCTTTACTCACAGTGTGTGACTCCAGCCAGGGTCTGGTAGAAGGTCGGGGTGTCGCTGTCATCAGTGAGGGTCACGTACACCCCTCCCGAGAGCAGCCACCGCGAGAAGGTGAAAGCATCTTTGTTGTGCAGCAGCCAAACCCTGAACTTCTCGTAGTTCACCTTCTCACCCTGCAGGAAAAAAACAGAAAATGGGAGCTGTTTTTCTCACTGCCAGTAAACAGGAACCTTCCAGCTGTATGAACAAAAATTGGGACAATCTCCTAGAAAAATAAGTGCTAATGTAATTTTTCTGCTTGGAGCCATGCCTGTTTTTCCCTTTCCTTTTGAAACAGCAATGGGAGGGAAATTAACTTTCAGTTCTCTCTGCATTTCAGCCACCTACTCAACGTGGCCTTTGGAAACTCATTTACCCTGAACCTCAGGTGAAAGGGATGAAAAGAAAAATGGTTACTTGCAATTCAAAATAGCAGAGGTTATTTTGATGAATTTAAATGTATTATTACAGATACCAGCTCTGCTGTACCAAAAAACAGGTGCTATAAAATCACATTCTGTTCTATCTGTGCAGGTATACAAACAACACAGAAAAACCAGCTTTGGGAATAACTAATGCTGTGATTAATTACTGCAGGAACATGTGGATTTTTCTGACATGACATTCCCAGGATCTCCTCACTCTGTGTCTCTTGGAGGTCCCTGTTCAGGAATACATAAAATCTACACATTCGCAGAATTTCAGTGCTGTTTAAACCATTTCTTTGAATCCTTGCCAAGCTGTGGCCATGAAACCATAGGGATCAGCAGACTAATTTTTACAGGACCTACAAAACTACCTCAAATAAAAGCAAACCCATTATCAGTAGACAAACTCATTATATGGAGATTCTCATCTCCAGGGGAAATAAACAGGGGTCTGCAAAGTAGGAGAGGTTTCAAGTCATTGATTATTTAAACTCCCCTCATATCACAGACCATTAAACTTCACTGAATTACATCTCTACAGAATCCAACAATTTGCATTTGGCCACAGACTATCTGCAACTGCCAAGTGCAGAAAATTGAAAATTCACTATATTCCCTTTGCCAGGCTGCTCCAACGGTTCATCACCAGCACTGCTGAAATATGTGCTTCCTATTCCCATTGCAGGGCATTGTTTCAGTTCCAGATACTCACTCTTTTTATGCCTCTTTTCCTAGACTAAGGAGTTTTATACTTTCATCCAACAAATCACAGAATGGTTTCGGTTGGAAGGGACATTAAAGCCCATCCAGTGCCACCCCCCAGCCATGGCAGGGACACCTCCCACTGCCCCAGGCTGCTCCAGCCCCATCCAGCCTGGCCTTGGGCACTGCCAGGGATCCAGGGGCAGCCACAGCTGCTCTGGGCACCCTGTGCCAGGGCCTGCCCACCCTCACTTTTATTTCTTATTCTTTCATTTCTCCAACAGGTTGGCTCAAGAGACAAAAACATCTTCTCACTCCCCGTTCCACCCTTTCCCTCTACTTTTTGCACTGCTCTTTGTAAAGGCAGCAAGAGCTGCGTCATTAAAACTCCAATTTTCCCTGGAAGGACCAGGAAGAGGGACAGAAAAACTTCAGACAGGAGGAAAAGAGCATTTGAAGCAAGCAATGATTACAGCTGGACTACGATGGAACTTGAGCAATGCAGGTATTACTGAATTTTTTCCCTTCAGAAACAAAAGGAAAACTCGGATATATTCTAAAGCTTGTATTTCTAGCTGAGTACATGCAATGGTTCTGATGAACAGAAGGACCTATAAACACCATCCTGGAAATCAAACCCGTCCTCTGTAAGGCAGGCAGGAAGGCCCACAGCAGGAACATTGAACTTTCTCACTCTCCAGCAATGATCGTGGATGATTAGAGCCCAGTAAATGCTGCTGAGTGGGTTATTACACTATTTTCATTTTAAAAGAAAAACCAATATGCAGCATTTTCTTGAACGGGAAGATGCTCTGAAGCCCAGATTGATGCTCATCTTCCTGCAAGTCTTCATAAAGTGTTTCTGGATTCCTTGGACAGTGTGCAATCAACTTGTAGGGTGCAATTCATCACACCACACTGATGGGGAATTATAAATAGGAAATGGCACCATGGGTCAGATTCAGAAGCTGTACTGCAGTGGACACAGGATTTATGATTCCAGCCAGGACTGAGGAATGCAGTCACTGCCTCCAAAGCCAGCACAACACCAGGGCCAGAGCAGAGTCTGGCTCAGGCAGTGCTCACAACCAGAGTTATCTCCAACACAGAACAATGAAATCTGAAGTAATTAAGCAACCTGATAGCCACAAATAAAGCTTCCAGTCAATCTGGTCAATCCTCTTGCCAGAGGAATGTCCAGTGATGTCTCCATTTTGCTCATTTTAGTCCTCTGATAACAAACCAAGCAAAAAACCCTGCAAATTCATCAGGATTCCTGGAGTCCAAGAATTGCCTGTGAATATAGGGGAGTACCAACGCCCTGGTTTAGAGGAGGACTTCAGCAAGCTCCACAAAGATTAAATTTCTCAAACAGCCTAAAGCATAATTAAATGTTGTAGCTCCCGGCAGGAACAGTGATACAATGCAGTAATATAGAACTATTATTTTTAAGCAACCACTGCTGCCAGGCATTTTTAAATCCAGGGTGCAGATTTTCTTTCTTCTCAGCTCTGCGTTCTAGATTTCTTCCCTGATTGCAATAAAATGTTCACACTAATGACTAAGTTCCCACCAGCAATATTAGTATTTAAATTTACCTGATGACATGATTACTCTTGGGAAATGATCTCTTTCCAAGCAGCACAGTAAGTACAGGGAATGTCTGCATTTATACACCAAATGCTGTTCACATCAATACAAATTACATGTAGTACCACAACCCAAAAAACCACGAGCTTTTACCCAATTTAAACAAGGTCAATTTGTTCCCATACGTGCATGGGTACGAAAAAGAAGCTACTTAATGTAATCTTGACTTTTTTGTAAATGCAACAGGAGAAAAGCTGCATGAAATACCTCAGAGAAGCATTTCTTGAGTGACTCTGGGACCTTCCCATCAACCACATGCAGCATCTTCTCCATCTCTTCACGGACAACATAACTCCCAGATTCATTAGAGAAGAGGCTGAAAATATCTGAGGAAATAGAGACTTGAGTAAACATCCATGGCAGTGACATTTTTCAAATTTAAAGTTTACAACTGGCTGAGAATGTCAAAGGCTGTGCAACAACTACAGGACCAAAAACTTGGGTTGCTCCAATTTCAATACAGGTCCACAAGGTTTAGGTCAAGATCTCCCTTTTCTTTTACCATTGTAATCAAAAGGAAAATGAGTATTATCAACTCAGATTAACAGAGAAGACAAAACAACAGAAGTCAGTAGGCAGATGCTTTCATTTGTTTTGAGAAATATCAATGCCATCCTCCTTCCTCTGCCCACATACAGAGAGCATGAGAGCTTTCTGCAGGATCCCAACACTGACATTCATGATGACTCGGCAAATATTTAATTTTGATGAACATAGAAAACAAAAATGCGCTTAATTTCAAAAAATACAGCTAAAAATGCTTCCAAAAATCCTGTCTTTACTGTAAAACAGTCACATTTTACACTCACAATCCACTATGTCTTTGTTACTGTTTTAAGTTACATCACTTACATTTTGTTTTCTCCTCCTCTCTGCCTCTCGTAAGTAGAACTAATCCAACTATCAAGTTATTGAAGTGCAGCCCTTTCGATATTCCTCCAAATGAACAGTAGATAACCTAAAAGAATAAAATAGAGAAGTTAACCAAAAAATAGAGAAGTTAACCAGAACCAGGGCAAACAGACAGAAGTAAAAACAGCAGCTTAAACTGAGCCTCCATCTTACGTGGGTTTTAGGCTCATCACCTCACATTCAGCTAAACACACTTCAGTTATTAATTCTGTTACACTTTTGTAGCTCTTCTGGTACCTGCAAACAGCCTTAGTGAAACACAGCCACAAGTCATGAACAGCAATATAAAATCCCCAGGTCAGAACTCTCCAGTGGAGACACCTCCCACTCGCTCATGGTGCTGCTTCCCCAGACTTCTTTATCAGGGCTGAAATCTCCTCCAGGCTGGGCTCTGATAACCTCCAAGGCATCAAGGAGATGCAGCAGGAATCCCCAAGCCCAGGCTGGCAGCAGAGGGGGAAACTCCAGAGCCCTGTGAGTCACTGCACCATCACCGGGGTGGTTTCCACCGCAGGTCAAAATTAAGCCAGGACTGGGAGTGCCCAAACAAAACCAGTCCTGGGCCTGGCAGGGTTAGAGCTGGCCCAGCCCACAGGGCTGTGGTGGCCAGAAGGTGATAAGGGAACACCTAACACAGAGTGGCTACACCGGATCTGCTGCTGCTGCTGACTGGCTGGGTGTTACATTTCCCTGGGGAATGGGATGATCCTCCCAAGAGACCCCCACAAGCTGTAACCATGTTAGCCTGACCCTTCCTTCCTTTCTGTATCCCACTGGCCCAGGGCCAAGAACCCACACCTACCGAACCCCAGACAAAACCCTGCTCCGCCATTGTTCTTCCTCTTTTTCCTCCTTCATCCCTGAGAATAAACATAAGGAAACTGAGCCTCTGTGGATCTCTCGCCTGGTTTCTGAAACATCTCCCCTCTGCAGCCCCCCAAGACTGGGCTGGCCTGACGAGTTGGGGGTGCCCAGGGGGGAGAGAGTTTCAGCTGGGGGCAGCTCGGCAGCGCTGCGTGTGACCTGCAGCAATCCTCTCCTTGTCCATCCATCCATCCATCCATCCATCCATCCATGCATCCCTTCCTTCAGCCTATTAAAATCTGTCTGCAGGCAGGGTAATGTACATCAATGGACAGCAGGATCTAATTCTCCAGAACACATCCTGCAGAACCTCACTTCCATCCCGCAGCGTTCCCCAAATACTTTCATTTCCACAGGGGGCTCAGATCAGCCTCTTCTGTTATTCAGCTTAAATCCGTGTACAAATGCTTGAAGAGCTGAATTATTAAAGCTGAATTTGTGCTTTATTTGGACACAATAATTGCACGGGCTTCAAGGCAGAGATTTGAATTCCACACTTTTTATGTCTAATCCTTCTGTCTTCACCAGATGCCTTCAAGGCTACACAGCCCATGTGGGCAATTTACCTTCATATTACACTGGAATCATTACTTTTTTAAAATATGCAGCTAAAACATCCACTCACTTCTGCTGAACTTTGTACATCCCAGCTGCGCTATCAGATGAGCACCAAATATTACATTTATACATTATTTCAACACAACACAAGGACTGCTCATGAGATAAACAGAGAAAAGGAATTCTATGGACAATGTCCAATGTATCAGTATTTAATATAAGTAATTATAACCACGGGCAGCTGGCATTGCTTGGAGTTTAGCTGCTTAATCATTCCTTGGGAAGAGTGTATAAACATTGAATAGTCACATAACACATCAGTTTGTATTTCTGAGGAAGGAACTCCATGTTTTTTCACATTGGTGTGGCATTTGGAAAACTTCTAACATGCACCATCAAAATGTGATGCAATTCTGTATTTTCCAAAAATGCTGTTGCAGCTTTACTTAAAACAGCCACACCCAGAGAGAATCACAGCAATTTACATTTCTGAATGTAAAATTTACTGTAATTACATGGCATATAGTAATTTTTTAATATAAAATTTAAGCCTCATATGTTCTGTTTCATGGGCAACTGAAGAGTATAACAAGATTTAAAAACAAAAGCTGTGCTCTTGCTTCCCACCACCTGACCAGCTTTCCTGCAGTTTAACAACACAGACACATCTCTAAATTTCCTTTTATTATTATCTTCAACTCCATTCTCCCAAGAGATCCTCCCAGAACATCACTGTCCTGAACATTTAAAAATGTTTTGTGTGCAGGGCAATCACACAAACTGTTGAACCAAAGTTCCACTGGTTTTAGTTCTATGTCCCATTCAAAACTCCTGTGGTTTTAATTTAACAAATTCCTGAAGACCTCTCACTCCTCAGATATGAAAAACCATTATTCACAACATGCAGAGCACACAGCCCAGCAACCTGAGGCTCCAAATGATCAGGTTTAATGAGTGAAAGGCTGGAAACTCAGGGTTTTTAGCTGCCTAATGACTTTGCCTGCCTTTCCCCATCCTGAAGCCAGGAATTACAAAGCATCCCTTGACTCAAATCCCAATTTTGGCCCAATTTACAGTTTTCAAGCTCACAGATTTGATACTGCACTGCCCAAGTATGAATGCTACAAGTACATCATAATTTGTACTCGAATTTTGAGATGAGTTCTGATGAGAAGCCATCAAAAACCAATTATGAGTCTTCCATTAATTTTATTCCACCACCTGGAAACCAAGAACTGCTCGATAACCATCATGAATGTTAAAAGAGACAATCATCACCAAAACTGTATCTTTAAGGACAGATTTTTTAAAAAAATAAAATTGAAACTAGCCAGCAGACATCTGAAACCCCAGAATCTCTATTTGTGACCAAAATCAGTAATTTAATCCTTAATACTGATATGAAAGTACAAGCTACCTCATAACATAAAATTCTCAGTATTTGATACTATTTCAAACCAACTCTACATTGTGAAAGATACATTTTTTGTTTAATCTTAGCTGTTCCCAACTCTCAAAGCATCCAGAAAACACCCAAAAATTAACACTGAAGACAGGCTTTAAGCTCTGGGCAAATCAGACCCCTCCTTTTCCACTGCAAATTCTCCTGCTAAGCCTTAAACAACCCCATAAAAAGCAAACTGTTTACAGAAGGAAGCAGTATCATCCTCTTTGCCAACACTTAGGAAAAATGGGGGGAAAAAAGAGTGGAGGAAAGATAAAGCTTAGGAAAAGTAACTCTGGCAGAGGTAAAACCTTCAGCAATGCACACCTCAGCACTCACGTTATCTAAATAAAACTGGGAGACTTGCACGCTGCCTCTGAGGGCAACAGCTCTGAGCGTGCCAAAAATAGAAGCTGTGACTAGAAATGACACTGAGCAAGAGATCATTTGAAAGGTCTGCCTAATCTCTGTCTCTCTACCAATAATATTTTGATATCTCTCTCAAGGAAGGGGTAACTTTATAAAAGAAAGTACCTTTGTAAGCATGGACATGTACAGGTTGGTATTACCATGGATATACGTTTATATCCATGTAGTAAATTTTGATTCTGGCTATTTTTCAGTTCATTTATACATTTATTATGAACAAATTTATTTTTAAGAGCTTGTAAAGATTCATCTTTAGAAAGCGAAGTAACAGCTAATGGAATCTGAGAGAAATCAACAGCAAGTGCATCTCTGGAGAAAATAAAATCTGTTATTATGGTCTTGTTACAAATTCCCAACTTTTTAATTGCCCAGATTTACATCTGGATATCAGGTCTACTTCGAAGTCATCTACCAGGTATTAATAGGGTTGGGAGCAGTAGCTGAGCTCAGCACACCCCTGACCACCCCATGATCCAAGTTTGGAATATCATTTTCATGCAGAGAAGGTGCATTGTGATGCAATTCAATCGACTCCATAACCATTTGTGTGCGCACCACGCAGCTGCATTTGGCTTCCCAGGAAAACAGCAAGCTCACAGCTCACCTCAGCAACTTTGGGCGGGACCCCATCACCGAGAACTTCCCTGATGAAGCACTGCTGGGTCATATAACAGGAGAGGCCACAAGTTCTCTTGAAAGCATCTTTGAGCCGCTTCAGTTCTATGTCTGTAACTGAGAGCAGAGGGAAGGAAAAAGGATTTGGTCAATAAAGATGTTACAGAAAGGTAATAGGCTAAGGAATCTCAAAATCATCCCCTCCTTACATTTACATTTACAATAAAAAGACACCAAGAAATTAAACGCATGATTTCCCCTAAAGAGTGGGGAAATGTGACTGGAGAAAATGAGCTCTAATAATCTAATCTTGCTTGAAAAGAGAGAAGGGAAGCAGATCTACAGTTACCATCGATGTGAACAACAGCTCACTGCCTAAGTTTTCTGACTAGAATAGTGGATTGTAATTTGTTCTAAATTCAGCACCATTCTTGTCACACAAAGGAAAATAAGGCAACTTTATGATCAATTTTGCATTGCATGTAAGCCAGAGAAATTATCTGCGACCAACAGTGGTGGATATTATTAAGAGCAGCTCCAACAGCATCTTTCAGGCAGCTTCATCTATTAACCAGTCTGCTTTTCTGTATTAAAACAAATAAAATACTTCACCACCACTACAAGTTCATGAGACAGTGCAGTGAGGTGTGATTTAATAGGAATAAAATGTTGGACTACATGTAATTCTTCACCCAAGATTCCCTTGCACATCCAAAATCTGCTTGCCAGCTACACCTGTTCAAGCTTGTTCACAATTGTAAAGGTGGAAAATGTGATGACATCCTGCTCATCCCGGCCTGGGAGCTCCCTGGAAAGCCGTGCTGCCTCCAGATTTTACAAGCACAAAGCAACTTTCTAAGAAAGCGTTTAGGAAGGGAAGGATCTCGTGGAACAAAACAAGCCCTCTGCCCAAAGCCAAGCTGCAGGGAATGGCACAGGGTCCCCTGGAAGTTCCTGTGTGCTGCAGAAGGAGTATTTACCACCCAGAAGCCCAGAGAAATGCTGCTGCACATGGGAGCTGTGTCACTGTATTTATAGCAAGGCATTTTCCTTACTCTGCTGTCACAAGCCAGACAGAAACAACACTGCCATGGCCAAAGGCTTGTCGAGCTTTTTGTCAGCCAAAATAAAACAGAGCACTTGAGGGCTTAATCCAGCACTCAGTAAAACTTCTACTTTTCAATTAATTCATTCATCAAAAGCAAAACTCAGTCCTTAAAAGTAAATCACATTAAAACACTCCTCCCTAATTTTAATCCGAGTCAACACTGAAACAGATCTTGGCTCCACTTAGCAATTGTGTGTAAAAACAGAAATTGGGTTATGTTTCCCCTCAAATTTTATTACAGATTCTGGGTACTTCTGGCCATAAAGAAAAAAAAAATCACCAAAGTATGTAAGGGATAAACCTCACGTGTGACCCACACAGCACCAGAGCTATCAATTAGCACAGTGGTGGTTATCATTATCACATATCTTGTTTTACTAAAACGAGCCTGCTTTAATTACACGGCAGAAGAATGTTGGTCTCATACTGTTACCTGGCTTGCAAGGAGTTTAAATTGCATTATTTCATATTAACATCTACCCAGAGTCACCGTGTGCCTTCACAGGTGATGTTTTAATGAACACTCAGGGAGGAAATGAAGGGAAGTGCTTCACCTCCTCTCACCTTTAAGCACAACGTCACCACAGCAAAGCTCCAGCCAGCAGGGACAACTCCCCACATTTAATGAGTGTTGGGATTGCTCAGGGAACATGGAAAGGGGAGGCTTCTGGCTTTGTCATTCTGGCAAAGCAAAGCAAACAACCTGGATCCTAGACTAAATCCAACAGCAGTTCTTGGATGAAAATGTTCTCATTTATTGCAGTTTTTAAATGCCTGCACATACACACATATTTTTAACAAAAATAGACTCTGTGTTCTGGTTTTTTCTCCCCCTCTGTTAATTTTTTGATCCCCTCACCATTTAATCCAATCTGGTTTGGGGTTATTTGGCAAAGAAGTTTCTATACAAACAAAGCATTTGCTAAGCTGATGCTTGCAGCACCCATGACTGCCCAGTGTGCACTCCAGGCAGGGCTCAGGAGTAGAAAAATCCCATATCAGTGTATCTCCCATGACCCACGGGAGTGACTGGCATGCCAGTCAAGGTGAGGAGAAGGTTGGGAACAAGACCTGCCAAGCAATACTCCCAAGCCCTTCAAGGAGAACCACACTATCAGTGTATTTAACAGGCACGATAAGTTGATACTGCCAGTCCATGGTACATTTCAAAAGCAAGTTATTATTGCCAAAGCCCACTCAGTACTATTGTTTGCAGGCAGAAACTACAAAAAAGGTCACGGAATAACAGGAAAGGTAATTACTTCCATTCCTTCCCCAGGAGCCATTAAAATGACTGATGCTGGCCATTTAAAATCATCTGCAAAGCTTTGTAAAGATAAGTTCATTATACATTTAGATCCATGCACATGAAAGTACAACTGAAATGAGCAGAGTATAAATCAAAGATATTATCAATGTTTACTGCGAGTCTGGAAGGCAAAATATTTGAATACAAAATCCCAACACCAAAGCACCAATTACTCAATAGAGATAGAACACGATGGCGTGTTGAGAGGAAATAAAACTAAGTCTTCAATTATTAAAGGAACATTTCTAGAAGCAATACATCTATTACTATAATAATATTAGAAATTAGAGCACTCACATCCCCAGAAGCTGCCTCTTTTCTCTCCATTCCACAAGTCCAACACAGGAAGCATCACAGAACACAGAGGGGGGTTTTCATCCTGCCTTCAGACACCAGTGTAGTTGACAAACCTGTTTCCTACGCTGACTGAAGCCCTTTCATTAGGAATATTCACTTTTTCCAAAGGCACAGACTCCCCAAACCCTTCCAGGAGCCAGCTGTCTGCAAACACCTCTGAGAGGAGCATTCACGAGCTGCTGCCATCAGACCCACGAGACAGACACCACACCATGGGGTGCGCCCTTGCTGTATTCACAGCCTGACAGGGAAAAGCAGACACTGACAACTTCCCAGAATCAGTTCCTGGTAGTGAACACAGCAAAAACCATCTTTACATCCCACCTGCCAATAACAGGTGGCACAACCTCAATATTGCTGCGGGGAAAGCGACTCAATTGGCACTGCACGTTTCATTCTTTACATCTCCAGACCACACAAGCGACCTTTTGACTGTAAGGTTGATTCAAGGTAACAAAACCAAGTTTCACTAATTAGATGCTGTGTGATAATTATTAAAAAGAAAAAAAAAAAGAAACAAAAACAATCTATGCCCGCTTCCAAAAACCACCAACGAAACAAAGTCCCAGACTGTCACTGTGTCTGTGTTAACTTTGCTAACACAAACCTCCTGTGCCACCTCAGCTGGAGGGTTTCCAGTAAAGCTGCAGACAGTTTAAAAGGAGATTAGTGCTGCATCCAGCTCTCCAGGGAATATTCCAGCTCCAGTTTGTTTAATAAAGTTTAAATGAAACCACGCAACCTCAGCTAAAAATGTCACCCAGCTTACAGTAATTGTAACAAACCTTCAGCTCCCCAACTGCCGAGGGTATTTTTAGTTTCCGAGTGTTACTTAAACTTCAGGCTGTTTATATGGATGTACTACTCCACATTTTTGTTTTAATTCCCATCTCTCCAGGTAATGAAATGTGTAGTGCCTTCCAAAACTGGCCCATGCGGGAAACCACCGGCTTCTGCTCTGCCTCCACTCCATCTATTTATCACCAAATCACCCTGGAGTTTTCCTTTTGGACTAAAACTGTACCTGCAGCTCAGACTATGCAAGTCCAACTTTCGACTTAAACCTTGTTTTGCCACCCCTATAAAACTATTTAAACTAAGCTGGAGGAAATCAACCCTTCCAGTGGAGCTTTGCAAGTTTTGCAGCCACATTCTCCATTCGTTTTAGAATCTCTATTCACCTGAGACACTTCTTTCTTTGCACATCCTGCAGCTCTGATCCCACCCCCACCTTCCGGACTTTTATCTGGGAAGGTTCTAAAACACCCTGTGGGCCATGGATGGTTTGGGGTATGGCACCACCTCTGTCCCCTCCAAAAATCACACTGAAAGGACAATTTTAGACAACACGAACTGGGCAGCAAATATCTGCCTCAGCAAAAGCTGCTCTGCTGTTACCAGGCTGCTAGTGAAAATTATTAAGAGTCATCCTAAAAATATAACTCCATGACTAAAAACACATAATACTGATATTTTTGCTTGTTCACGTCCTGTTTTGGAAAAAGAGGGAGAAGAAAATTGTTACACCACAGCCAATTCCTCACTAATCAAAGCACCTACACTGCAGGTTCTGTGATACTTCCTTAGAGGCCGCTGAATCTGAGCTAAGGTTTGCAAAAATTACCTCAATAAAGTGCTTTATTCAAACACTGTAAGAAGGAACTTAAAAACTTCCTTAATCATATATAATTTTGATTACGTAACTATTGAATATAAGGAATATAAGAACTGCCACACACTACAGTCTCTGCTTAAAGGTTAAAAGAAGTGGTTGGTCAAGCCTAGTTTATTACAGTTTAAATAAAAATTACTCTACATCTTACCTGTGATATATGCATCACGAGCAAACACAATAAATGTATTTTAAATTCCTATTTAATATTTTTTGCAAAGTCAGACCAGCCACAAAAACACCTTCCCTCACAATGCTTTTCCCCCATCCTTCAAAACTGAAGCACGCTGATGTAAAATGCTGACAAATACAGGATGAGACCCAAACCACAGCTTTCCAAAGCAGCCACTTGTCTGACGGAGCAGAGGTGAAGAATAAAAGCATTTGAACTCTTAATACTGCCTGAGACATCCAGGCAAGAGACACTTAACCTCTCCATGTCCTCTCTCAGCACTAAAATGGATATAAATTCCAGCCTGCATCAGATGTGTGATAAATGAGCTGAGATACTGTGTAAAAGCACTACAAGCTACTACTGAAAAGCTGATTTAATCAGTGAAAAGGGCAGAATTCCAAGTGTTTAACTGAGGGAAGGTGGAATTAATCTGTCCTGGCTTCTATAAACTGACCAATTAACATCAGGTAGAACTAATTGGACACAGAAACACCTCCAGAATCACAAAAGCTCCATGCAAATCATCGCTGCCATTAGGAGGAGTAGCAGTAACCACAACCAAAAAGCTGATTTCTGTCTCAAAAGCCTAAAACACTCAACTTGACTACATGAAAAGAAAGGATTTATTCTGGTTCACAGGTTCCCAGCACAAAACCCAAACCAGCCCAGCCAAGGGAGAAAACCACGATGTATCGACAATGCTGAAAGTCAAAACAGGAAACAAAGTATTGCATAAGCAGGAAGAGAAAACTCAGGATAAAAAGGTGAGTCAAGGTGAAGGGTCAGGAATCTTTCGAGCTCATCTGACTGAAGGACTGGTACTTTCCCCCAAAAGTGGAAGCATCAAAATGCCCACAATAGTCTCCAAATACACCCCCAAAACCTGAATTTCCAATGTCACTCCTGGATGAAAAGCAGCTTGCTAAGTCAGTGCAATAAAAAACAAAATCCCACCAGCCCTGCACATCACAAATACACAAAGCAAGCAGTAATTTGCAACCATCAGCATAACATTGCATTTATTCTTCACTAAAAATAACCAAACCTGAATTCTAATAAAACTGACAACTTGCTCATCCTTCAGAAAGCAAAAAAAAAATCACCTGTCTCAAGTTCTTCCTCACTTCCAGCTCAGGTTTTCATAATTCTAATATTTTGATTTTTAAGTGACAATTTTAGAGGTTCAATATCAAACTCGCAGGGTATAGAATTCTCTAACCAGACAATTATCTTCCCTGTAATCACTTGCTCAATATTTCCCTTAGGAATCTTCATCCTAGTTATACATGGAAATTTTATTACTTTTTTCATTAGTCTTTATTGTGACTTAATGGCTGTGGTTATGAAGTTGTCAAGAACCAAAGCAATTACTAAAAAGCTTCAAAGAGGTAAAATGTGCAAGTGAAAGTACAGTGTGTTTGGGAACAACCCCAAATTGGAGGAACCAACTGCAAAATACAATTGAGATAAATGAACCAGCTATGACTAAAAAGTCAACCTCCACACCCACACCCCTGCTAGGAAGGAATCCACTCGGGAATATTTTGGGAGAAAACACAGACAAAAAATTCCTGCTTTGCCTAATGGACAAACGAACCCTCTCTTGAGGAATCTTTTGTAACTGGAATATCAGAAATGGCACCACTCAGTTTACAAAGGGCACCTCCATAAAGGCTTCACAGTCTTTACCACACTTATCAATAACGGGAATTTAGGGATAACAACTCCACGGTTTGGGTAGTTTAAAAACAATGCAATTATTCAATCCAGCTGTACTTTTTCCTCCCACCTATTCTTTGCTTTTGGTAGCAGTGGCTCATTATGTGGCTAAAGCTCTCCCTGGTTCCATCAGACCTTCCCCTAATGCATATCCAAGGTTTAACATCTCTGCGCACGGAGTGGAAGGAGATTTAGTCAGTACAATAGGATTTGCCAATTTTCTGTAACACGAATACTTAGCATTTATGTGATGCTTTTAATCTTCAAAGAGCTTACCCCTCACAGTCCCCACTCCCAAAACAACGCCAGCATTCCCAGCCTGTTTTATCCCTCTCTATCTCCATCAGGGCACGCTGCTGTTTGGATTAACTCTCCCAGTAAGGCCAGTGTGGAGAGGAACTGGTACATAACAGCCAGTGAAATAATAATAATAGTAATAATAACAACAACAACAGTGAAATAATCCTCCCACCATCTGAGCACGGAAATCTTATTGGCTGTGTTTTAGATCCTCAGGAATTAAAGGAGCTCCTTGGGCCAACCCTGTGAGCCACGGGATAAACCTGAAAGAACCTGGAAATTCATGAAACTTTGCAGATCAGCAAAATCAATTTTACCATTTTTACAACTGCAAATTGAAGCAGAATAAACGGTAATATTAGGGACAAAAGTGATTTCTGTTATCAAGTAAAGAATTGGTAAACTCAGCAATTCCTAGCCATGGCTCATCCCAGGGTGTCACCTTCCCCACCCACGGCCCCTGTCCTCTGCTGGCTGGGAAAAGGGGCAAAAGGGGGACAAGTTGGAAATGGTTTTAAANTTGAAATGGTTTTAAACAGAGCACAAACCATCCTGAGCAGCAGCACTGAGAACCCCAAACTCCCCTCCAAAAGACAACGTGGACTAAAAAATAATCAGGAGTCTGGGATGGCCATCTTCACCTGAGTTCCTCATCTTTTCCTTCCTTACCTTGCTTTCCCTTTCCACTGCTCTTTTCCTCTGATGCACCTTCCTAGTTGTGGTTTGTCCATGATTTCCCAGGGGAATGTTTCAGCTCTCAATCTTTAGAACTAATATTTAGTCCTGTTTAGGTTAGAAACTAAACTCTGCTCTTCTGAGCTGTCCCTTCATCAGTTTTCCTGATGAACAATACAAAACTGAAAGTTTGTATTGTTATAGGTGAGCAGAGCAGCTTCTGTCACAATTCAAAAAACCTGCTTCTGCTTTATTACCACCATGAAAATCATCTAGACATTTATGCTTGTTAAGATTCACAAAATTACAATATATAACTCATTTCCAAGAAATAAACACCCTGTTAAAATGAAAGGCAAGTGCCAACTGTGTAAACGCAAACACCACATAAGGACTGTGCTACAAAATAAATTGTAATATAACAAATATTTCATATCCCGTCTCCCAACTGTGCCAAAGATACTAAATGCAGCTGTAATACGAATTGCTCTTTAAATAAAAAATAGAGTCTAAGCCTGAAAGTTAAACACAAGCTACCTGTGCATAGGAGGGCAGAGTTTCCTATCACCTTCAGTGAGGATGAGAGGCAAGGAAGAAGTTCTAATTTGGGACTGCTGGTAGAGTTTTGTTCAAATATTCACTCCAGTGTTGGCCTCTGGCAGCTAAAAGAGCCAACTCTAGTAAAGCACAGTACTTACATACTCGACACGAATAATAAAAGATTCAGCTAATATTTATACATTGCTACGTCTTAATTTCTAAACTCTGAGGAAAAATATGACTCACTTGCAAGTCAAGTGTTCTGGCATGAACACTCCGCACCTGTGTTTTCATATGGCCAGCAAAAGGCTCTCTGCTTCCAGCCTTCCTATTCCCAACTCTGGGGAACACATCTGTCCAAAATATAACCTCAAACTCAGATGTAAAAGGAGTATTTTAGTGTCAGGTCCCAAATTTCTGTCTCCTGTCGCACTGTTACAAACACACAATGACAAGTTTGCTACACAACCTGTGAATGGCTGAAAAATACCAGCAGAATCCCAAATATGGACGCTGGACTAGGGAGTGAAGAAATAAAATTAAAATCACCATGTGCTTAGTTCTGGGACCCCGTTACATGTTTGGTAGAACACCAAGAACTGAATCAGAGCTTTATTTTCTAACAGACAATAGCAAACAATCAGCATTACTATTTCCAAACTCCATTTCCACTGCTGCATCCCCTGTCAAGAGCATTCTCAACATCCCAGGATTCATACTTAGGATGATGCTGAAAGATGCCACACTAGTTCTGCATTATAGAGCTCCTCACTGAAGATATTCAGCATTAGATGTACATTATTCCTAAGGCCCTCCATTGGGAAGGATGAAACAGCAGATTTAGATCCACCCTGGAACAGCTGCACGGGAAAGCAGCTCCCAGTCATTCCAGTGCCACCGAGCAGCTCGGATGGATGGGATGACTCCAATTCCAGGGATTCATATGAACACACTGCCCATTGTTGCCCAGAAACAGAGAAGGGATCAGAACGACTTTACACCAAAGAGCCCCAGCGTCCTGAACGGAGGCAGCAGCTGGAATCTCTCCCTGAATCCCCGAAGAGACTCACAAGATATCCTCAAGGACACCACAGTCTCTATTAGCAGCAGTACATTTACATAATAAATGATGAACGTTTTATGATTCTATATTTATCAAATATTTTCTATTCTGCTTTTTAACCTCTATCCCTGTAACACGCTGGCCTCTGCAGATGTTTATCCCGTGTTCTGCACTGGAATTAGTGCATGTTGTAGTTCCCTTCTCCTCTGCCCTATCAACACTGCAATCTACTCATTATTTAAAGAATAACATTAGTTCTCACAACACTCTACACCACAATTCTTTAACCAAGGTGATCAGAAGACAATGCTGAATTGCAAGTAACAAAAAAAGTGGGGAATTTATTAATGGCAAAAAGATCAATTATAATTCTTCAGGCAAAGACAAATCATGTTGTTAGCTGCAGGATTGGAAAACAGGGACCAAAACGTTCTTTCATTCCTCTTCCACTGATAACAACCCTGCCTAAGATCCTGACACGCCACAGACCAGGCTGCCCTGGCTGCACCAGCTGCTCATTCATCCCCCAGCACTGCTGCTTCAGCTGCACAAAGTGCAAATCCACTTTTTCAATTTTTAAACTAAAATCCAGGATTTAACTGTACCCATCACGAGGGAAAACGTGCTAGAAATCTTGACAAGACGAGGAAATTTCCAGAGTTAGATTTTGTTTCTGGATAACACCTAACAGCTAGAAACAGGGATTGAAAAGAAGTGCTTCTTCAGCCCAAAATACATTCATGATGCCATATTCAAGTTCATTTTTAGAACAAATTCAATCTGCAAAACTCAAGTTCTCATAATTACTATCCCAATACTTTCAGTTCTTTTTCCCCCTACATCCACAGACATTCAATCTGGTACTTCCTGTTCTGTTTAGGGCTCTGTGTTTCTTCCACTTTTTTATTTCATTCAAGGTCTCAGAATTTTAAAAGAACAAGTTTTGCAAACTAATGGAGTAAAATTAATCCTTTGAAACAATCCCAGCATCTGAAGGGAGCTTACAAGGAAGCTGGAGAAGGACCCCTCATCAGGAACTGTAGAGGTAGCAATGGGTTCAAATGGGAAGAGGGCAAGCTAAGATCACATAAAAATAAATTCCTGTTAAAGTATTTCAGCTCAGGAGTCTGTCATAAACCCTGAGCACTGCCATTGTCATCGTATTTGAGATAAGGAACATCCATTCAAAACACAAAAGAAACATCAACATCCATTCTATATTAAATACTTAACATGAAATTGAACTGTGAGTGGATGACAACTGAAAGACCAGCTAACAAGAAGATAGATACAATGTGAATAAAATCACTGGTTTTGAGGAAGAATTCCAAAAGGCTTGTAGTAGGTTTTATTTTGAAAGGATGAAGCCTACATTTTTATACAGAACACAATTATCTCTTATTTTGGCCCAGTGACATTGCCTCTCATAGCTTGTGGGCCCAAGTCAGACTCTAAACCAAGTGAAACAGCTTCAAAGGATTTGGACATTAAAAAAAAAAATCATCAAATAAGTGTTAGAGATTCCTTTTGCCTCTGCAGCTGCCGGCTGGACGCGGTGCCTGGCTCAGAGCAGCTCCCACTGCCCACTGTGGCTGCAGAGCCTGGCCAGAGGGAAGTCAGATCTCTCTTTAAGGTACAGACTGTCTCAGTGACTATTTAAAACCACTCTAAAAGTCAGAACTGCAGTGTCTGACAAAGCCAGACATTATTTCTGCCCATCTCAGTTCGTCCAGTGCTTCCCATCACGAGGGAGGGGGTGGCCCTGCTGGTTCCAAGAGCATCCCCGTCCCAGGAACTCAGGTTTGCAGAGAACTCCTCCTGGGTGGGCACGTGAATCTGTGCAGTTTATTCACACCACCATTAATACCTTGTTTTGCCCCAAATACACCCCCTGGAAAGCACAGGTCAGCTGTAAATCACATTTCCGTGGCACGGGAGAGGCTTGTCCTGGGCTGTGGCAGGTTAAGAGGAGGATTTGGACGCCCTGGAACACAGGGCCTGGCACTGGATCTGCCAAGGCACCCCACCTGTGACAGCTGATCCCTCCAGGGGAGGCAATGATTCACCCAGGAGCTATTTCAGGGCCTGCACCAGTCCTGCGTTAAGTAACATTTACACAGTGGGAAATGAACCCTGGTCACCACAAACTGCCCAATTATCCCTTGTCCAAACCTTTCTCAGCCACAGGCTCTCTTACACCAAATAAGGGCCTGGTAGCAAATGTTACCGTATTTTTATAGGAACAATGGTTTTGTTAAACTATTACATTATTTAACCAAGAATCTCACATCTGTAGAACTTAGCCACACGTCAGAAAAACACTAAAATAATTAAGGAGTTTTCTTTAATTGACATTCTAAGGAATGAATGGGCTACATGGAAAAATTCTGATTGATAACTTGCATCAGTTTTTAAGCAGATTTGGTGAACTACTACAAAACCCATATGCAGACACATTTTGTGTCAAACCAAGATCTGAACTCAGTTTATAGCCATTACAGATCAGAAATGCAGAAGAGCTTTTACACCAGTTTAATAAAGCAGCATTTCAAGGTGATGCACTTTCCAAACATGCCCCACCTGGAGGGACCACACCAGCCCTGCCCAACTAAACCCAACCCCATAAAAAAACCCTCTTCTCAGAGGTCTTAAATTCATTTGCTGGCAAAAAGAAATGCCAACTACTATTACACAGCTCGGCTGAAAACACTAAAGCTACACAAGCTATGAGATATGGAGCCATCACCAACAAAAGATAAGGTGTCCCTGAAGAAATCACAAAAGAAAATGCGCAGTAGAGTTTTGCCACTCTTTTTAGGCAAGCAAGGAATTTTATTCCAGTAAGTGCTAGCAATAATCCAGCATTCAAAGTTTGGTGAATTAGGCCCTTTCAAACTCTTAGGCAGAATCTACCTTAATGGATTTTTCTTCTACATTCATCTTTGCCCAAAGGCTTCATTGTCTCATTATGTAAATGACCTTTTCATATGAAAATTAAATGTTAAAGATGCTTTTTGTAGTTCTTCAATACTGCAAATATCACATGGACATTCACAATAATTCAGACTAAGTATAACTTACAGAAAAAGCACCTGCTTCAAGGAATGGAACAAATTAAGAAATAACTTGTCTTTAAATGACTAAAAATTGAAAGTCTTAATTAGAATTAACCCACAGAACTTTCTTTTCTATGCAGAAATTCAAACTAGGAAACCATCAGGCAAAGAAGATCCCTAAAGTAGGAGGCCCTAAAAACCCCAACGGGGCAGTTCTGGTTTACATCAGGCTTGGAAATAACTAAAGTCAGCGGACAGGAACAATTCTGCTATTTGAAAATGCAACACTTGTCCTACCCCTCCTCCATCAGCTTTCTGTATGCTCACAGCATTTGGAACTTCTTCTTGGACCAAAACAGAGCAGGATTATTTTAATAATAGTTAATAACTAAGTCGTACAGATGTCATAAGAGCTCAAGACTCATTAGACCTCCCCGTATACCAAACCATTTATATCACTGTATGAACTCACAGCCTAACCAAAGATACACTCAACTTTCACAAGACAATGGCACTTTTTGAATGACAGATATTAGGAACATCTGGGTTTTTAAATACAGAAAAATCCTAACCAGTCCCACCTCAAAGCAGGAGTCGTACAATAATCTTAATTTACAGAATTCAATAGACACTTCATGCCTCGCCTCACCACACCACTTGTTAATGCTACGTTCCTTTTCATTCTCACAAGGCTTGTCATCCCTTCAGAGGCCCATTTTTTAAATCTGATTTCATTTTCTTGAGTACTAAAGAACTGAATGCCTTACTTATTTTATGAAAGGAGACAGTGGGCCGAGTTCCCCTGAGCAGAGGAACGGGCTGAGGGCTGCTTTACTCACTCCTACCACAGTGCCAGCAGCCAGAAAGCCTGAGACTGTTACAAGTCAAGTAAACAGGATCCAAAGTAGTCCCCTCTTATTTTTTTTTCTTTCACATTTCATTAGAGATGCTTCATCTCACACTGAACAACTTCCTAGTTTCTATTTTTGTCCTTTTTTTTTTTTTTTCCGTTGCAGGACACTGTCAGGTAGATTTAGGACTTCATCAAAACAAGGCTTTACAAAATTCAAGCTGAACAGAAATATTTTATAGAATCTATCAGGTTGGAAAGTATCTCAGGAGGTCACTTGGTTCACCCTTGTGCTTGAAACTGGGTCAAGGCTGAACTCAGACCAGCTTCCGGAGGGTTTTGGCCAGGCAGAGCTGGGAAACCTCTGAGGATGAAAGTTCAACAACTTTCTTTGGGCATGTACATTAAAAAAAAGAAAAAAAAAGAAAAAAAAAAAGGCTTGATCTTACAGGAGGAAAAACTATAAACTGATTAGAAACCATGAAAACAACTCATGTCATTGATTAAAATACAAGAAATAAAGCTCAGTTTTATAACCCATGAGATATATAGGCATATAATCTATAATCCAAATAAATGTTTTTAGGACTCAGTTTTAGTCTATATCAAGTTAAGAAAACATATTACTCATAGAATAGTCTGATAATGGTCTTTTCACTTATATCAAGACATTTAACACTCAAAATGAGGATTTGTTCAGCTTATCCTGTGACCTCCAGCCCCATGGCTGGAATGATATCTATTTAAACTCCCCTGGCAGCTTTCCTGACTGCTTTGATCAGAATCTCCAGTAACACGCTGACAGGACAAAACTGCAGCTAATATTGTGAGCCTGCCCATATTTAGAGACATGATTCACCTGAGAAGTGAGAAACCAGAGGATTCCCAGCATTTACTGACTCATAATTCAACTTTTTGAGGGTTTTTTCCTTTAAGATGATCAACTTTTTCTTATTTATGAAACACCTACATGCTTAAATCCTCTTTTCTCAGACTTGCATCACTCTCTGCACATCCAACATTTGAGCAATCACCAAGTTTCTGCTGTGCTTGGGAACCATCTAAGAATTTCTAAAAACCTACTAAAAGGATGCAATCGTCTCCCACAGAACCACAGCACTCCCAGAAGCCTAAGCAGGAGGCAATATTTACCCCTAATTTGTAAGTTTTCAACTGGTATTTCGTAAAGAGCCTCTAAAGACCACAAAAGGTATCTCAGAAAAGCTGAGCTGAGCTAAGTTCACTACACCAATGTTCCTCATTTCCAATAGGAAATAACTTGGGTAGTTCTATGCAGGAGGATGAAACCCCCTGAGTTCACTTCTCTAAACTTGGGACCTGAGGTAAAGGAGAAAGTGGTGGCTGCAGTTTAGCAGCTGAAGAACTACAGATTAAAAACCAACTCTCTTCCAACAGATCAAGTGCAGCTGCAGGCAGAAGGATTTGGGGCTGCTGGTGCATGAGGGGATGGACACGTCCTGTGTCCCGGGCTGATCCCACAGCGCGGGCAGCAGGAAAGGGGGGATCCTGCCCCTCTGCCCCTCGGGTGAGAGCCCACCTGCAGAGCTGCCTGCACCCTGAGGTGCAACTCCAGAGGGACCTGGAGCTGCTGGAGCCCAGCGGAGGCCCCGGGATGATCAGAGGGATGGAGCAGCTCTGCTGGGAGGAAAGGCTGAGAGAATCAGGGTTGTCCAGCCTGGAGAAGAAAAGCTTCGGGGTGACCTAATTGCAGCCCTCCAGTACCTGAAGGAGCTGGTAAGAAACATGGAGAGAGACTTTCTACAAGGGCCTGGAGTGCCAGGCCAAGGGGGAATGGTTCCCCACTGACAGAGAGTGGGCTTATACCGAATATGAGGAAGAAATTCCTCCCTGTGAGGGTGGTGAGGCCCCAGCACGGGCTGCCCAGAGAAGCTGTGGCTGCTCCATCCCTGGAAGTGTCCAGGGCCAGGTTGGAGCAGCCTGGGATGGTGGAAGGTGCCCATGGCAGGGGGGTGGAACAAGATGATCTTTGAGGCCCCTTCCAACCCAACCCACTCTATGATTCTAAGAAGCATCTTCTCATCAGTTCATGGAAGTTTCAGTGGAATTCCCCAAGTCACTCCTGCCTTGTAGTACATGTTCAGCAGAGACTACTGAGGTGCCCTCCCAAAACAAGCACCACAACTGAATGCCAGAGTTGTGAAATAATTACTGCTCTGTGAATTTGAGCGGCCACTTGCAGCTCTGCAGCTTTATAAACAGGAAGTGTGAAGCTCGGCATTCATACCTGCTTTCATCATATGACAGAGCCCTGAAGCCATCAAATACTGGCTGACATAACAAGCCTCGCTGTAGAATCTAGACTGTCTCCACAGCAGATTCTATTCATTCTGATAGCTCAAAAAAAGGCTAAGAGACTTCCAGGCATTTTCACCACATGCCCCTGAAACTCAAGGCTCAGAAAGACACAGGTTTATACCCTTAGAAAACAACATATCCTGAAGAACCTCCACCTCCCTATTGTGGTCAAGCTATGGTTTTCAGATAAGAGAGAAAATAAAGCAGAACAATTGCCTTCATGGAATATAGAAAGAAGGGAATAAACCAACAAAATGGTTCCCTGATTGTTTTTCCTAAAAAGACATCTGGGATTTAAAAAGTTAATTTCATAATCTGGAGTAATAAAAAGCAGTTTTCCATGGGCTCAAGGGCTGAGTCCATGGATTTGTCACCAGGCTGAGATCGACAGCCTCAAATAGATGATTATATATTTGCACAAGTTTTCCATCATCCTTTTGTCAGATTTATGACATCTGTACGCTTGAGGATGTTAATGATCAGACACCAGATATATTTGCCTTATTATTTAAATAAAACAAATGTAGCTATTTTTCAAATTCAATCAAGACACAAAAGGTCATTAGCAAGATTTATCCTCTGCCCATCACACAACATTAGTCATTACTGGCACACACTAACCAATCTTCTTGTGGATTAGAGCGGGTTTTTGTTACTTTGATGGGCTTGGTGTTCTCCACTTGGTACCATCTCAGAGACAGACAGCCAGGGAAGAAAACTGCCTTCAAAAATCACTATTCCATGAGCTCTCCAGAGGCAAAACCTGTGCAATTGATACACCTGAAAGTTTTGCCAAGCTGTTAGCTGGCATTTTGACTGCATGTACATTTTCCAACAACAGCACTATTTCTGTGCTTTGGTTTTACTCTTTTTCTCAGAGATCACTGTGCACAAGACCAAACACAATGAAATGGATTTATCAGCAGTCACTCATTTCTCCAAATTCTACACTCACTGACCATGCTGATGTTGTGGCAGTTTGCCTTCTTCCACCCTGCACGTATGAAACAAAAATTTTACCTTGCTTTGAGCAGAAGGACAACTCTTCCTTCCTCTCTGGCCCAACTTTGACAGATCCATGACTACTAACTGACATTTCTTTTAAGTGGTTCCCTGAGTCAGTATTTAGCATAGATAATTTAGCTGGAAATGGTCTGAATTACACCTGCTCTAAGTAGCATTCACAGAAACTTTGACTACAGATTCTACAGTTTCATAATTCACAAGTACATACATAAATTTATGCTCAGTCTACGATTATCCTCTGAAAGTTACTGAAGCAGAACACATTAACAACCACTGGAAAATACAGTCCTTAGGGATCCGAAATAAACTGGCCACCAATACCATGGTGTATGGAGACCACCAATCTCTTTCCTGGAGAATTCTTATTAAAATATTCCTTATACAACAGTGCATATACAGTGCAGGAGCTGCTGTGATGGAGCTAACACAATAGTGATAAAAAGTTCTTCCTTTTATAAAGTTTTATCAGCCCAAAGACAGCCCTTGAAGGAACTGGGTGTCGAGGCTGGCAGCAGAACTAAAAGATAAGGCAGCCTTAGAGCACCATCTCCTTGGAATAAGGCAAGGCCAGAGCACTCAGACAGCCTGATGGACACAGAGGGAGGAGAAGAGTGGGAAATCAGAGACACTGAAAGGCACCCCAACAAGGCACTGACTGACTTGCAGCACTGCCCTAGGAAGAAAATTGCTGTTGGAGCTTAGGTCTAAGAAAAAAAGCAACAAGCTCAAGGGCCACAGCACCAGTGCATGCCACCACAAATTTAGTTTGATAAAATAACCGACAATTTTATGCTCAGTTTGGAACAAAGCACTTCTTACTTCACCTCTAATGACCTGCCCAAGAATTCCATCTCCTCACAAAGGATCCAGCCTCAGAAGGAGGTCTGTGGGGTCAGGAATAGCTCTCCTCACTTCTCATCTCATACCTTTTCCACAGCAACACTACTTTGTGCCTCTGGCTACTATAAATAAGATGACCACAATTGGCAAAATTCGTAAAAAGAGATGTCTAAAATAGCATCCCTTGCTTTCCATTGCCAAGCTGCACAGGCAGACTCAGACCTCGGGGAGGCTGATGGGACTCCTGTGACCTGCACTGGTGGCCACAGGACAACCTCACTGTCCCCATCCCCACAGCAGTGTCAGCTGCCCATGCCAAGGAGCAGGAAGGAAATAAAACAGCAGGACTATCTCCTGTTCAAGGGTGGAGAAGGCCATCAGCACCAGCCTGCTCTGGCACTTTCATCTCCCTGAACAGAAGTTATATTTTAGCTACAGTTATTTATATTGTGAGCCTTTAACCACAGCTCCCCTCACCTTCACAACCTTTGGCTACTACCAAAATGGAATTGCAATAAATGAAATTCCTTAAAAGTCAGCCTTATTTTCCGAAGCTTACGGAAGCAGCATTTTTCCAGATATTCTGAACAACTGAAATTCAAATTGGTGACTCAAAAACACGATCACAGCATTCTGAATGATCACCACAAGTACAGGTAACCACTACTGATTGCTCATGAAGAATTCCCAGTTGAAAAATGTGTACAATATCACCTAATACAAAACTTTCTCAGCATTTAACAACCAGGAAACCACGTCAGAGAAGGTGGATCTAATTGGAGATAAATATATTTGGCTTTCTTTTTTTAATGTTTGCGTTTATCCATTATCTCTGTTTGTGTCCACAGAAATGCCACAAGTACCAGCAAGGTTCTGTGGAAGTAAGAATGGTCTAACAAATAATGTTTTGATAACTGGCCTGTTTTATACATAGAGTGATTCACTGGTTAAGTAAACAACATAGTTATTTAGCAAAACATCAATTTATAACAGAGTGCCTAAAACAACCTTTCTGGTCTCCTACAGAAAAACAGTATTGAATGTCTCACATAGAGAAGAAAAACATCCAAAAGAAACAACAAAGAAAAGTAATATATTCACTGCGCAGAAATAATTACAAATAACTTTTTAAGAAATCAGTCTTATTAATTATGAAGCATCCAGATCAACTTCCTTGATTTTGAAGCAGTGCAAGAGTTTAAATCTAACTTTAAAATTCAAAACACTTGTTTTTTCTTATTTAGGAAGTCTGGAATATACATCGTGACCAAATGACTGTATTTTCCACCAAACAGTTTATTTCAAATGCTTCCTGATATATTTAACTTCACACCTCTACCAAGCTGCATTTATAACTCCAGCTCTTCTAAAAATACAAGCACCAAAGCTTTCAAAGATTTCCTATACTTTCACTAGCAGTGAAAATTCTTCAGAGCTGTTATGTTTAAAATCTGTAACGCAAGTGACTCTGAATCATACATTTGTTTCTCCTGCTTGACACTACGTTGCTCCCTTTCCTATCTGACATGGCATCCCTCAGAGGCTCCACCAGAAAAAAAAAAAAAACAAACTAGAAAATATTTCACAAAAACCCCATTTCACGTCAATTTGTTTCTCTTTCAGTTAACACGCCGCGGTTCTTCCCAGCTCTCCCTTATCACTCCTGACATGCCTCTCACATGTTAAGCAGGAATAAAAAGGGCAGCCATAGATTGGCTTGAGCTTCTGAATTTTATCAGGGCTTTAAATATCAAACAGGTGAGCTGCTTTACCTGCACTGCACCACGTGAACGCACAATAGGGCAACAATTACAAACACCTGTCCTCCCTGCAAACCTTTTACTGCTGAAAATCCCTGTCCCTCTTTGTCCTTGGACTTGGCTATCAGTTCCAGAGCCGGGGAGCTTCCAGGGTGTAGCTTGCTGTCGCCTTGGAGCCCTGCAGCTGCAAGCATTCACCATTCAGCTTGTTTACGTTTTCCCTTCGCTAGTTCCTCTTTAAATTCTCCAGGAGGACCCTAAACCGGGCTAAACCAGCGACATCAACCCCGAGCCACGCACGCCACATCCATCTTTCCATGCGGAGCCGCAGATGCGCGATCCCCGAGCACGGGGAAGTAAACACGCGGAGCGGGAGGGAGGGAGGGCAGAGCCGGGCGCTGACAGCCCTGTC
>WEIT01006662.1:116528-162130 GCA_013389985.1 Dryoscopus gambensis
AGAAAAGCTGCGGTCGGATGGGGCCCCCCGGCTGAACAGCGCCAGTCTCCTGTGGGAGGGTGAGCGTCGCAGCACCCTCAAACCGCACGGGGAACAACTTCTTAATCCCCTCCATCCTCACAGGGAACAGCCCCTCACAGCCCCCCCAAACCTCACAGGGGATCAGCCCTCAGCCCCCTCAAGCCTCACAGCGATCATCCTCTCTATGCCCTCAAACCGCACAGGGAACCAGCTCCTCAAACCCCCAAAAATTCGTGGGGGATCAGTGTCTCAAACCTGACAGGATCAGCCCCTCAGAACTCTCAGGGCACGGTGGTTCTCCTCAAAAAGTCCTCTAAGGCGCCGGGCTGCAGGTATGGGGCTACAGTAGGAGGTTCCTGTTCCATTAAAATGTCTTTTCACTGTCTGAAACAGAAAACACGGGCTGAATTGTAAAAGGATCAAAACCACCCCTGCCCTTTGCTGTTCTCCAGCATGTTTGCTTTTAGTATTCAGCCCAGGACTGACACAGAATGGGAGGATTTCCCAAATGGCTTTGTTACAACATTAAGCCTGGTAACCTACCCTGGGTCACTCCTGAGCAGAAAATAAGGAGTTTGAAAGAAAACACTGATTTCTAAGGGCAGCTTGTTCCAAGGATTGTTCCTGCGCTGAAACAAAGCCTGTGAAAACACCAGTTGCAAGTCATTCCCTAAGTTGCTGTTTCCTCACAGAATGATCTTGCCACATCGGAGCTGCAGAAAGGTCAAGCCGAAGTTGCTTTCGTGCTCATGTAAGTTCATGCGTAGGTATTTTTATAGCAAACATTCCAAACAAATTTCATATCTGATATGCAAAGCCAGGAATGCTGCTTACAGAGACGCGGGCTCGAAGGCCAAATTTCTCCTCATGTAACCCAAGTGCAAACACGCTACAAATGAAATAAGCTTCATAAAGCCTCCTTATATCTTTTCTGAATTGTTTTTATCTTAAATTCGGGCATATAAAAAACCATGTCATTTTCAAGCATAAAAATCAGCCACAAGGGATCTTTTGCCTCTCTGGAATGTAGACTATAAGGATGATAGGGAGAACTTAAGTGATTTTTAAAAATATAAATGAAATTGGTGGAAATATACTTCCCCCCATCAGCCACTTGTTATGTATTTATCGTTTAAAGAGTAAAGGTAAATGTAAAGGTAGCAGAAGAATAAGAGGATATAAGCTCCCTTGATACATATCCTCCTATTCCTACCCTACCTTTACATGTATCTTCTCAACATAAAAAATTTAAATGCAACTTTCAATTTAGATACAAAATAAACTCTCTAAAACATTTGAGAATGAATTCAACAAACATGGCAACGTGTCAGTCAAAAGCCAAAGCTGGCAATACCAGAAACAGCTGGAGAAATCTGTTTTATCTTGTGATTAAGTGAAATATTCCATGGCATTCCAAGAGCCATGCTCTGTTTGTGACGGGTCCCTTTCTTAAAGTATTAACTCTCAGCTGAGGAGCTGGGGTATAATTCCTAACTTCTCTGTTGTGTTCCTCTGTGACCTTACGTCCAGTAATAATATTTTAATATTTTGGTTTCTCCTCTGAATTACAAAGATAATGATAGAGTCCCGTTTGGCCTGGAACAAGCAGCACTGGGACACAGCCAGCCCCAAACTGGCAAAGCAGTTAGAGAAAGCAATGAGAGCAGGAAGCAGTGGTGGGGTAAGACAGCTCCACTCCAATTCCTTCTGCTTTTCAGGGCAATTTCTCCATGACTGTTTATCCTAAGGCTCTTACTAGAGAGCAGCAACAGCCCCCTGAGTACCAAGGCTCACCAGAGAGCTGACACAACTCTGCCAGGCCTGCCTCATCTACCCCTGTCCTGAGGGGCCCCGCCAGGACAACTCTGACCTGACGCCTCTGCAGCCACCACAGTTTGCAAAATTATTCCATTTTTATCTGTTATGTCGTGACAGAACCTCTTCTTGTGGTTCACATAAACCCTGCTCTCAGGCAGCAGAGATTATCAGGCAGTATAGGGGGTTTAATGACAGCTAAATAATGAAAAAAAAAAGTGTGTCTGAAATTATAATTACAAATCTGATCCTGCCACCAGCTTAAAGTCACAAAGAGCTGACTGGGCATTTGGTGCAAATGAGGAAGCAGAACCCTCTAGAGAGGAGTTCCTTCCACTGTGGGAAGGAAAAGGGATTGGAGTGATGGTTCATAATAATGGTTAACATTTCACATTAACCAAAAACCCCACACCTCTTTCCAAAGAAAATGTATGGCGCTTCAAAAAAAAACCAACTACAGTGGCATCCCTCATGTCCCAGAGATACAGACAGTGTCCAAGAACCAGCAGAATTTTGTTTGGGGAGCGCTTCAAAATCATTTACTGGATCCATTGTACACACCGTGGCCTGCACCAAATTTAATCACAAAGATACTCTGGATTGGAAAGCCAGGCTGGAGGCTCCCGATGGCAGTGTCTTTGTTCAGATTAAATTAAGCATGTTCTCAAAGGCACTGAAGCAGGAACCCAGAGATAAGGCTGTGTGTGCTGACCGTGGATTAGATCTGGCAGTAAGTTTTTAGTGAAGCCTTATTGGGGAGCACGAGGTTATAGATGTTGCTGCTGTTTAAATGCTGTGTCAAAGGTAAATCAAATTAAGATGCAGCAAATTTAGACTTGCATTGGATGAATTGAGCTCCTCTCTTGTCACAGAGAAGTGCTACGTATGCAAATCGAACTGGGCACGTGTCCTTTGGATTGCTGGAATTTATTTAATTATTCGCTAATCAAAAACCAATTCACAAGCACTTAGCAAATATCTTTAAGTGTCTCTGCATCACTGTCAAGGATCTGAGGCAAAGCAGGTATTCCGTGCTGCACAGGAGCCGCGGGAGCCCCGCAGCACAGCAGCTGTCGGGCTCCGGGAGCACTGCTGCTGTCCGAGGCTGCAGGAACAGGGAAAAATCCTCACAGTCCAGCTCCAGCTCCAGATCTGCCTGCAGCGGGCATCTGCGAGGGGAAGGTGCTTGGAGTCACAGTGGAAAGGCCTGAACTCAAAAGGGATGAGCCAAACAACAGTGGAGCTGCTGCAGCGACTCAAAAACGGTTCTGAGAAGAGCAGTGTAAGGCCGTAGGATTTCCTGATTCACATTCACTAAAACAGAAGCCAAAAATGCAACTTTGAGGCCCTGCTCTGTTGTTGGCCTCTAAATCTGTGCCTCTTTCCCCAACAGCTGTCTCCCCACCCTGGGATATTGTTAATATTTTAAGGATTGTTCTTGGCACTGGACAAACACAGGATAACTTTTACCTCTTCCTGCTTCAGACAGCCCTGACGGGAGTGCAGTAGAGCACACTCTGAGAAGAGCACAAAGTGGGAGAGAGATCAAGGTGCAATAAAAGCATTCAGTGACTGCAGGTCTGCAGTGGTCGGAGCTAAATGGTTTCATATCGAATTACAGTGAACTGGTGAATAAGAAAAATACCCCGAATCATTATCTGCCAGTCTGATGTTATCAGGGGGACAGGGGAAATACAAAAGGCTTCCTCAAAGAACAACAGAACTACATATGCAAATTGAAACTTCTATCACATCCCACATTTTCTAGGAAACAAGTGGTTTAGAGTGGTAGCAGAGGGTGACATTTGCTATAGATTTGTATGAACTAGGGGGGAATTAAAAGGAACAGATTCTTACCAGGTCCCTCCTATTGTTGTCATATAAGCTGTACTCCCACACTATTGCCAGCATGAACTTTGTAGTGGAACACTGCAGGGGAAAATGAAAAATTTAATTTAAAAAAAATTTAAATGAAATTAAAATCATCCCCCTTGTTGAAGGGACATGTTAATGAAGGCAGTGCTCACCAGGGCTGCAGTGTGGTGTAGTCAGGGGACTCTCAGAGTGAGATGACTGGGATTTTTGCCCTCGTTTCCAGTTTGAGGGCACTTCTCTTTTCACACCTGCCCTAGAGATCCGCTCTTCCCAGCACTCCCATGACTTGTTGGAGAAGCTGCCTCTCTCCAACCCCTGACACGGCTGCCACCGCCCCAACAGGCAGGCCCTTGCCCTGGCATCATCCCCGGCAGCAGCGGACGCCTCATCCCCTCCTCTTCCCTGCTGAGTTCCCAGCGGGGCGGGGACACGGCAGAGAACAGCGCGTCCCGCTGTCCCGGGGGCTGAGCTCTGGTGGCGGCGCAGCGTGGGGGTGAGAGCCCGGCTGCGCGGGCAGCAGCGACAGCCCCGCCGTGCGCACCCGCGGGTGAGAGCCCGGCTCCGCGGGCAGCAGCGACAGCCCCGCCGTGCGCACCCGCGGGTGAGAGCCCGGCTCCGCGGGCAGCAGCGACAGCCCCGCCGTGCGCACCCGCGGGTGAGAGCCCGGCTCCGCGGGCAGCAGCGACAGCCCCGCCGTGCGCACCCGCGGGTGAGAGCCCGGCTCCGCGGGCAGCAGCGACAGCCCCGCCGTGCGCACCCGCGGGTGAGAGCCCGGCTCCGCGGGCAGCAGCGACAGCCCCGCCGTGCGCACCCGCGGGTGAGAGCCCGGCTCCGCGGGCAGCAGCGACAGCCCCGCCGTGCGCACCCGCGGGTGAGAGCCCGGCTCCGCGGGCAGCAGCGACAGCCCCGCCGTGCGCACCCGCGGGTGAGAGCCCGGCTGCGCGGGCAGCAGTGCCAGCCCCGCCGTGCACACCCGCGTGCCGAGCGCCACACCTGTACATCAGGTTACGGCAGATCCGGGAACGGGCTTTGGGCAGCGCTGCCCGGGCTCTGGAAAAGGCGGCGCGGGAAGTGGGAGCATCCCTCAGTGACCTATGGGCTTCCTCTGTATAGTTCTGCCACCCCTTTATGAGGGAATTAATGAATGTTTCTGCTGAGCCACTTACCCCGGATGTTTTTGTTCAGGGAGCCCGTGACAGGTTTAAAGCGCTCAGAAGTGCTGCTCACATTACTGCTCAATCCATAATTCCAGCTCCTGTTATTAATAGTGGGATCTACACAACCCGGGAAAGTGAGGCACGTCACACTCGTTCACAGCTATTTTAAGGTTTGTGGGTAAGTGATCCCCCACTTTTCCTGCAGTTGCCTTTGAAAGACAGAGAAGAAAACACCATAAGGCACCCTCCACTCTTGATATTCTCCTGAGTAAGGCTTCCCTGTGTGTGGAAGGGTGGCACGATCACACTTGAAGCCCACAAACTTTTTTTTTCCTGGCAGACTTTGCTGATGCTCCTCCAACCCAGGAGTAACAAGGTGCCACAGCTAATGGCAGTCACGAGGTAAGTGTAATGCATTGGATCTTTATAAAAATATCACGTCCTTCACGATTTTCTATCAACCTGTTTGATTATGCCTTATACAGGGAAAGTGTGACAGAATTAATCAGCCTGCTGGAGTGCACACTAAGAGAACAGATGAGCTTTGGCAAGGCTGTTGTTAGCACTGAAAAACTGTGACAAAAAAGAGGCAGACTGCAATCCAGACGCGTGTCATTCAGAAAGTGAGACATGCTATGATTTATCAGCGTACCAACAATTGATGGGAACAGAGATCTCCCATTTCAAAGTGTTGTCTCTGTGTAGATTAAGAGTAGTATCTGTCATCAGGAAACAATGGGAAAAGAAATATGTTTGATAAAAGCAATTCTGTGTTCTCCTGTAGACAGAAATCACTGCGGCATTGGAATGGAGGTAAAGGATTTCTCTGCATCCAGGGCAGTAAAAAAAAAAGTGTTGCGACAAAAGGAAGTGCAAATAATTAATACCAGAAGATCAAATGAAAGGAGTGGCTTTGCTAGAAGTGACTAATGTTGACTCTGCTCCAGGAAGGTCCAGATTGCGCTGTGGAAAGAGGAGCTTGCGAGGCCCCCAGAGCACGGCGCACAGCGGGCAGGGACCCGCCGCGGTGTCACCACGGGGCACCTCTCCCCTGCAAAGAAAGGCCTGCTTTCTTCTCAGCTCAAAGGCTGCTGCCCACAGGGTCCCCAGCAGCACAGCAGTTTGATTGTTGTGTACAGAGAAAGCAACACCAAAGCATCAAACACAGACCAACTTGGGGAACATTTTGCCAGCAGCTGATACAGTGGGAAGCGCATCTCAAAACAGCAGGGCAGCAGAGTGAAACAAAAGCCATGGAGCCAGGACTGTTGTGTCATTTGGCACATCCTGGCACTTCCCTTGATTCTGCTTCAGAACTTGGAAGGGAAGGCCAAAGCTTCTTATTTGCTAATTAAGGTTTCACCCGATTCAAACATTGAACAAAGGACATCCCCAAACAGAGAAACCTGCCAGCCTTCATGCCCCTGCCAACAGGCTGATGTCTCAGTTCAGTGCTCTTCCAACACGGAGTAAAAGAGCTCTGGACAATGGCATATCCAAATGTGTGCACACACACACATTTTTATGCTGGGAGGCACACATTACGTCTGATCAGGTTCCAAAAGTGCCACCTCCCTGTTTTTGTTAAGGACACTCCAGACACCCTACAGACAGGGGTGAAACAGGCATTAAAACAGCAGACCTCTATTTTATGGTGTCAGATGGCTAATAATAGTAATTAAGGATCTTAAAGTCCTTTATCAAGAGGCATTATCTAAGATGGCATCATGCCTGTAATCAGAGTCAATGAAAAACTGCTTGATCAAGCCAAGAAGGCAACTAGAAGAGTCTGATGGGTTGCCATCTGCTCAAGCCACCTCACCCCCTGAATACAGCAGAGAGCCACTGCAGGACACCGATAACCAGGTTGTTTTGCTGTCATTTCAGCTGAACACTCAGTGCCTGTCGATGTGTTCCAGAGGGCTCCCAAACCCAAACATGACAGATCGCTGCTGGACACATAGGTCTGACAACATTTTGCCTTGCCACTTCTGTGGATTGATTGTGCCCGTGTAGGAAGGTAAAGCATTACTGGTTAATCAGAATTTTGCCTGTGATATTAAGTATTTCCATGTATATTTGCTTTATAAAACATATGTTTAATTGATCCATAAAACCCTTTGGCACTCACTCAGCCTCTAGGTAAAAGTCCAGCTGCTCCTAGAAAAGCTTTTGACCCAGCCATTGTAATAAAATTTAGGCCTGGAGTATGGAGTAGACTCTTGAGCAGATTCTTAGCAATAGAAGACAAGTTCAGGGTAGATGGAGGTTGCCAAATTGTCACAGTTTGAAAAAGAAAATTGGCACATTCAAGGAAGGAGCAATTTGAAGTTCTTATAAAGCACTTGGACACCACAATGATGGGCAAGAGTTTCTTCACTCATTTCACTTTCTCTTATCACTTCCCAGCTGTTTCTTCCACTTTCAGGTAGTTTCAATTTATCCTTCTATTTTTACCCACACGGTTCACTAACAGCCTTCGAGTTGAGATTCTGCTGGCTTTAGTGATGAGGTGCCAGCTGTGCATCCTTGCAAGCTGGTGCATGTACGACCTTGAAATTTTCTGGGAAGCCAATCAGGAGATGCTTTTAAACAGTTTCCTATCGCCCAGAGAGCATCTCTCTGTTTTTAGCTTTAGATATCTATCACATTATAACATCCAGAGCATTGTGCAGACATTAGCCAGCTAATGCCAACCCAAACCCCTCCCAGCCTGTACCCTGTTATTGCCTAAGTAACAGCTCCTCCATTCCACTGAAGCCAGCCTAGGGAGTTCTTTCTGCTTCCTTCTCTGCAGGAATATTAAACCAGAATGAGAATGAAGAGAGCTGTTAATTTTATGTCATGGCGAGGAAACTGAAGGTCTTCAGATCACACTTTCTCCTCAGTCTTTTAATTGCAAAATTGTACTTCAAGATTTGACACAAGTTTCTCACCTCCCTGTTTTCAAGCTACTAGCAGGCAAAACCAGACAAAAATACTTCTTTTTTTCTACTCTGCAGAGTCTGTTAATTTCAAATAGGTGAAATATTGCTAATTACGAGCATATTCTAACAGAACTTGTGATTTTACAGAGAGCTATGTCAAACTAAACCAAATTAAGGGTCAGAATGTGCCAATCTTTTCATCGCTGTCACTTTGTGGTTTATGTCCCCCCTCAACATGTGCCTTCCCAGGCTCTCGGAGCCTTTGGCTCGCACTGCTCAGCTGCTCCACAGTTATTCCTCACACCACATCCAGCAAGACATTCACAGCACGCCCTTCTCACATTTTCTCTAAACGTTAGGTACAATAGCAGAAATAGAAATTGGAGATTTAGAAGCAAGAGACACGGGAGTCTAGGTGGAAACGGATGACTAACAGAATTTTTGCTAAATAAAAACACGAAAAGGGGTTAAAAAAAGATTCCTGAGCAGATATAATACCTTTCTTTTTCTGGATAACCACTAATCTGGACTGTGCAATACTCCCACTTCTAGATATGATGCTTAGTAACCTGTTTCTAATTTCAAATTAAATTTTAACTAAAACAATGGGAATACTCCTTAAATAAATTAGAATGTGACTTCCTGTGGTCCTCCTCCAGGTCCCACAGGTTTTACCTTTGCCATGAGACTTATATTACCTCCACAGTGCTTGACCAGCAGTGGCCCATGACCCTTCCCTGGCATCCCTGCAGCCACCCACAGTGTCTTTCCCTTTGATTAAATTTCACCTTCCAAGACGGAAATTCGCGCCCTGCCTCTGGAGAACACCCTGCACAACGGGATCTGAGCATCTAGAGATCCCACTGGGAGTGACACAAGCAATAAAACATCAAACCCCATTTTTTGCGCAGATTAATGTTCTCTAAGTTACTCCTGCCATAAACTATAAACAGCAGAAAATGCACTTCTTTGCATTCCGGCATGTTGTGGGAGATCATAAAGGCACTTAATATATTATTTAAGCCGTTTAAGTGAGATAGCACAACTGCTGTAATTAGCAACAGTTCTCCAAATCCCCATATGCCAGACAAAGGCTCACGTTCAGCATTTCCAGGCTGGTGGGAGGGAATCAGAACATCATAGAAATTAAGTGGCATGCTCTGCTTTTTTCTCCTCCTGCCAATCTCAGCAGAGCCTACGTTTCACTACAGCTACTCCCCTGCACCACTATACGAGAGACCCAAAGCATCACATAAAGAAGACTGCCCTTTTTTCATCTTATTTTAAGTGTAACAGGCTACTCAGGGCTTTAAGAAGTGGCTAAAAGCCACTTCTCTTGACAGCTACATTCTGCAGGCTGGACGGGAATTTCCTTGCTTTTTCCTTTTAATAAAACCAAAACAGAAAGAAAACGAAAACCAAAACTTGGCTTCCTCTAGAAAACCCACAAACTGAAGTCAGTGTTAAGTGGGAATTTCGAAGCACTCCAAGCAGCAGCCACCCTTTGTGCATGCAGGGTCAGGCACGGGGCAGCGTGATGGGGGGCGCGGGTGTGGGCAGGAGAGAGGCAGGATGTGCATGCAAAGGGCACCAGTGACAGCAGAGGGACAAGACCTGAATGCTGCCACGAGCATGAACTTCATTACCCCGTGGAACCCCAGGACACATCACATGCCCAAAGCCTCATCCCACCACGTGCTCCCCGGGAATTGCAGCCAGTCGGACGCTCCTGTGCAAAGAACATTGCTGGGAGCAGATACCAAAATCTTCTAAAGGAGCAGGGAACGGAGGTGCAGAACTGAGAGCCTCTGCCACCCAGGGAGGCTGTGAAATTGGGGGTGCCATGGCTCAGAGAGGGGAGATGCCATCCCCTGCCCCATTCCCCAGGCAGCACCGACTGGGAAATGTGTATCAGTCTCATCATTTTCCAGACTTCTCTGATTCACTGGGGAGAGGAAGTGACCAAGGCTGGTATCACCCAGAGAGTTGATATTTCATCATCCAAAAGATTAGCAAAAGAAGTCAAATTATTTTCAATACGAAGAGATACCTAACTCACTATAGATTTGATTTTATAAGTAGCACCTAAGGGATGGGGTCATTAACATCTCATTAATAATGCCTATTTTAATTTGCATAAACCCCTAAAAACTTATGAAGCCAAATAAAAAGAAAAGCCTTTAACTATCCTGTTTCTCACAGGCTGCAAGTTGAAGAAGTGTGGAGGAAGCTGATAATGCTCTTTCAGTTCCTGAGGACTTCAAGCAGCTATAAAAGTTATAGGACATTAGCAAGCACCAACAATCAGCTCACAAACAGCTGGCTGAGAAGCTGAAGACAAACATCTACAGAAGTGTTGAAGCATAAAATAGTGCATGAACCCCTGAAGATACATCAATTGAGAAGGAGCACCAGCACCAAAGGTGAGTCACTGGCACCTTTGGGCACTCTGGAAGGTTTGGCTGCCTGTGTCTGCCAGTCTGGGAGCACTTGGAACACACCTGACTGGATTTTGCCAGAGGTGGATAAAAGAGATGCAGATGTGTTTATGGTTTCCCCATGCTGCTGGTCACCAATCACACTCGTGTTTATACCACATTAATTGCAAACAAGTGGTTAAATGAGCAACTCCCAACAGGTACCAGAAAGGAACTCCTCTGGCAGTTCAGATCTCTCTAATGATGCCACACAGAAACAATAACTGGCCCAAATTCTCTTTCAGATCCCTTCTCTGACACAAGATTTGTTAACTGGGGCCAATAGGCACCCAACTGCAGGGAGAAGATCATCTTCATCACCCTTAAGCACCAGGAAAGGAATTTCCAGATGGGATTTAGCAAAGCCTCCACCTCTACAGTCCAAGCAGTTGCTGAGTATCATTAATCACTCCATCCAATGGAGCATTCGCCACCCTCCTGGTAAGAACAGGTTGCTGGAAACCATTCCTCATTACAATTCCTATTTGGTGTTTGACTGCAATACATCTGGCAACAGTGTCTGGGGTTTATGTTTAACTAAACCACATGTGCAGGCAGTTGGTTTATGTACAATGCAGAATACCTGTACGTTTATCTGTGTTTATCAGCTCTCCTTCCTGTGACCTCTCAGTACATAAATACCATATCAGATGCCTACATATATTATATGCAACCAGACTCATCACATCACACGTGGTAATCACGTTAAATCTGCCCAAAGCAGCAAATAACAACCAGCAGCAGACACAGAACATCTTCACAACTGCTTCCTTTTTGGCTCCATGCCTACTCTGCACTGCAAGAGCTGCTGCACCAGAGGAGTTGGTTAATGTTTGCACTTGCACAGCTCCTGGAAGATGAAGGCACTCAAATAGAGAAATTAATATTCACAGGAGAGCTGTCAGGGGAAAAGGAAGAGTTTTCCCCAAGGTGTGCTGTTTCAGTACAGTGTGTTTGACTGGCACTTGGGCTCCTTTCCTTCACAGGCAGAAATAGGAGAGGCATAATCTGTTTGTACTCTGACTTTCCCCATCCAATTAGAACATCCTTTCAAAGGATTCCTGCTGTAGGTAGGCAAGATAATCTGATTGATTTCCAGAGATGTGGTCTGCGTTATGCTGCCTTCCAGCAGGAGAGGCTTCCAAGGAAAGAGCAGCGTTGTCTTCCAGAGGAGGGGGAAGGACACAGCCACAGGCTTCTCTCATGCCTGAGCTCACAGGAGTGAACCAGGTTGATGGACAACTTCTAAATACAGCGAGATCCTCAGATGAAGGCTGGCCAGAGAAGTCCATCTGTGCCTCCCACTTGCATATCCCTGGCTTTGGCTGAGCTCCGAGCGCAGCGAACACTGAAAGGGAGAACAAAGCCTTGGATTTGCAAGGGGAGCTCAAGGCCCTCTCAGTCCTCTGCAAAGCAAAGTGTACACGTGATAAGCCAAGAGAGCCATTCCATGCTGCAGTCACATGCCATGTGGAAGCTGTAATCTCACAAGGACACAGATACGGCCATGCAAATACGGGTTATGCCTGTGCTAACAACCAGCTTATGTCCCTGGAACTCCTAAATGGCTTTAATCGGGCTGCTAATGCAGGTGAAAGCTTGTGCTGGGGAAGCTTCGTTTCTCCTGGCTCTGATCAGCCCGGAACATGCTACCCTTTGGCACCTTGACTTGAGAGGTGAGGACAGAAGCTGGCAACTCCTTGGTTTAAATCTTTGCAGGTGAGGAGGAGAGGAGCTGCCTGTCACAGTGGGGACAGGTGTCATGACTGCAGGCAGCAGGCACAGCGAGAGGGCGGTTGGGAGCAGGCTCTGAGAAACCAGCTGCATTTTCAACATCCCCTTCAACCAAACCACTTCTAACAGAGTCCTCACAACAACCAGGCTGAGGCAGCACAGCCACACTCACAGCTATCACCTCTGCTTCCCTCTGCAGAGCTTATCTTGTGTAAAGTAACACCTAACACTGTAAAATCCTAGTGTGGGTTAAAAAATTGTAATGCACCTCAGATGGTCCAAGCAAATCTAACTGCAAAGTTGGCAAGTAATTGCCTTTGTGCCTGCTCAGCACCTGCCTGTGAAAGGCTCCTGCATCCAGAGCTGACAGCAAAATTCAGACGTGGGGGAGGAAGAAAGCAGACACAGGAGGGAAAATACCACAGACATCTTAAGGGGAGGGCTTGTCTTAAGGGATTTTTGTCATTATTGAACTCAGCCATGGGTAAAAGCCAAACTTGCCTAAGACAGCCTGAAAACAAGGATCTGTCTCTGTTTCAACACCCATCCATAGGTGCCTTCCCAAGGTGATATCTGCACTGAGCATTTGGCTCGGTGGGACCTCAGCATGGCCAGCTGTAGAGAAATTCCTGACCAAGATCATCCGAACTTCTGCCAAGAGCAGCGCCGGGCCCTCGGCACAGCCGGGCCCAGAGAGACCTCAGAGAGAGGGGCCTTTGTGCAGCCCTCGGGACGACTGCGGGTGCCAGAAGCGACCTGGCACAGGAGCACAGCTGAGTCACAGCTGCAGCCATTGCACCAATTGTCCCAGGGACACAACAATCGCACTTGTCTGACTGGTCAGGCCATGACGGCAGCACAGCGCAGTTTTCTTTGTGAAAGCATTTCGCCTGGAAGTAAATTTCCAAAACAAAATCCCTTTGACTCCAAGCCTTTCCAGACTTCTCCCTGGCAAGGGCAGTTTATAGAGAGATGTCACACAGGAAAGAGAGACCTCAGTGCTGTTGGCTTTCACCATCACCTGCGAAGGAGGTAACCCTGAATTCCCATTACACTGGGATGGGAATTGAGGTCTCAACTCCAGCCATCTCCCGAAGAACACCCAGGGGGCAGCCCAAGGTCCCTCTTCCCCGCCAAATGGAACTGTTATGGAGACCACCCCCAGCTCAGGGCCAGTGCTTGCCCACAGCACGGCTGGAGAAAGGCCCACGTTGGACTTGCTGGTGCCTTGCAGTCCTTAGAGGGAGCTGTGGTTGTCCACACCCGGAGCTGCACCCTCACTCGCCGATAGCCAGAGGGGCACAGCCACAGGCCTGACTCAGAGCTGCCCTTTGCACCTTCAGAGGCCAAAATAACCCTGACTGATGCACACTCCCAGTGCTGGACTCGCTGCAAGTGCAAAACCAGCCAAGAGCCCCAGAGCTCCCCCCAAGCTCCCATGGGTGCAAACAAAGCAAAATGAGGGACACTTCCACTGCCCCCAGGAACCACTGCCCACTCCCAGCAAAGGGAAAATCCAGGGGTTTCTGCCTATTGTTTAGGACAAAAAATCAGTGGCAGAACTGATGGGGAGAGGTAACTCTGCCCTAGAGGGCCGCAGTGCTGTGGAGCTGGAGAGCCCCAGCTGCCCCCATGGTTCACAGAATGTGGAGCTGGTGTCCAGACACGCCAGTTCCTGTGGTGACACCAGAACATTTTGGTCCAAACACAGCCCTGAGGCAGTTGTCCCTTACTAACATGGTGCAAGTGAGACCCCCTGGAATGGGAGAGGGAATCTGGATCCCATGGAGGAAAGAGGATGAAGTGGACAGAGCCAGGACAAGGGACAGCAGTGGGGATGGACAGCCAGGCAAGGAGATTAGGACAAGTGAGAGCAAAGCAGAGTCCAGCTACAATTTCATCTCTGAAATATGCTTTAAATCAAATTGGCAGGAAAACAATCGTCCAAGGGAACAAAGCAAGTCAGGGAAAAGAACCTCTCTTCCTACACACTTGTGCATGTTTTAAGAGGCAACACAAGCTCGAGCTGGAGTCAGTTATGTGTTGCTTTCCAAACCATGAGTGGAGGAGTTAACCTACACAAACCTTGACACAGGGAAAACAGCTCTTGCCCTTTGCAAGAGAAAACATCCCCCCCCAGCCCAGCAAGTTGCAGGCCCAGTGGCTGAGCATTTGGGGTTGTTTTGGCTTTGCAGCAGGTCAGCCACAGTCCCTTTGCCCTCAATAAAAGCTGTGGACAGAGCAGCGTGGTGCTACAATGAGCCCATCCTAAGCACACATTTCCACTCCCCAAGTGACTGCCAGCCCGTGTGTGATTGATGCCATTAGGAACTGGTGGCCATTGTTTACCATGTAATTTATTAGAGGCAGGATTTCCAAAAGGGAACTAAAGTAGGCACCTAATTCTTATGGACTTTTAATGATAATTGAATGCCTACTTCATTAAACAGCTCTGAAAACCCAATCTGAGATGACTTGGCAGGGACAGAAATATTTCTGAGCCTTAGGACCAGGATTGTCCTTGGCAGTTTTTTAAAGAGGGGATGAAAGATTTGCATCAACTGGAAGAATAAGCCATGGCTTTGGCAATTTGAAGGATCCGGGCAGTACAGCAGAGGAGGCAGCTCTTGTATGGGGCAGTGAGAGCTCCATGCAGGACCCTGATCATCTGCACAGACACCCTCAGTCAGGACACCATAAAATTGTGAGGTACTGATCAGAATTTAGCAGCAGAAAAATTGAGAGGTGGGGAGAAAGTAAACTCCCGGAATTTGGGTGGAGGAGAGAAGAAAAAAAGCTGTGTAAAGGGCCTGTCAGTGGTTACACTCCCAAGCCAGACCTGGGGAGCAGAATGAGGAGGAGGATGAAGTTTGTACTCACACGCACAATCCCCATCTTCCCTTCTGCTCCTTGGGGGGAGTTTGTCTCCCTCTTCTCAGGATGGACATAAAGCAGCTGCACAATCTGTACAAGCACATCAAGAACAAGCAAATGGGCAAGTGCCTGGTGAGAAAATGGGCAAGTTAATCCCCAAAAGGTGTTCCTGCTGTACTGACTTTTAGGGGATCACTCTGCTCCTCAGCCTCCATGGCTCGATCCATGTCAAAGGAGAAGCTTGTTACTGAGAAATCTGTTTATCAGAAGCACTTTCCCTGGTGCTCTGGGTGGCTGAGTGCTGTTTACAATCTTTGGAGCTGTTTGCTCATCCCATGCTTGCAGTCATGCTTTACAGATCCAATCTGATCCACAGCTTTATCTGATTCTGTAGGAATTAAACTTTGTAACGGGCCACAAGTTCAGGTACAGCCTGGGTTTGCCAACACTGATGTCTGCCTGAGCATCATCTCTACAAGGGGAGGAAACTGCATCAAGTTCCCCGAGAACACAAACTCCAAAGGGTTAACACTCAGAGCCAACCATAAACATATCTCCTGAGCAAAGGCTGGGTGCACCAGGAAGTTCAAAGGTCCACAAGAAGCATATACTTTAGGGAGTTTATTAAAAGGTAATTAGAATCAGATCCACCCAAAAAANNNTCCACCCAAAAAAAAAAAAAAGAAAAAAAAAAAGAAGAAAAAAGTGTCAACTAAGAAATCGTTTTGAGGAAATTAGAAAACAGGGACAACCTTGCTGGGTTACTGGGACATTTGCCTGCTTCACGTTAAGATGGGAGCTGTGGTCATTTGATAACTGGCAGTGATAAGGCCACAAATAAGTGTGAAGCCACAGGTAAACAGCTCTCTCTTCCAGTTAGAGAGAAAGGGGAAGCCAGCCAGCTTTTGCTTTTAGTTTATGGGAAAACAAACCCATTTCTTTCTTTTTAAGGCTCCAAAAAGATACTCCACCGAGGAGGAAATCAAACCTCCTGCAAAGAAAACCCCAAACGCAAATTCCTGCTGGCAGCAAGAGATGCCTGAGATTAACAGAGAGGCATTAAAAAAGCAACTGGCAGCCCAGGGAGGCAGGTGGTGACAGGTGCTCCTGCTCCCTGAAACTTGTGAGGGCTGCAGAGACGGAATTCAGCTCCAATCTCAGCACAGCCCTTCCCAGGGGACACGACCTCAGCTAAGGACAAACCCCACTGCTCCCACAGGCCAAAGGCAGCTCCCCACTGCCCCCTCAAACCAGCATTAAAAAGCAAATAACCCCTCAAACACCCTCCCATCCTTTTGCTCCCCTAAAAAACCACCAGCAAACCACACATCTCCACATCTCCCTGAATAAGGAGGAAGAAAAGGCCGAGCCCAGGTGCTGGGTGCAGCATCAGCCACAGTGTGCTGTGGGGATGCCCCGGGATGCTGAGGAGCCAGGACCAAGGAGGCTGTGCTGGGGATGGGAAAGGCAGGGAGAAGTGACAAATCCCGCCGTTGTGTAACGGGTGACAAATGCCTTTTGTTATGCAAGACAAGTGGGAGAAAAACCAGCATCCTTGCGACTCCCAGCTCGAGCACAAACAACGGGCTGCGGCTCCGGGGGGCAGCGGCACGCTCCGAGCAGCAGAAATAGATTCCTTGGAAACGCCTCCTGATTCGGATGAGTCAACAGAAAAATACAGGCTCAATATTTAATTTTAAAGGATTGAGGTTGTCCGCACGGCAATTTGATAATTTTGGGGGTTTTGTTAAGGAGAGAGGCCAGTGGGCAGCCATCCACCAGCCTTGCTCATCAGTCATCTAAAATGAGGGATTTACATCCCCTTTGCTCAGCATTTGGGGTCCTAGGAATTTTTTTAATTAAAAAATTTAAATTTGTATTCATATAATTTAATAATTAAACTAATAAGCCAAAAAGCCCCACACATCTGAATTTAAGCACTGGTCCCAACTCTGTTTTCAGACTCGGTGAAAATCCCAGACCCAATTCTCAGCTTCGAGCTAGAACAGAGAATCCTCTGCCTGCCCTCTCCTGGCTCCTGTACGTGCCTGAAAGCTGCAGAAATCAGCCTCACGTCTTGCTCTGAGAAAGAAATGAAGCTCCTGGGCTGAGACTCTGAAAGCGCTCGATTTAAAAACAAAAAATCCAAGCAGCGTGACCCCTGGCGACACGAAGGTTCTTTTTCCCCAGGGGCTGCCCCGGGGATGCGCAGCGGGCGCTGCTCCCCGTCCCACCGCCCTCGGGCTGCTCGGCGCGGGGACCCAGCGCCACCCCCTCGTCCTCCCAGTGCTCCCAGTGCCACACGGCGACAGTGACATCCAGTGGCAGCGCACATCCATCCGCATCCCCGCGCCTGAGCCTCCCTTCGAGCGCGGCCACGGAGCAGCTTCCCGCAGAGGCCGGAAAACGCCAATTCCCTGCGCCGGGAAAGGTCTGGATTTAAACCGCGGGTGGAGGTGCTGGGCAGAGCGGGCGGCGTGGCAGCAGGGCCAGCAGGGACACGCGGCTGGCACGGGCAGCGGCACTGCCAGCACGGGACGGAGCCCCGGGTGCCCTCCGCAGGGACAAACACCCCACGAGTGAGGACGGGATCAGTCACCCCACAGCGCTGAGGTTAAGCAAGAGTTATTGCCCAAGCATGAGTCAACCTGTGGTGCTTGCTCACATAAATACCTCTAAAAGTGGCTTCATGTTCTTTTTTTTTTCATTTAAGCAATTCTGCTGTCCTTCAGAAAACCCCGAGTCAGTTCCAGAACTCCCAGGAAAGACTCTGAAGCAGCTTTAAATCAGTTGTACCTTCAGGAGCAGCCGGGTCAAAGAGATTGTCACCTCCAGCACCTGCGAGGTCACCCAGTGACAGGTGAGGCACCCACACAGCCACTGTCACATTGCTGCAGAGCAGGGTGAACATTTTCCTGCTCAGTGACAGGTGAGGCACCCACACAGCCTCTGTCACACTGCCACCAAGCAGGACAAGCTTTTTCCTGCTCACACAGAGCCTTTACACCTGGAATTTTTGCAGAAGGATGAGCAGGTGAAGATGTGATCGGTGCTGGAGGAGCTGGGCAGGTTGAGCTGCTGTCCCAGACATGGTAGCAGGGAAATGAGCAGCTGGAGAAAATCCCACAGCCCAGAAGGGAGTGAGGAATGAGCCATCCCTTTGGTGTCAGCTGCTGCTAATTAGGGTGTCCCTACCTTGCAATCTGGATGCTCCAACATAGCTGTGGTTTGCTCTGGGCCCACCCCAGCCCAGCCACACGTTTGTCTTCCCGAGCAAAAATGCAGCCCGACCTGTAGCGGGGCTGTTTGTGCCTCCCAGGCCCTGCACTGGTTACTCCAGCAGCGCACACCCCAAAGGTGGAGTGAGACAGGGACGGGAGAGGCAACTGCCGACAGCATCGGCTCTGCCACCATCAGTGCCACAGGCTGCCCGGGAAGGAGGATTTGTCCCACATAAGCCTATTTTCAAGCTGCTGAAACACAGCCACATGTCCTGTGGGAGTTCTCATGCACTCAGAACCAGCTCGCTTCTCATCGCTTTTCTCCCCGGTCTCTCTCTTTCCCTCTGAAATGCCCGATCTGCTCTGTAGCAGCTCGGGGGGAGCGCCTCAAATCTAAATTGGTAAACTAAAAAGTCAGAACCCAAGAGCTGCCAGACAACGTGATCCGGGAGGCTGAGTAGGAGTCCCGCAGTGCCCTGCCGGCTGCGCGGCTCCGGGCCATCCGCCCCCGCCTGGCTGCTTCCCGCAGGGACCGGGAAAACACCAGCCAGCCAATTCCTACGGAGATAAAGGCACCAGAGACACAAAACGCCCCGAATTAGTGCAATTGAAATGCAAGGGACATCGCAAGGGGTTGGGGCTGCTGGCTGCCCGGGGCCTGGGGATGGGCCAGCAGAGCAGCCTGCAGCTCCTGCTGGTCCCGCGGGTTCCTGCTGACCGGGTATCTGTGGGATGCTTTTCCATGCAGAGGCCACCCAGTCAAACCCCGAGGACAGACTGGAGTCACCAGGATCAGTTCTGCCTTCCAGTTATTTTGAGGGGTTTTTCAGGTTCCCAGACACCGCCAGAGGTCGATGGCAATTGATCAGTGCAATAATCCTCACCTGAACAAACAGCACGGAATCCAGACTGTCTCCATGGTTTCCCCAAACCACAAACTCCTGCAATACTTGCAGCGTCATAGCAACAAGCTCCAGCCCAGCTAAACCAAAATTCTGTTATTTTAACCTTGGGATCTTATTTATGATGATCCTGGAGATCCCTAAAAGTTGTGCATCAACACCAAGACTGGATTAAGGCTCTGGAATTACCAGACCTACCTTCAGTACATCATTCCTCTCATATAAACCCCAATCATGGAAGAACAGCATTTGGAGGAAGCAGCAGCTGCTCCTTTCCTTGCTGGGGCAGAAACTCCTCTTCCAAGGACTTGGCAGGGCTGGGTCACCACTGGGCTTGATGATCCCAAAGGTCTTTTCCAACCTGAATGGTTCTGGGATTCTGAATGACTCTGGCTGGGCTTTGGGGTTGGCCACCTTTGATTTATGATTCAATCTAGGTTTTGAGAAACATCAGAAATATTAGTAATTTGGCACAGAAATCTTTGTCTGACCAGTAAAAACCCCAAAGATCCTTCACTCCCACATGCTGGGAATGGGACAGCTGGGTGGGGGTTCAGTTACTGCCTTCAGCTCTGAACCCAGGTAAGAAAAACCCCTCCTAGATCCCTTTGGGAAGACCATTCTTAGAACCAGGACAACAGATTTCCTTTTAAAATGTGGATCCCATCCCCAGACATGGGCAGGGGCCTGAGATCCCTGCCTGTGCTGGCCTGGACACAGCCCTGTCCTTGAGAGGCTGCGGGAGGATGTTGTGTCCCACACACCTGTGTGGTGCAGCCCTGGACCATGGGGAGTTTTCTCTGCATAACAGAATAATTCCTCCAGCTAAAGGTAAACCCAATGTAGGAGTGCCTATGGCTGCAGAGGGGAAATGCTGTCTGCCCTCAAAGTGTCACAGTGGTTTAAGAGGGAACTGAGCAAGATTAAAGGCTGCTCAGGACTTGGATTATCCCACAATTTTTCCAGTAGGACTTGAGGTGACTTAGAAGTGACAGGAAAGCTCTCAAGGAAAACTGAGCCCTGCCAGAAATAACCTCAGTTTCCTGGCCAGGTGACGTGGGCAAAGAGGAAAGACTTCACCTTCGAGGGTTCCTGCTCCAAGCAGGATCAGAAAATCTTTGGCATAAACTACAGGACGCAATGTTACAGGGATTGCCTTTCCTGCTGCTGGATTTTAGAAGATGGCAGAAGCAGCTGGACTTGCCCTCCCCAAAAATCAGCAGAACAGCCTCATTCATTCCTCAGTTTTCCCCTCACCTGGGCAGAAGTTTCAGGGTTGCTGCTGTTAATTCTTCCTTAACACCAGCAAACAATTATTTCGGAGTCTCCTGTTGTTGGCTTGTTCTTGACAATCTGCCTTCAGCTCTCTCCAGTTGTCACTTCCCTGAGGAAAAGGGCAAGAATTGAGAAAGCTGCAGGAGCACACAGACCCCCAGGGATACCCACCTCCACTCATGGATTCCAGGCTGCAGGAGCAGAGCTGGCACTGCCACAGCCCCGGGGGCTCCAGGGTCACCCTCGGCCAAGGGGGTGAGCCTGGCTAAGGCCTGACCTGGGCTCTCAGAGCCAGCTGAGTGTGCCAGGGCATTCTGCCTTTGGAAATGGAAATCTCAGCCCTGTGAGATGAGGGGAGGCCTCTGCCTGAGCTCCAGGCACAGCTGGGGGGCTGCAGGTCACTCAAGTGACACAAACGTGATGATTTAAAAATAAAACCCCAGAAATGCTGATTTTGAACCCACCCTGTGCTCAGGCAGCCACATGAGACACTTCTGTGCTGCCACTGTTCGCTTGCAGGAGAGACTTTGTGTTCCCATGGCTACTTCAGGGGGAAAAAAGACCAAGCAGCAGGGAAGGATGTGGGAAGGATCCACATCTTGCAGGTACCACGGGCTCCCCCTCCCACTGCTCGGGTACCAACACAAGCCCCATCCCTAAGGATTTGCCCCCAAGGCAGGGATTAACCCCTGCTCCTGGCAAGGACAGGCAGTGTGGGAAGTTGTAACCAATTCACTGCAGATACTCCAGGCTGCGGGAACACTCTATTTATTAGGTCAAGATTTCATTTTAGCAATACAGTTACAGAATATCACAATGCTGGTTACAAACAAGGATGGCTCCGTGGGTACAGAGGATGTCGGGCACTGCAGAGGGGAGGAGTGGGGCACGAAACGTTCATCCTGACAAGACAGGGAGGGGGCTGCAAGGTCTAGTAATGATCAAGATACTTTTATATAAATGAACGTGGCACTACAGGTGGAGATTCTGGTTCAGAGGTGGGTTTGTGTAAGTAGTTCCATTTATACAGTTATACAGTTCAAGCAACATCTTTTTTTTTTTTTAATGCTATTAAATTAAAATCCCCTGTAGTTCAATAAAGTATAAAAATAGTACTGAACCTGGTAATATTCAATAAAATGTAGAATTCATTCACATCATTAAGTAGTAAAGAAATTGTAAAGTTGTAGTTACCATGGCAACATTGCTTCCCAGAAAGGAATATACAGAAGAGAAAAGTTACACATATGGTACCTGCGACGAGTATTTAGCGATCCAACACTGAACTTGTGCACCACAAACCAAGTTTCTAAATATCTCTATATATTTATATAGTATATATCTTTTTCATCTTAAAATTTACTTCTGAAAAGAAAAAAAATGTGCACTTCAACAAACTCACTAAGGCCACTCATGCTATAGATACCGAGGATTGCAAGGAGTAGTGGAGTACGAGACCCTAGAGCACACACTTTACACCACCCAGGGACACCTGTGTCACTGCCCAAAACGTTCCTGAGATTTAGGGACAAAAGCATTCCCAGTGCTGCCAATTCTTTGTAGGTATTGGAGTTTATTTCTAGATGAAGGAAATCTTCCCCACTTCTCCCCGAAGCCCTCCCGGGGCCCAGCGGTGCAAGAGCCCCAGGCCAGGAGTGTCAGACACAGCCCCCAGTGCAGAGGCAGCTTCGCAACTGACACCGGCCAGGAATTTTCTTGTAAGGGAACAAAGACTTCTGGATAAAATCAGGTTCTGCACAGGCGGCAGAAGGAAGGGTCTGCTGAGGGGTTGGTAACAGCAAAACCTGCCCTGCGCTGCCTGCTGCCAGCCCGAGGCACAGCCCAGCCACATCCCCCCAGGGAGGGTTTGCCAACAGCTTCCCCCTGTGTGAGGCACGGTGAGTTTTCATTTTTGTGCTCTCCCACGCTTAGGACTGAAAAAGGGAATCGACTTCAACGTGCACTTTGTACCACGAGAAGCAGCAATGGCACCTTGAGCAAACTCCCCCCTCACTGATCCAAACAACCTCACGCTGAAAGTAAAATATTGAGGGTTTAACTTAATCAATAGTGAAAATAATTTACCTTTAGGTGACACTTGTCCTCACCACCTGCACCCAGTGACTCTGGGGTGATTCCTTTACTCACCTTCAAGGAAAAGATGCATTTCACAGGATTTCCACTGCCAGCACCAAACAGCCCCTGCGTGGGCACGTTGTGCATCTAGAAATGCCAATCATCCACTCCTGGATGGATGCTCCACCGTGCCAGGCCCCCACCCCAGTACCCGGGGTTTGTGCCACCCCAGGACCCGGCTGTGCATGGACAACCTGCCCTGGGCTACGGCAGGAGGGGAGAGAGGAGCCCCGGGGCACTGGAAAACCCCGCAGGAGGAGAACAGAGGCGACTGCAGCCCCCGCTTGCAGCTCTGCCCGGGGCACAGCGAGGCAGGACCGGAGTCGTGCTACAAGATCCACCCCAACGAGTCCTTTGCGTGCCTCTGGCACCATCCCAGCGGGCTCCCACTCCTCAAAAGCATCAAACAAGCTGTAACAGCAGAGAGCAACAGACACAGCGGCAGCACAGCGTCCCAGGCAGGCTCCAGGGGCCAGCACAGAACCCGCCAACAGCTCCTTCGGAGACACGGAAACAAACCTGACGGGCTCAGTTCTGCGCTGTCCCAGCACGAGTGCAGGTCCTGAGCAGGGCAGCAGAGCTGGGCCAGGCAGCAGAGCTGTCCCTGCAGCAGCAGAGCTGTGCCAGGCAGCTGCAGCATCATTCTGCCAACCCGCCGTGCTCCACACCAGTGTCAGCCATCAGCCACAGCCCCCCCGATCCAGAAGGGACCTGCCCCGGCACGACGGAGCTGCAGGGATGCTGCAGGAGCAGCTCAGCCCCGGGCAGGAGTCCCCGCAGGCACGGGAGGAACACACCAGAACCCTCAAGGATCACCACAAGGGCCCTGGCCAATGGCCCCGACCAAAGGGAATGCCCAGGGAGCTTTAGGGCTTTCCTTCCTCCCAGCCAAGCCAACGCACCGAGCAGGCCCCGCGCTGAAGCAGCTTTGGGAAAGGACAGAGAGCAGCAGCCACCAGAGCCGAGACCGAAACCACCGACAAACAAACTGCAGGGATGCATTTGGTCACGAGAGCGCAGCTCCTCCCCCGGCTGCCCGGACCTGAAGGCAAACCATGAAAAGGGACACAAGCAGGGCCGGAACAAGAACCGTGGTTCATGCAGGCCACTGACTGGTGCCAGCCAAATTATGCTCCTCATCCCAGACACGACCTCGAGACCTTTGGGATTCCTCAGCCAAAAGCTGGAGACGCAAGGCTGGGAACACGGACTGGATAAACAATCTCTAGACAATATCAGTGTAAATCCATGCACCCAGCTGGGAGATTTAAACACTTCTGCAGTACAGAACCACTCAGGTTCTTTAGGACAGCTTTAAGCCACTTCCCTGCCCAAGTTCTGACACCACGGTTACGTACTTTGTTTAACTTTAAATAACTTTTAATAGGACTCTAGAACTCATAAGAACTTTATAACTTGTCAGCGCCATGGGCATGCAGGGAGAAGAAGGTTTTGCCTTGTATAGCGGAATTTGTCTGTAGCTCCTACACAGTCATAAACAAAAACTGCTATAAATAAATCACATTTTAAATCCACACATAATGAAGTTGGATTTTCACTGAGCAGCTGTTGCAGATACACTGCAGTTAAGTCCTAATACCACAGGGGGCTTTATGCAAATACTTCTTTTCACCTCAGTGAAGATATTCTAAGTATGCAATCATTAATCTGCATTCACTAATTATGTCATTGCATTTTAAAGTTGATATTACTCAGCCTTTCCCCCCCAGTGAAACACTTGAAGGCACCAGAATATGAACTATTGGCCTGTAAAATTTCACTTCTTAGGAGAGCCATTAAACCTCTATTTCTTCCCTGAAGATCATCCAGCACCTTTCCCTGCCACAAACCCCATAAACCAATGAAAAACCAGACCCCAAACAGAACATCCAGTCCCAGTCCTGCTGGAAGAGCTGGCTGTGACTGGCCAAGGTACAAACCCCTGAAAAGAGGGGGACAGAACCCCCAGACTGACAGAACCCACAGAATCCCAGACCCAGGGCACTGCTGGTGCCGCTGGCAGAGCTGAGGTAAGAGCAGCGAGTCGGTTCTAGTTTGTGTTACACAGACTTTCAATTTTACTCAACATCAGGAAACGAAACAAACCCCAAAACAACACCCAAACCCAAACCCACACAACCAAGCAGCCCCCAACAGAAGAAGAATTAAGACAAGCTAGTGAGAGAGGCATTTTGAGAGGGTCTGTACAGCTGAGCTCTGCTTCATAAATTAACGTAAGGAATCGGTTTCTGATTGTACTCTTGTTTAATGTAGAAATGAAGCATCACAAAAAAAAAAGAGACCTGTTGTGCTTTTTGGCATTTTCCACTGACCCCTGCGAACTGTACAGTAAGTTGTGTTCTCCAGAAACAGAAAATGAACTGGACTGGAATACAAAACTCTTCACCGGTATAAACAAGGTATGGCCTCCGTGAGCAGAGTAACAGCCCGTGGGAAAGGAAAGGAGGAGTGGCTGCAGCAGAGTGGAGCGTGTGGAGCTGTGGCACTGCCAGGAATCTCTGCAGAAGCTCACTGGGTACAGACAAACCATCGATTCACTTCCTAGCTCTGGATCTATTACATGGATATCATTTGCACTGATCAGACACCTAAATGAGAGAGTCCTACTGTCAAAGTGAATGCAGGGGCAGAAATATTAAATTAAAGCCACTGGTCCAAAACTGGTTTCTAGCAGGCTGGTCCACTGTGGCGTCCTGGTCCTGCTCAGGGGAGCACTGGTGGTGGCACCGAGGACACTGTGGTTGCTGGTCTATGGGATCTGTACTGGTCCAGTTCAGGGCATCCACAACAGCACGGGTGGCACTCAGCGAGCGGATGGTGCTCTCCAAAGTGGGTCTTTGCCACTTTTCTTGGTAAGGCAGCAGCCAAGGCCAGCACATCCTCCCTTTGCTGGCTATTTACCATGAACTTTGCTACAGTGATACAGCAGAAAGACCTTTCTCCTACAGCTCCTCAGAGTACAGCTTTTGTTCTCTCTGTGAATCAGCAGAAAGCTCTCGATGAAACCTTCCATCCGTAATAAGAATGCAACTCTTTTGAACTCAAACAGTTTTATTTAACCTTTTCTTGCAGACTTTCTGCAAAGTAGCTTCTTTTGAAAGAAGAGAGAAAGAAGGGGGTTTTTTTTTTTGGGAATACCAAGTTAAAAATGTGAGCCGAACTAAACATGCCATACACATGCTGAGAGGAATTTAACACACATTCATCCGTATGGGCACTCTTCAGTAGACTGGACCAGTGTTTCAATGCAAATTCCAGCCCCCAGAGAACTACATGGTTTAGATTTCACAGTATGACTTTTCCCCCTGTAACCTGGGGGAAAAAACCTTAACTGGTTAATTGACCAAGTTCTTAGCTGCTCTGTCCGTCGAGGTTCTGAGACATCAGAAAAGACTGGACCACTTCTTCCGTGGACTGGGGGCTGGTGCTGACGTCCTCCAGCGCATCCGTGACCGAGAACTGCCGGTCCCGCAACCGGTTCCAATTGGCCAAAATGTTGTGGTACTCAAACACCTTCTCATAATTGCCAATGGAATTGTACAGTTTAATGAGACCTCTGTAATCATATTCAAGTCCACTGTATCCTTCACCAAAAAGCTTCTTTCCTAAAGAAACCCAAGAGAAAAACCAAATTGAGAGGTAAAATATCAACGTGCTGCATCGGAGCTCTCAGGTTGTTTTTACCAACAAAATTTGCCTACATTCTCCACTTATGTTCTAGAGACAAAATGTTGTCCAAAGACTAACTGCCAAGTTACTTTCTAAAAACTTTAACACACTTAAGTTTCCAGTGGTCACTTACCAATTGCTATGGATCTCAGATAAAGCTTTTCAGCATTTTCATACTGGTTCATGTCATAGTTGTAGAGGGAGGCGAGATGGCCCACGGAGAGGGCAACTTCATAATCCTCCTGCCCTAGGAGCTGCTCCTTGATCTGGATGGCCTTGATGTGCATTTCCTCTGCTTCCTGTCAGGGCCAGATTCACACAGGTCAGTCAGACACCACTCATCACCCCAGAAAAAGAGGGGCAAGAAAGTTTAAAGAAATGTAACTATGTAGCAGCTTAAACAGTAGCATTTTGTAACAGGCAAAAATGGACAAAGCCAAACATAAATCAAGCTCTCCAAATTCTTTAGTTAAGTGGATCAGCAGATTGTAGCACCAAGCTCTGTCACCCTCTGAGGGCACCATCCATCTCCATGGATTATTTTTGCACAAAGCTTTTGAGGTGAACATTAAAGCACAAGTTTTCCAAGCACAGAACTACCACCGCAGCTGGGAATTGTGGACACTGAAACCCATCATTTGTAGTGACAGATTTCAGCTGTCTTGCAGATTTTAGGTCAGGAGTAAAGTCTTACCTTAAACTTCCTCATGGACTGATACAGTCTGCCCAGGTTGCCGTAGTGTTTGGCTGTTTGCACGTTGAACTCCCCAAAGGCCTTTTTAGCCAGCTGGAGTGAGGAGAGGTGCAGGTCGTGAGCCTCCTGCAGCAGCCTCTGCTCTGTCTCCTTGTTGTGACAGTCTATGGCAATCTCCTCCAGGATAAGTGCTGGGGGCAGGAGAGAGGAGCTGTTACTGTGCCCACACCCAGCTCAAAGCCCTGGAGCCCGGCCAATTGCTTACATGTAATGAGAGGCCTCGTGTCTGCCACTAACGCCTCTCACGCTGTCTCAGGCTCCCAACACGTTTTTATATTCTGTCATTTCACTGCCCCACACCAACTCTTCTGGCTAAGGCTTGAAGTTGGGATTTTTGTGTATTTTACAAGTGCGCTGTAAGCACCAAGGACTACAAACACCTCCACTGAAAGAGACAACTCAAGCTACATTGTCTGGGAGGGACCAGGATGAACACATCCAAATGATTCAAACAACAAAAGGAACTACCTTTAACTCTCTTCGAAGAGGCCAAGAGAAGATGGTCTTCTGGGAGAATGTGAGTGATAATGCCAATAGCACGTTCAGCATGGAATCTGAGAAAGTTGAAAAAAAATTCAAGATATGTTTATGTACATCGGCAGCTGACTGATAAAAAATTAGAACTATTAACGCAATGAACATTTTTCTCCATGTACAGCACTAACGGTGCTGCTGTGTGTTGTACTCACAGTGCATTGTCAAATTTCCCAGAGCTGTACTGGTGAACGTATGAGGAATAAGCCAAGTCTTCATGAGCTGTAGCTACGTGGATGTTTTTACCTCCAAATACTGACTGCCGGATATCGAGTGCTGTCTGGAAGGGTTCCAAAAACACAATTTCATCAGTTAACAGAAAAAAACCCAAATTCATCTCTACGATGAGCTTATTGGCTCTGAAATTTTCTACATACTTGAGACAGTAAATACATAAAAGAAACAAGTCAGAGGAAGACAAAGAAAGCAAAACCCCATAGCTGGCAGTGTTCGGGGTTTTTTTAAACACCATTACACTGCAGTAATTAAATCAACTATTCTCTACCTCCATGAATCAACTACAACATCTGAGAGACTAAAAATACCAAGAGAAACAAGTCCTGCTGCCTACCTGATAGATGGCAACAGATTGGCAGATATTGTCTACGTTGAGCAAGTAAAATCCGTAGTCTAGTAGTGTGTCAGAGTATTTGGGGTGCTTGGCTCCAAAATGCTCCCTGCACAAACACATTTCCATTACAAACAGAGGCACGTTGAGTATAATTTTGAAAGGTTTTTTCCTGGAACGTCCCTTACCTGGCAAGGTACACGGCGTGCTTTATGAGCTGCTCAGCCTTCTTGAACTCCCGTTTCACCACACAGGCCTGGCCAGGGGAAGGGAAGCACATGAGGAGCTGGGCACTCACAGCTCAGCCCCTCCAGACACTGCCACACTTACTGTTGTTTTTAATTTCAGAATATCATTGTGCTTAATAAAGGACTTTTCAATCACTTGAGAAAAGGAGCACAGCATTAATAAACTGATTTTATCCTGCCTGACTGAAGGGATTGTGCTGCACCTAGTCCAGATCAAAGAGAGAACAGAGCCCTTCTTGGGGAACTTCACAGGTTAACATCGTCACACCGGTCACTTGTGCAGCTCCAACTCAGTCTCAGAGAGAAAGAAATAGAAACAAACCCCCCATCCATTCTGAGACAAACACAAAGAGCCCTTAGGGCTCCTGAGGAGAATTCTGGAGGTAACAACCTCTCCTCAGCCATTCTTGGCAGCAATTTAGCACCCAAAGCAACAGGGAGATTTTAACTTCACCTTCGATGCCTGTCGTAGCACATCCACCACCACTTTTACAGGCAGCCCAACTGTGATCTCCTTCATGGCTTCTATGCACCACTTATAGGCCTGTGGGACAGAGAGGCACCAACACAATGGAGCTGGAACTTCACAGTGGTGTTGTTGTAACATTAAAAAAATATTACCTGTCTCTGAAAAGCTGGTCATTTACAATCCAAAATCTAAGACGTGCTGTTTGATTGCTTACATGTAATGAGAACTGTCCAGTTAGAGCTTAAAAGACAGGCTTAAAACCCACTTTTAAGGTTAAAAGTGAATATGTAAGTGTTTTATATTAAACTAAGGTTTATATTATTACAATCACATTTACAGACAGAACAGGGTATTTTATAACCTTTAAGCAATCCTCACAATTCCCAGTGTGCAGGACAACATCCTGTCAGTGAACTTAGGGGCTAAAGGAAGTGTAACTACTCCATAAAGTGGTTTTAAGACAGAGTTTTACAAAACAGGTGCAAAGACTATGTTCTGCTATTCATTTTTACCTATTAAAAGAAGCTTTTATAGTATTTCACTGACAAATGACCAACACACACAGGCAAGGTGACACATGTACCTTCATGTTGGTCAAAGCGCTGTGAAGAGCTTACAGACTAACACAGAGCAGCACATAGAAACAGCAGGGGACAAACGAATTGTTGCTCTGGCAGCGCCACACAGGTCCCAAGGAGATCAGAACCAGGATGAACGAGGAGCACTCAGGGGGTCCAAGTGCCCGTGCAGCCCCCCAGGCCCCCTCACCTCGTCGTAGTGGCTCTTGGCGAAGAGCAGCGCGCAGAGCTCCCCGTACAGCGCCGCCTTGTTGGCCTGCTGCCCGTGCTTGGCCAGCTTGTCCATGTAGGACTGCGCCAGCTTGAACGTCTCCTCTCCCAGGTGGTACTTGCAGTTCCCGTTCCGAACGTGCAGCAACCTTGGGGGACGCAGAGAGAGCTGCTGAGGGAGGCTGGAGAAGCCCCTGCTCGCAGCGGCACCGGGGATCTCGCGGGGGACGCTCACACGGCTGCGGCTCTGCCAGCCCAGCAGAAGTGCCCTGCCCTACACAGTGTGAGATCTCTGCCACCTCCTTCCCAAAGGGGGTAACCTCAAACAGCCACAGGAAGTACAACAGAGCTCATTTTCCTGCATCCCTGTGCCTTTTCCCCAAACCCTGAGTGGCTCCAAGTGGGCATTTTTGTGCTTTGGGGCTTGGGGGAGGTCTTCACAAAAGATTTAGTCACTTCCATTGCATACACGTTCCAGCACCACCAGGAGAGACTATCTTACTGACCAAGCCCACAACAACTCAAACACCCCCTGCTCTTCCCTCTCCCACCCTGCTGCCTTCCCATCTCAAGGGTCAACACCCAAATACAGCCAATAACACCAGGCACTGGTGAAACCTACTCCTGCTTCTCCAGAGAAGTAACAGTTCCAGCTGCTGGCACTTATTTAAAATAAAAGCATAGAATTTGTTCATTAGTGTAGGCTGATGCTCAGTGGCTTTAACAAGGTGCATTTGGAACGGGTGTGTTAGGATACTCCAAGCCCAAAGGGCAGAGCTGGATTCCCAGCCAGGGCAGCTGCTCCTGCTCCATGGCAAACACCTGCCAGTGAGCAGACATGGAATTCTGGTGAATGAACCTCCACTGTCCCTGCTGGAAATGTGTCATTAGACAGTGAGTAACACAGACTGAACACACCAGGCGAGGCTTGGGAAATCAGGACAGCACAGGGAGAGAGCTGCACAGAGGGAAGGGAAGCAGAATGTGAAGCTGCACTGCAAAGAGGCTCAAACTCTGACTATGTGGGTTCATGTATGGGAACAGCATTTCAGTCCTGATATGATACTTTAGGATAAAACTTCCAATCAATTGGCAAAGGGGAAAGAGTGAACAGTGAAGTTTTTGCTCAATTTTATTTCTTCTCTAGATCTGTTTCCACTTGCTCCAAGTAGAGATCCAAGCTACTGCAGCCATGCCCCCTGTAATACAGCTGAGTTCACCCTAAAAACTCAGCCTAACGCTGTCCCTCTGTTTCCCACCCAAATGCATCACCAAACTCAAACAGTAACAAGAAAGGAAATAAAGTTCCCATTTTCCTAAGCAGGGCGTGAAGGCAAGCACATGACAGATGTGTATTTGCTGCACAAAGAGAACATCAAAAGAAAAGCCCTTCAAAACCCTGCAAAAGCTACACAAGCTCCAGCTTTCCAGTGGGAAATGGCACTGTGGCTCAAGAACAGACAGCAAAAAGCAACACCCACATTTTTCCTTAAATAAAGTCTCAGAACCAAACACGATGTACAAGTGCATTGTGTGCCTGGTCACAGGAACATTCCAGCAACAAGAGGCAGGAATTACAAAGAAACGAGAGAAGAATTAAGTAAACAGTTTCCCTAAAGAGAAAAAACCATTTTGCCAAGACCATTCAGCTGGGAGCTGCTCTGCAACATCAAAACCATGGAGCCCAGATCCCATGTAATGGAATAAGCCAGTGGGGATAGCACTGCAATTTAGATAAGCTCCTGGGAAAGATCATATCCAGTGTCTGGATGCTTCAGTGATAGTGTCTAGAAACAAAGAAATCTCCCAAAAAACCAAGCTAAACCTAAGCCAATCCTCTAGGATAAGCAGAGTTTATGCGATCCAGTTCTGAGTAACAAAAAATCCTTTATTAATCCAAAGGAATCTTAGGAGATAAAGCCAAGAGGAAGAGAAAAGGCCTCAGGACGTTTATGCTAATAGCTCTGAACCTCCTTTGATGTCTGCAATAACAGCTTTTGGGGACTAACCTCCCCCAACAAACTCAGTCTCTCAGAGCCAGCACAGCAGCTTAGGAAGTCTAAAACCACCAGAAGAAAACATCCCAAGAATCAGCCAAATGTGCAGCAATGAAGTGGGAGAACCATGTATTTTTGTTACGCATTTGTACCTTATTGTTAACATAGAATAATGAGAGAAGGCAAACCAAAAGGAGCACCACACGTGCAGGAAAGCAGCGCACAAGCTCAAGAAACCTCACCCCTTCCCAGCTTCTCCACAGAATTTACTGCTGCCAGGACAAGGAAACACCAAGTTGTGCTTAAATAACACAAAACCTCACACAATTTTAAACTGTGTTCTATTAATAATGCAATGTATTAATTCAACTCCCACACATTTGACTTGTTAGCTTCAGTGCAAGAGCTGCCCCTTTAAGAAAGTGTCATACTTTCAAAAGCTGGAGTTGAATTTTGTTCCCTTAAAACTCAGGCAGTAAGCTGAGGATAATGACTGCTCTCTGCCACAGAGAGGTGTTTAGATTTTACAGATTTAGCCCTTCTCAAAGCGTTTGATGGGCTTTCAGGTTGATATAACTCCAAACCAAGGATGCTGAGTGTTTGGGAGATGCCAGAACATTCCCCATTCCCCAGAGGGGGCATGTCCCACGCAGGCCAGCAGCACTCCCTGGAGAACAATGGATGTCTCTACCAAACAGAGCCAACACCTCCCGGGCAGAAGGGTTCCTTCTAACACAGGATGCTTTCTTCTAGCACAGAATGAAAATCTCCTCTCCACAGCTATTGTCCAACAGAGACAGTTCCCTTTCCCCCCCTTTCTTTCCCTTCTTTTCATTTCTATTTGGAGAAGGTGACAGAGTTATTTTTAAGCAACTTCTCCAGCTTGCCAAAGAGCCTGATACAACAAGAAAACTTTTTTTAGATTAATTAGAAGGCAAAGGACCAAGCACTAACTGTGGCTCTATATCCATCACTCCCCAGTTCTAGGAAGCTGGATACGTGTGCCCAGGCTCCTGGCATCATTTCTGGAATGCCAGCCAGCAGAACCAGGCAGAGCAGCGTTGCCATGGCCCTGGACCTGGCACAGGACATCAGCAGCTCTTGGCAAAGCCTCTTTACTCTTCGTGTTTGCCCAACCACAAACAAGATGCAGGGCTTTTTTGGGAGCAGCTTTCCAAACAAGTTTTGCTCTTTATTCAGATAAATACAGCACATGCTTTGTTCTTTGTTGCAGCAGCTAAAAACAAAAAAAATCCTACTTTAACTCTGCCCAGCAGCCTCCAGCTGCCCATGGGCACATCTGGAGTGTGCAAAACCAGGTTGGTCACGGTGAGAGCAACAAAACCCAGCCAGCTCCTGCCTGCAGTTCATCACACCTCAGCACACGGGTAAGAACAGAGGCCTCTGCAGGCCCTGAGGAACAAGGCAGCTTCAAAACTCTAACAGAAAAAAAACCAACCCTTTCCCAAATGTTTTCAGGTGTGGCTGGAGCTACCTACAAGAACTGGACCCCCAGATGTTTACCCAGGCCCAGAGCTAAGTACTCAGCATGGAGCAAGAGAACGCACTGCATGTGGAATCAGGCAAGGTAAGTTCTGATTTTATTTCTACTCAACTGTATCTATCATTGTTTGCATTTGGATTTGGCAAATTCCCCTTGTCGTAAATAGAACTTTAGCAAAGTCCAACACAGAACATTCCTTCACATGCAAAAATCCTTGCGAAAACAAGGACTCTGGACCACTCTTATTATCCAGCAGTGTTACTCATGAGAGATTACACAGGACAGAAAAACATTGGGTTTTTTAATCCATTGTACTGTGCTGCCAACTTAGAAGCTGAAAATCCATGGATTAGTGTAAAACAAGCACCTCCTGATCTTCAGCTCTAGCCAGGAAAGTGTTTTGGTGCGGCAGAACTCTAAAGGGGCATCTGGAGCTGGATTGCTCCAAGGTTTTCCAGGACCTCAAGGTGAGCTCACCTCACACAGCACTCCACAGCACGGAACCAGTGAAGGATTTCATCGTGGAGGGTGCACAGCTGAAGGCAGGAGAGGAAAACCTTCTCAGCATCACTGTACCAGCCTGCATCTGACAGGAACCCCCCTGGAAAGAATCAGCAACAAACAGCAACGTGAAAAACAAAATGCATTTTCAAGAGAAAAAGGCTTTGCTCGAGTCTTGCAAAACGATCACTTATTTCACAGAGCTGCTTCTACAGACAGAAATCCTGTCAAGGTCAAACCCTCCAGCCCTGACCTGGAAAGGATGAAATGTAAGAGGAGAATTCTCCTACAGCTGAAGGAAATAATACTTTGGTTTAGGATGGTTTTTTGGTATTACAGATTTCTGTCAAGAAAAACTTACCAACACTAAAATCATACAAATTCCTCATCACATCTGCAAACCAATTTCAAACCTAAACTGTTTGAACTAAAGAAGTCTATATATTCTTAGATATTAAAATCCAATATATTTATTTTAAGACACCAAGCAGCTTTCTAAAAATGGCATTCCAAAACACACACATTCTTTAAAAGGCCTATCTTTAACGGGAAAAAATTAATGTTAGATTAATTGAAGCTTGCAAGAGAGAAAGCAAAGAGCCCATGAGCAGCAGTTACCTAAAACAAACCCAATCTGGATTGCTTTTTCTTTCACTGCAGCATCTGACTCTGCAATGTAGGAGCACCGTCTGCTGAAGGAATAGGCCAGGACAGAAGCAACCTTGACTCCATGGTCCATCAGAGCCTGGAAACAGTGATGGAGCAGATGTCTGCAACAAAAGGAAGCAGAATTCAGTTACACACGAAGGTTTGAAGGCAGCCCGTTGGCTCTCATGAATTCAAACGAGAGAAATCAAGCCCAAGCCTCCCTCAAACCCAAAGCAGATGAGCACAAGCCCCACCGTGAGGCTGCAGCTGATGGACCCCAGGTGCTCGGTGATCCCACACAAAGCGAGGGCACACACAGCTCCTTACAAGGACAGCCTCCGGTGGGGTGGGAGCCGAACCAAGCTGCCCATACAGGATTAAAGCTGGGAAACAGCAGCTTCCAGCTCCAACTCACCAGGGAGGAGGCCTCCAGTCCCCCCTCCCCCAGCACCCGCAGACAAATGAGCAGTGATGGCTCCATTAACATCACACACGAAACCGGTGTCTGAAGACTCAAAGCTCATCCTGGTTACAAAGAATCTGATCTAAAACAGTCAAGTCCTGTAACACCACAAATTGGAATATTTAATGACAGGAAAACTCTTCAAACTGGGGCAATCCTATCAGCTTCCCTCAGGATTTGCTCAATCAGCAGGAAATGGGTGCTGTGCTGCTGCTGCTCAGGGACTGCCTGGGCACCGACCTCTCGGGGTTGAGCAGCTGGGGGGGTTTGCATCATTTGCTTTTCTTGGTTGTGCCTTTTGTTAACCTCTCTTCCCAGATGGAGAGATTAGGATCTGAAATGAGAACTATTGATCTATTAAGATACTCACCTTTTATCTAAAGCTCGTAGCACCTTTGCAAAAACTTCTAGTTCACAGAATTCACTACCCAGCTGGCACAAGCGGCCCTGTTGGTAAAGCTGAAAAAAAACAGGTAAGCGAATCTTAAAATTTAAGATGGAGTTTTTCTGGGAAATTCAGCTTACTAGCAAAGATAATTTACAATTAACTCTAGACTTTAAAGCACTGAAATATGGCAGGCTGAAAAGTCCCAGCGTCAGAAGATTTCACCACAGGAGTACAACTTTGATTATTAAAAACTGAACTGTGAGAGGTCCATAGGTGGTTTCAAGGGTTTTTTAAATCTATAGATGTATTTCCAGGTGTTTGTGTCCTCCTGCCTCACCAAAACACTGCCACACGTAAGCTACAAACCCAAGACAGAACCAAGAAACAACTGAAGTCAGCAAAAAGTACTACTGACAGCTTTGATACCAAGCACTTTCAAACCAGGTTCAAACGGCACATAATCTAGGATACAGCAAATATATCAGATACCAATAAAGCCAAACCCACAAGTTCTGTGAGGGGTGACTCACCAACACCCAGCACAGAGACAGCCCCGGCCCCATTNCCAAAACACTGCCACACGTAAGCTACAAACCCAAGACAGAATCAAGAAACGACTGAAGTCAGCAAAAAGTACTACTGACAGCTTTGATACCAAGCACTTTCAAACCAGGTTCAAACGGCACATAATCTAGGATACAGCAAATATATCAGATACCAATAAAGCCAAACCCACAAGTTCTGTGAGGGGTGACTCACCAACACCCAGCACAGAGACAGCCCCGGCCCNCTTCTACAGACAGAAATCCTGTCAAGGTCAAACCCTCCAGCCCTGACCTGGAAAGGATGAAATGTAAGAGAAGAATTCTCCTACAGCTGAAGGAAATAATACTTTGGTTTAGGATGGTTTTTTGGTATTACAGATTTCTGTCAAGAAAAACTTACCAACACTAAAATCATACAAATTCCTCATCACATCTGCAAACCAATTTCAAACCTAAACTGTTTGAACTAAAGAAGTCTATATATTCTTAGATATTAAAATCCAATATATTTATTTTAAGATACCAAGTAGCTTTCTAAAAATGGCATTCCAAAACACACACATTCTTTAAAAGGCCTATCTTTAACGGGAAAAAATTAATGTTAGATTAATTGAAGCTTGCAAGAGAGAAAGCAAAGAGCCCATGAGCAGCAGTTACCTAAAACAAACCCAATCTGGATTGCTTTTTCTTTCACTGCAGCATCTGACTCTGCAATGTAGGAGCACCGTCTGCTGAAGGAATAGGCCAGGACAGAAGCAACCTTGACTCCATGGTCCATCAGAGCCTGGAAACAGTGATGGAGCAGATGTCTGCAACAAAAGGAAGCAGAATTCAGTTACACACGAAGGTTTGAAGGCAGCCCGTTGGCTCTCATGAATTCAAACGAGAGAAATCAAGCCCAAGCCTCCCTCAAACCCAAAGCAGATGAGCACAAGCCCCACCGTGAGGCTGCAGCTGATGGACCCCAGGTGCTCGGTGATCCCACACAAAGCGAGGGCACACACAGCTCCTTACAAGGACAGCCTCCGGTGGGGTGGGAGCCGAACCAAGCTGCCCATACAGGATTAAAGCTGGGAAACAGCAGCTTCCAGCTCCAACTCACCAGGGAGGAGGCCTCCAGTCCCCCCTCCCCCAGCACCCGCAGACAAATGAGCAGTGATGGCTCCATTAACATCACACACGAAACCGGTGTCTGAAGACTCAAAGCTCATCCTGGTTACAAAGAATCTGATCTAAAACAGTCAAGTCCTGTAACACCACAAATTGGAATATTTAATGACAGGAAAACTCTTCAAACTGGGGCAATCCTATCAGCTTCCCTCAGGATTTGCTCAATCAGCAGGAAATGGGTGCTGTGCTGCTGCTGCTCAGGGACTGCCTGGGCACCGACCTCTCGGGGTTGAGCAGCTGGGGGGGTTTGCATCATTTGCTTTTCTTGGTTGTGCCTTTTGTTAACCTCTCTTCCCAGATGGAGAGATTAGGATCTGAAATGAGAACTATTGATCTATTAAGATACTCACCTTTTATCTAAAGCTCGTAGCACCTTTGCAAAAACTTCTAGTTCACAGAATTCACTACCCAGCTGGCACAAGCGGCCCTGTTGGTAAAGCTGAAAAAAAACAGGTAAGCGAATCTTAAAATTTAAGATGGAGTTTTTCTGGGAAATTCAGCTTACTAGCAAAGATAATTTACAATTAACTCTAGACTTTAAAGCACTGAAATATGGCAGGCTGAAAAGTCCCAGCGTCAGAAGATTTCACCACAGGAGTACAACTTTGATTATTAAAAACTGAACTGTGAGAGGTCCATAGGTGGTTTCAAGGGTTTTTTAAATCTATAGATGTATTTCCAGGTGTTTGTGTCCTCCTGCCTCACCAAAACACTGCCACACGTAAGCTACAAACCCAAGACAGAACCAAGAAACAACTGAAGTCAGCAAAAAGTACTACTGACAGCTTTGATACCAAGTACTTTCAAACCATGTTCAAACGGCACATAATCTAGGATACAGCAAATATATCAGATACCAATAAAGCCAAACCCACAAGTTCTGTGAGGGGTGACTCACCAACACCCAGCACAGAGACAGCCCCGGCCCCATTTACACCTGAGCTCACACGGGTCATTCCCCCACCGGTACACGGCAGAACTGCAGTCTGTTCATGCAGTTATTAAAAGCACTGGCTTGTTTTATGCCCTAAGTGATTTGTGCCTGCAGATAAGCAAATTTATCAGCTGATGGACTCATAACAAACCACAGACAGCTGTCCATGCAGTGCATGGTTGAGCTCTGCCACATCAGGCTATAAACGCCATGGATTTACACAGGTACAGAGGGCCTGTGCAAATAATGTCAGAGAAATCTGTTGTGAACTATTAATTCCCATTATCTTGAAGGCCCTGACCCACAGACAAGCACAGGACCTAAGGAAGCACCACTGCACACCTGCCACTGCCACAGGCACCACCAGGGCTTAAATGAAAACATTAATATTCCTCCCAGTTTTAATAATGCCTTAAAATGCTGCCAGTGATAAGCATCTGGTGCCTGGTTCACCTTCTTCTCCACAAACACTGGGAGCTGATGAATTAATATTCCAAACACAGCACGTGAGAACATCTCCAGCCAGAAATTTAGTTTTAGTCAACTCTTCTTATAAAAGCACACGACACTAGCTCTGGAGCACAGCAAGGTTATTATTTTAACTACATAACCTACAAAAAAACACTTCAAAAATACTTTGACCTAATAATGTCAATTGCCAGAAATGAATGTTTTCCTTTTCGTTATCTATTTTGCTGGGGGAACATTAAAAAAAAAAAAAAAAAAAAAAAAAAAAAAAAAAAAAGGAAGTATTTTAAAAACCAGAGCAAGTTTGCATGCAAAGTTACTGCTCAGATAAGCAGCATGTCCCTGCACTTCAAAGGGATCAGAGCTCCTGCTGGAGCTGCCTTCTCTCTGGCACTGGAGCAGCAGCCAGGCTGCTGTATTTAAAAGCTACAGTCATGGTTAAATGTTCTCATTTCTTCAGCACAGCTGTCTCACAGTGAATGTTCTATAAAACCTAAAATGTATTTTCTGCAGGAAAAAAAAAGGGCTGTTTAAATTGCCTGGTATTCCATGCCCATAGTGAAGGTGGGCATCCCATCAATAATTGATGAGATCATTTCTGGAGGAAGCTTAGACACATCCCCAAGCTATTGTAGCAAGATTTAAGGCAACCAAAAATACCATCACGTTTCACAATTCTCAAGTACAGTATCACTCCCTCCTACCACCTTGCAGCACTGGCCAAAAATCCCAGAGATTCCTGGTTTATCAATTATTAACCACAGTAAGACTTTGAAAAATTAATATATTCATGAGGTTACATAAACACATCTTGTAAGGAGAGAGTCCCTCTTACACGAGATTCTGAAACTGCCAAGGAGTAAATGGCCTGGCGGGGTGGGAGGGAGGGGAAGGTCCCACAGGACCCTCAGTTTTGGAACATCAATAATTTTGGGCACATGTCAAGTTTGGCTTGGGCCTCAAAGTCCAAGCTGCAATTTTTCACTGCTCTAACTTGAGATACAACATCTTTGGGACTTTTACTATCCCTGTAACCCCTTCCCTTGACATACTGGCAAATATTTTGAGGAATTAACTCAGCTGGAAGCCTCTTGGAACTGTTGTGGCTGTTACAGCAATATTTTCAAACTAAATTTGACATGGAAATAGTGAGTATATGTCAAACTGTGAAGTAATTCCAGGAGATCCAGTAACACTCATTGAGAAGCAGCTGAGAGGACTAAAGAAATGATTCTCTTGTCAAAGCTCCAGAGAGACAGAATTCCTGACCACAGCCTTGCTACATAACACAAAACCAAAACAAAACAGTGATTCAAGAAAAACATGCCCCGACATGAACACAGAGCTTTGGACTTCTAAAGAACTATTCTGTTCTGAAGAGAGAAATGTCTTTTAGACACCAGCTTCACCTATTTGGAGCCTACCAGGGATTTATTTTTCATTAACTATGGAAAAATGACTCAAAACCTGCAAGATGACTCCCAACTCCATCAGCTCGCACTGACACACAAGTTCTGGCACTGAGGACAGGTATAAATTTAATACACAAGTGGATGACTACACACATGCCCAATCCAGCTGTGGTGCACAGCTGTGAGAAACCCACCACGACCCTTCTTGGGCTCCAAGGCTGAATGTTGAACTGCATGTCCAGGTGAGTATGTCACAAAAGCTGCACATTGTGGTGTCCCCAGTTAAACATATTAATGACATTAACTTGTAACTTTATTATTATACAATAATTCTATTAAAGTTCTTGTCTTTCTCTCCCTGGGTAGATTAGGCTTAAAAAAAAACCTCCAACCAAACTTTCTCTAAACATTTTAAAAAATCATTTTTTAAAGCAGATGGGGATTAATTCCAGCCAGCTGTACAAGGATCCTCTAAAACAGGAACTGAAGAAGACGCAGTTTGAAAAATATGCTCCTGTTGCTCCAGTTTGGAAGAGGATTGGAAAACACGGATATTTCAGTAAGAATTACAGAGGAAATCCAAGAAGCTCCCCAGCATGTTTTGTAATGCCTAATAATGTAATATGGAGTATCAGGCCAGATTGGGGAAGGACAGTGTACTTAACAAACAGCAGCATTTGGGAAAAAAGTTGGGCTGAAACTGCCATCTTCCTTCCCCACTCAGCAAGGAAGGAGAAAGTTTTCCTGAGTCAACAGTTCACTGAATCAATCTGTCGGCAAATGACTCATTACAGAAAATAATCAGTTTGAAATTAGGTACATTCCATGCTTTTAAATCAATTTCAAAATCATCTACAAACCCTCTGGACAAGCGCTGCTTCTACCGGATATTGTTTAAGGCATTAAAAAAAGGGAAAATTCCAGCTCTCCTCGGAAAGCACAATGCCAGCTACCAGGCTGATCTGTGCAAGCCCCAGTCAAATAACCAAGGAAGCAACCAGTGTTATTGAACTAGCCTGACTCCAGAGACACCTTTTAGAGCCCAGTATTGCACACCCCAAATATTCCCACCGGCTCTGCTCTCTGGGCCAGAGCAGCACAGTTTGTGCTTCACGAGGGGTACAAAGTGTGAGCCTCACAGTCACACACGGGGGAGGTTCTCCTCAGGAACTGGGCAAGCCCAGCCTGCTTTGAAGTTCATTCAGCCCAGAGGAAATGAAGTGGAAATCAGAAATATTGTTCAGCAGGAGCTCAACACCTCTGCTCATGATGTGACCTCATTATCTCAATTATGATGAGTTCTGGTGTCTCAGACTCAACAAGGATACGGAAAAGGAAGGGAAGTTGGAGGATACGGGGATGAGAAAACATGCCCCACAGTTAGAGGTTAATAAAAAAAGGCAATCTGAGGAGCACGAGTTAGAAGACAAGAAGTTTCAAACCAGTAAAGACATAACAAGGAAAGACAGTTCAGTTCACATCTAAATTTAGACTACAGAAATAAGGCATCTGCTAATAATAATAACTGGCAAAAACTCATGAGGTAATGATTCTCCTCCACTGCGAGGCTTTAATTTGAAGAGGTGACAGAAGGATCTGCTTTAAGCCCAGCAGCACTCAGTGCAGTCCTGCTGCACCAGCCAGGTGACAGAGGTCGCACACTGTGCGTGCACAGGCAGAAATCATCACTGCTTCCCACACACAGATTTCAGTCCCAACCCCAGGAACGCAGCAGCACGAGGGGAGTTGTGAGCCCACCCTGGGGGTCACAGCAGAAGCCCCTCAGAAGAAGGCTCGGGGCTGCTCTGCCTCCCTCACACTCTGTGTGTGTGACCCTGGTTGTGCTTCCCTGGGCAGGGGAGGTCAGAACTGAAGCGGCAGCACAGCCACACTTCATCTCAGGGGGAGTTCATCCTTCTCCCTCTCATCAAGTACCCTGGAGACTGAAGCCTTGGGACAAGCTTGTTTTATTCTAATGGACAGAAATGATGCTCATAATGATTCTCCATCAGTAAACTCAACCTCTGCTGCAATGCAGAGAACGGACGTTCAGCTTCTTGTTTTCAACAGTCAGCAAATTCCTGTTTGCTCGTTTTCTTTGCTTCAAAGAATACCTAAACGTGACAGAAACCAAATTAACGTCCTCTCCAACTGCTCCTGTGGTTAATGATCTCACCAGAAAACATTCCAGGAACAAATTATTTTCAAGAAAAATCAATTGTAAGAAAAGAGAAACACACAATCCAGGAAAGGCATTCCAAAAGGAAAATAAACACGGGATGAAACTCCTCGTTAACCAATACAAGCCCAAGATGAGGCTGCCACTGTGTAACTGCAGCCAATACCTGGGACAGAGAACACGAAAGCAGTGAAGCACCTTGGGAACCAAAGTCATGAAATAATTATGCAAAATAGAGTATACAGCTGAGGCACAGGGGAAAGAACTGAAATCCATGTAAGACACTGACTAGAGAGCTCAAAATCTGACTTCTGCCAACATAAACTTGAGTCTCTACACAAACACCCTCTCTCAAAACACTATCCTCACTCCAACAAACTACAAAATATAATAAGTTGATTTTTTCAGGGTTTTTTTCATTGATTGGGTTGTTTTGGTTTGGGTTTGGTTTTTTGGGGTTGTTGTTTTTTGGGGTTTTTTTGAGGACTTGCAGTTTATTCCAGCTGTCACTACTTTTTAATATACAATCTTGGCATTTTGCTCATAAGCTGAATCTCAGTTAAATGAGATCCAGCATATTTCTTTCTTTGGCTTCTAAAAACTACACACCCTCTCTCTCATCCCAACCACCCCCCCAAAAAAAAACAAGCAAGAGAACCTGACTAGTTTAACTAGGAAAAAAGCCCAACCAGGATATACACAAACCTGGCAAACACCCAAAGGAAACAAAGTATGATATGTGTGCACATTTTTATTTTTTCCCCCCAGAGGCAGGTGTTACTTGTAACAATACCAGTTATTAAGCTCCTCAAAATACAGCTGTGATTAATAAGGCATTTAAATATTTTTTAGCTCCAATGTAGGCTTGGAAATTTCCAGGATATCCTCACAAGCACCCTGCTCTGCCTCTTATTTTTCTAATGGTTGCAAGGAAAAAAGAGATATGCAGTGATACCCTGCTGAAGCAGTGCAGGTTTGTTGTTTTACCACAATCATGATTATTTGATAGGGCCTTGTTTTGAGTTTTAGTCACTGTTTGAGAATGCTCCAGAAAGATAAATATGCTCAGTATGAGGAACCTGCCTGTTCCTGTCACCTTGCAGCAGAACCCATCCCTTATCAAACCCACAGGAACATCCTGCAGCTATCCCAGATCGATTCCTCAGCCACGTTTATGAGGCATGCCCCAGAAGTTAACAATTCTGGAAAAAGTAGAGGTAAAACAAATTGGCTTTGTTAAGGACGGGGGAATAAAGGCAGCATGTTATGACAATAGAGCCAAACACTGGGTTAAGGGGTACCCTGGGGAACAAAAAACCAAGACACTGCTGGCACTTTCTTCCCTTTAACACAGCAGCACATGGACTGTCTCTGCTGTTGTATCTCAGCTACGGCTTCTGAATCAGCCTGGACACGTTGGTAAACCTGGGCAAGCCAGGTAAACATTAAGTTTGAGTGTTCATAACAATAAATAGGATAAAAACATTTTGTATGGTCACAGACAAGTAACATTCATAGAGTGAAACAAAATCTGACTGGTACCACCTTTTATTTTTTGCAAAAATCAATGGCAGTTTCTCAAGTACTGCAAACCATGATTAATACCTAGATGAGAAAGTATTACAAGTTATATGTGAAAGATTTGAAGTATTTTTTATTCCTTTTAATCATCACAGAGTGAAAGTGATATAGGATACTAACAACTAACTGACACCCCCCCAACACAGCAGCAACAAACACCACGTAGTCAAATATTTAGAGGTCTTCCAGCCTGCCTTACTCCAAAGGCTGTTAATGGCTTTGGAAATTCTACTTCTGCTTTAAAGAACTCAATGGTCAGGACATGGAATGTGGCTCACCATGATGAAATGATATTTAATACCCACCTGACATTCAAAATAACTTTCCAGAACCAAAACAGCAAAACAAGCACCACACACACCGTGAGAGGGATGCTGTCCCCAGCCTAACCTAATTCAGCTACCCTTGAATGATACATTTGATGTGGTTGTCATCAAAACAGAGACTCAAAAACTAGTTACCAGGTGTTCTATAGGTGCACAGAGAACCACAGGATGGTTTGGGAGGGAAGGGACCTTGTTCCAACCCCTGCCAAGGGCAGGGATGCCATTCTCTAGACCAGGCTACTCCAGGCCCCATCCAGGTTGGCTGTCCTACACAGAAAAGATGACACTGAGGACATGGAAGCCCAGCCTACCCTTGCAGCCATGGAACAGCCACTGCAGGCATGGCCCAGTTTGGTTTACTCTGTGTGAGGACATCCCATAGATGCGGGTTGGTCAGAGGAATATTGGTGCACCTTACACAGCTCAGGAACTCCTGTTATGAAGCACAGAAATTACAGGAAAAGCAAGAGGGAATGGCTTTAAACTGACAGAGAACAGATTTAGATTACAGATTAGGAAAAAATATCTAAGGTGGGGAGGCCCTGGCACGGGGTGCCCAGGGAAGCTGTGGCTGCCCCATCCCTGGAGTGCCCAGTGCCAGTTTGGACAGGGCTGGGACAGTGGGAGGTGTCCCTGCCATGGCAGGGGTGGAATGAGATGGGCAGAAAGGCCCCTTCCGACCCAAACCAGTCTGTGATTCTATGCAATCACTGTCATTAACAACAGCTGTACTGTCAGTGCAACACAAACAGTGTTTTGGGGATAGGCACTTATCACCTTTATTATCATCTGCCCAGCAAGATGACAAACCACGTGCACAAGCAGAAGAAACATGTTAAAAGAGTCTCCTCAGAATTCAGATGTGCTGCTGGATCATCTCCATCATGGAACAACTTCACGTGGACCTGATTCAAAGCAACCACTCAGGAGCGCTAATAAAAGCATAAGAAGTCAATGATCTATTAAGCTCACCTACAGATGAGTTTCTAAACAGCTGGGAATAACACATACTTGGATATTTCTATCAGTAGAAGGAGGCTTTGTTTTATACTTTTAAAAGCCACAGAGCATCATCCTCTCACCTGAATGAGCATGAGGACAGGCAATGCCAAGGAAGTTTATTTGTCAATGGTCATACTTACTAACACCTGAAAGTAACCCCCCAAATATTCTTCCACATTGTGGTTTTCACATCTTTAGTCTTTAGCTGGTGACTACCGTGTGTCAATCACATCATTATCTGTGAGCATGCTCATATGTCATAAAAATGGGTTTCCATCCTTCTTAGCACCTAAGGCAGACATGAAATAACCAGGACACAGAAAATGCACATGTCTGTTTCGATGCTAGAGAAGCAATTTCCCTGTCTCCACCAAATACTACTACTCTCCATGTATATGATGGGTCAATAACCCTGGTTCATAAAGGCCAGGCTAAAGAATTACTTCATTTAAAAACTCCTAAATTTTTAGACATTCACTGGCAGAGGAAAGAAGGGCTACCCCTCATCTTGGGTTTTTACAGACATTGTTTCTCCCCTGATGAATGCTCATTTCCAGCTGTTCCTGCACGTGAATGAAATGCCTGTTTAGTAGACAATAAGAAATTAATGGACCATCTCAGTGCACCTTTTACACCAAATCTGTATATTCCACGGGCAGCTGAACAAGGAACAGCCCTTTCACCAAGGAATGATTTAATGCTAATAAACTACAGCATTAAAAACCCGTCGGTTCTTTCCATCTGGTTCCTACCAGATCATTTATACTAGAGCACGGCAGACTGCTCCCTCAACCACTGACATCACCGTCTCCAATACATTATTTTAAAAAAAAGGGAAAAAGAAAAACATATTCCAGCACAGCCAGGTTGGCCTCATCCTGCCCCCGCAGCTCCCCAGTGGCGAGAGGCACTTTCTCCCCGCGACCCCCAAGGCCAGGCCCCATCTCCGCGTCCCCCCCCGGGGGCTCCCCAGCCCCTCAGCGCGGCCTCGGGGCGGGTCCCGGGGGCAGCCACAAGGC
>WEIT01006662.1:170680-184354 GCA_013389985.1 Dryoscopus gambensis
GGCTGCGCTCCCCCTGCCCGCCCCCGCTCCGCCCGCGCTGCGCCGCTCTCCAGCCGCCTTTTCCTCCCCCTTTCCCGCACTATTGTGAGCGCCTCCCTCCCTCCCTCCATCGCTGCCTTCCCCGGGAATCGCGGCAGAGCGCGGGAGCAGATCCCAGCCGTTGAGCCGAGTAATTCGGGAAAACAAGGAAAACTGGAGGGCACGCCGGGAGAAGAAAGATGTAAACACAGGGCGAGGACGCGCTGTTGTGTTGCGTAGCTGGGAATGGTGCGATGGTACGGCTGCAGTTTGTTTTCAGGGTGTTAGACGTCGATCTCCAAATTCGATTCATTGGGAAGGTCTTTATCTTGTTGCCTTGGGGAATCGCACTGAACTCCCCCTTAGATTTCCCTTGCATCATGAAAAGAAAAAACAAAAGTAATTTTAGCGAACTGAAATGGTCTGGGAACGATGTTTTTCCCTAACGGTGCTTCCGACTGTTTTTGTGAGTCCTGATGGAAGGATTAAAATGTGGCTGGTTTATAAGTCGCTCGTGTTGTTGTGTGAGCATGGGGGAATACGCGGTGTCCCTGACAAAACAGAAAACACGCTTAGTGTCCTGAGGATGATTTTGATATCTAAAAATATTTATCACCGTTATGTATTTATGTGTATATTAGTTGTTTAACCGCAGTAGCATAGAAGTTGGGGTCGTAAATAAGGAGAGCGTTAAGAAGAGGAGCATGCCCAGACAAGTGACAGTCATCATTCCTGTACTCATCCTTCTCCCGGAGGTCTTATGGAGCTGTAGTTTGAGTTTCTGAAAGGCTTTTTTTCTTCGAAAGATGAAGGTTCTGACTTAGAGCATGGTTGTTTATATAGAATGTGTAGAACGTGTGAGTATTGTTTACACATTTAGGCATTCAAAAGCCTCGGAGAAAAAGGAAGAGCAGTGTTCAGTGTGTGAAGGGAGGTGTGGAACACAGTAAAACTGGATCCAAAATAGTGACAGTTGGGCTTGGGCGGGAAACCTGAAAAGCAAGAATTGCACTCGGAGCACCCCGGGGTTTCAATGAAGTGATTCAGGAGGGTGGGGGGGGGGGAAATTATAGTTTCAAACCAGTTTCATTTTCCTTTTTCTTGAATAGCAAAATAGAGAAGTTGTGCAATTGTCAGACGCTTGAGGAGATACGGGGGAAGGAGCAGTGAGTTTGAGGGCACTGGTTCTGGGCACAGAGGGAAGGGTGTGGATTTTAGAAGCCCCAGAACTTGACCACAGCCTTGGCAATGGGGTGTGCAGCCTCCTGGGCTGCAGGGCTGGGTGATAAGCAGCAAAATGTGTGAACAGGGGGAGATGGCATGCGGGGGGCAAGATAAGAAGTTCAGTTTTCTGGCTGTTGTGTCCGTGGTGTGTTATTTGTCACTGGAACTCTGTGCGAGCACCGAAGGCAGGGAGAGGTGTAGGAAGCTCTGTTTAATAGTGAGTGTTTAGCAAACAGCACCGGGGTTGTGGAAGCAATTTAAATTGTTGTGAGAAACAGCACAGCTCTGGCTGGGAGGCTTTGATGGCACTTCGAGGTGGGCTGTTTAGTAAACTCCAGAGCGTGTTTGCTCCTCCTGGTTCCTGCTGCACGTGCTTAACAGCCTGAGTTTTGTGGGACAAACCCATTATTATCTCTAGTTCATAACTTCATCCTGTGTTGCAGAATCCCAGTGTGAATTCTACTGACAGGCAGTAATTTTCTGTATTACCGTGTGTAAAGCAGCTCTTTAACTGTTGGTGACACTGTGGACGTGAAATGGAGACTGGGTTTGTTGGTATCTTGAAGTGTGTGGGAGAATGGTTTGGAATTTTGGGGTGGAGGATGGAGTCCTTATTTCCTTCCAGCTGGCTGTTGGAAGGGAAGCTTGTGCTCGACTGCTCTCTTGGTCGTTGGAAGTTCTGGGGTCACCCCCCGATAGACACAAACCACAGGGATCATGACAGTAGCAGAAAAACAAAACCAGAAAAGTACCCCTTTATCACTGATGATGATTTTGGTTAATTCTACAGTGATAAAATTCCCTGAATGCTAAAGAGCTTCTGGAGTAAGAGTTCATTCTGGAAGCTACAGAATCAGTTGAGTTTATGAGTTCAAAGTTACAACGCTGAGTGTGAAGGGCAGTGGTTTTCAAGTAGAGGGGGGAAAAATGATCTAGAAAGATGTTCTGTTGATGCTCCTGATCTGTGGAGGAGTTGGGTACATGGATTTGATTTTAATACTTGAGCTCAGAAAAAAACCCCAGCAGTTTTGACACTTTCGCTGTTTCTGGTGAGACACAAACTCTAAAGAGAGAACTGGGCTCTATCTAATACTTATCTCTGAACAGGAACAAGGCATGAAGTACAGTCCCTGGATGACAGGCGGGTAACTCCTGGTTTTGTTGAGCCTAAAATCTGAGGCTGCTGCATCATTCTTTCTCCCACAAGTGGGTGATTTCCTTCTCTCTGCTCCCCATCCCCATAAAGACTGATTTGACTCTCTAATATATTTTATTGCTGTTCAGGGGTTGTTACACTGACAGAAACTCATTAGTTGCAGCTTGTTTTCTGTTAAGTGCATGGTTGAAGTCCTCATTACCACTTGGCTCCCTCCCTTGTTTGCTTTCCATTTGGAATGTGTTAGATTTAATATCCACAGTTAAAAGTGCCAGACAAAGTACTTCCAATAAGCTGATTGAATGTTTGTGTTCTTGAAATAAAGCTGCTCCTAGGGAGAAAGTGTGTTTTTGTATTTAGAGCACAAAGCTAGAGCTGTTGGAACTTAGATGTTTAAATTATGCTGGATGTCTTGGTAGCTCCTGCTGAGGAAATGCAGCTTTTGTCTTCATACTGCCTGTGAATTCTGATTCTCCAAATTCTCCTTTTCCATCAGCTCTCTTCCATGTCTTCTTCCCTCAGGCACCTGAACGTCATTCAGTAGCACCAGAACTTAAATTCCTCATTCTTTTTAAAGCTTTAGAAGTTTAAAATATCTGTTTTCACAGAGGGTAAGGTGTAATTGTATTTTCCTTTTCCTTCCTTGTGTGTTTATTTGCTGTGTGTTTGTTGTGCCACAGGCACAAGCAGAGAACACGGTGCTTTGGCAGCCCGGGTTGGGTATTTCCTGCAAACAGCTTGTGTCACAGTGGAGTTTTTGCACTGTGCTGTGCGAGCCTGACTTGTGAAGTGCAGGAGATAGAATGTGACAGGGACATGAGGCTCCCTTTGGAGTTTGTCTGAAGACGTGAGTGGGTGCAGTGAGGAAGAAACATGAGGTTGCTGTTGACAGTTGGAATCAACTGATAACTGGGAGCTGAGCCTGGTTTTCGTGGGTGCTGGGGTGGGGAGGAGGATGGCTGGGCTGGGCTGGCTCACTGGGGGTGTTGCCTCAGTCGATTTGTGCAGTTTTGGGAGAAGATGAACTTGTGTGCGTAGATACAAAAATAGGAAAGGCGTGAAAGAAATTTGGATTGGATGTGACTGGAGAGAGTAGTGTAACAGCAAGTTCATAGAAGTGGTGTGAGGGCAAAGCAGTTGAGAGAGGTTTTGCTGACCACGTGTAGTCCACACCAGTGTAGGTGTGTTATTACTCTGAATTCCAGGGGTGTCTCCTGTAGAATTTAAGGAGAGCATACTGAGGTAGTCTGAATTATCCAGTCCTCCAAAGGGAAATGTGAATAAAACATTTGAGATGTTATTCAGCCTAAAATGTTGTTGTTCAGCCTATGAAAGTAAAATAGCAGCTTTTCTCCCTTCCAGGGGGATCAGGAATGTCCACAAATCCTGACTGCCAATCAAATATCCAGGCAAAATAACTGAATTTATGACATTTCTACTACTTCAGTCAGGGAAGAGAAGAGTAAATCTCAATGAAACACTCGGCTGATCCTGTTCAGCCCCCAAGGAGCACATCTTCTCCTGTGCTCTTCTAGTGATGCTTGGAGTATTAAACCAGAGGAGACAACTTTTTGAACCCTATCGTGGTGCTTTGATCCTGTGTCAGTTTAAGCTGAGGCTTGGGAGGGATGTTGAGGGAGTGGGGGGACCCGGGGACACGGCTTGGCCTGGCTGTGGTTAAGCTCAGGCTGTGTTGTAACATCCCACAAGCCTCTGAGACGCCCTGCAGGACATTCCCAGTGCCACAGAACTAAACCCGTGGGTTTTGTTTGTTTTTTGCCTCGTTTCTCCTTGCAGCAGAGTGGCCCAAGACCATGACAGGCCTGCCCAGCACGTCGGGGACCACGGCCAGCGTGGTGATCATCCGCGGCTCCAAGATGTACGTGGCCCACGTGGGCGACTCGGGCGTGGTGCTGGGGGTCCAGGATGACCCCAAGGATGACTTTGTGAGAGCTGTGGAGGTGACGCAGGACCACAAGCCAGAACTTCCCAAAGAAAGGGAGAGAATTGAAGGCCTTGGGGGCAGGTAAGTGTGTCTGCTTCCACTGAACTGAGCTTGAGCTTGTCTGGGAGGGCACCCGAGGAGCTGAATCTCAGCTATTTCTCTTTTGTCCTCTTAATTTTTTTTTTTTTACAGCTTAGTGGGGAATAAATTACAGGGATCCATTGTTACACGGTTGTGTTTTTTGCTAGTTTTATGGTATATCCAGAATTTTAACTTCCTGGTGGATCATACAATTGAGGGTTGGTTACAGTTCTAAATGTTCACCAACAACTTTTTGCAAGTGGAGGTGGTAATTTTGGGCCTATTTTCCTTTAAATTCTGAGGAACCTGCAGGCTGGGCAAATTGCCTTTCCACATAGGTAAAGTGATACGAGGTCTGGACTATCCAGTTTGTCACAACACTGTAATTTCTCAGGCAATTCTGCATTGTCCCTGAGATGACAATGGCAGCTGTTGAGTAGGCTCCTGAAAGCTTCTGCTTAGGGAACAGAATAGAAATCCTGGATTTGAAACAAAACCCTGCCTTTGCTGTGTTTACCACCACAGTTGAGCACCTGTGTTTCCAGGAGCCATTCCTTCCCTGGCAGGAGCTGGCAGATGTTGGGATATCCGAGCTGGGGTGGGTCTGTGTTCCCTGGGAGTGAGGGGAAGCAGGCAGGGCTCTGTCAGGTGGCACAAATGTGTGCAGACAGCCCCCAGGGCTCGGGTCTGGGCGCTCTGCGTTCTCCCAGCGCCGCACCAGATGGATGGGCACGGTTTCCTCCTCGGAGCAGGGATCACTGAAGGTTTTCCTGTTGACATCATTCATCTGAGAACCCTGTCAGCCCATTAACCTTCAGATATTTGTGTCTCTGGCAGGTGGGAGTTGATCGGGGCTTTTTAGCAGGGGGGATAACCTGCAGTTTTGCTGTAGGTTTCCAAGGTGTTTCTCAGAGATTGGAAGTGTCTGAAGGTTCAAAAAAAGCATTCCCTGAAACAGGAATGGTTAACTTTTAATTTTTTTTTTTATTTTTACTGGTGCTCCTGTTTTTCCCAGGCTGGCTGTGAGGCACATGGTGGGAATGAGGTGGAACTGTCCAGCTGTGCTTGGGAACATCTGGTCTTTCCTAAGAGCAAACTGGGAACAGTTAATGGGAGAGCATGATGGAATCTTCCATTAAAATGATATTTTCCCAGTAACAGTCTGAGTGTGGGATGAGGTTTTCTTTCCAAGAGTGAGTGAAGTGAGCTTTGTGTGGTCATTAGTTGTACAAGTGGATGAGATCAAGTTTTAGGATGTGGTGTTTGTGACTTTGCCGTGCTCTGGATGGAGCCGAACATGCCCTTGTTGTTAAGGCCTTTGAAGTGTCAGGAAGTGCATCTTGAATGGCTTCAGCATGAGGAATCTGAGGCTGTTCCAGAGCTGCTCGGTTTCTAATTACTGATGGCTGTTCCTTGGATGAAAGGAACTTTCAAGTATTTAGGTCCTAACTTGGTCAGGACCAAGCTTTGCTAGTTCCTGGTTTCATTAGCTCTTATTCCTTGGTGGTTTGTGCTCCGTTCTTTCTCCCCTGCCTGACACAGCTGCCCCAGTTATTCACTCTGTAGCTCTTTTGACCCTCAAGTGCCTTCTGGGTCAGTGCATCTAAAGCAGTGCTCAGTGCCTCAGAGCAGGTGTTCACATGCAAATGCAGAGCTGCTCTCCCTATCTCCTGCTTCCTGCAGACACCAACTGGGCACAGTTCCTCTTTTGTGTCTGCCTCCTGTTGGTGTTCCTTCCATTAAGCAAATCCTTTCACGAGGCTGCTCCTTTCTTTTCTCTTGTTTCAACTACACCGTGTGCTGCCCTGTACTGCCAAACTTTGGGAGATGGAGAAGACTGAAGGAGGAACTGTGTGGTATTTACACCTGAGGTAGCTGGTGTTGCTGGCCCTCATCTGAGGGAGGCGAATCCAGTTCTGCTCTGTCTCTGACAGGTGAAAGACACTCTTGGATATGTTGTAACCAGCCAGAATTTCTTCCAGGTCTTCATTCCTTTGCTTTTTATTTTCTCCAGCCCTTCATTTCTTACTTTCCCCCTGGGCTTTATACGGAATTATCGAAGCGCTATCGTGCGTTTTGAAATACTTCACTGTGCTGTGGACTTCCCTCAGGGTGCCGTCATTATTGCCTCCCCATTTGCATATTTAACTGGTTTTGCCTCATTGACACCGACTTCCTCGTTCCTGTTGCTGCCTAACCTGTGCCTCTCTGGTGCTTTCAGCGTGATCAATAAGTCTGGTGTGAACCGCGTGGTGTGGAAGAGGCCGCGCCTGACCCACAACGGCCCCGTGCGCCGCAGCACCGTCATCGACCAGATCCCCTTCCTGGCTGTGGCCAGGGCCCTCGGTGAGTCCCCCGAGCTCCATGCATCCCCTGGGCTGCCAGAACGCGGAGTTTAGAGGGGTTTCCTCGCTTGCCTTCTGAAAGTCTGGGCCTTTTAAGTGTATTTTAAATACGATAATTTCTTTTTTGAATGAAGCTGTAAAAGGTGGCGCTGGGGAGAGAAGAACGTGCCTTACAACTTGCAGGGTTTTCAGTGCCAGCCCTACAAGGATGGGACTTAATTTTACCACCAACTGGTCAAAAATTACAAAAAAATTGAAAATTATCTCAGTAAGAAAGAGACCAAGGTGCTCTCCCTCCTGGAGACACACAGGGCTTGTACATTTTCATTTGTACCAGAAATTCAGTTTTGCTGAATGGTGTATGAATTCCTTCAGTCTTTCTTTTGTGGAGAATCTTTTTTTTTTTTCTTTAAGACTTGGTGTAGAAGGGGATGAAAGTCAAATCTGTTTAACTATAACTTGCCTTTATGGGAGCACTAGAAGTGAGAAACTGTCTTTGAGGAATACCTCATTCCAAGGACATAAAGGGATATTGCAGTACTAGAGAACTTGTGATGAATGGTTTTTGGGAAGTACTTCTTAAGTGAATTATTAGATGTATCTTACCCACGAGTGTTAGTGTTTCTGGTCTTTTTCCCCTAAAATTTCATTGCAGAATGCCAATCTTTGGCTGTCTGTTTTTTTCCCTTTGTGCAGTGAAGAATCTTCTACGCAGATATCCCCAGAAGAGGTTTGATTTTATGGGGCTGTGGTTTTTCCCTGTGAGAGCTGTGCTGTGGTGCAGTTCCCTGCTGGCAGCTTGGCAGGCCCGTGGCAGGGCTGTCGGTGTCCCTGGGTCAGCTGGCAGTGCCCGTGGGGACAGGCTGTTCTGGGACCGGGGTCTGGATCATTCCAGAGCCTTGCTGTGTCTGATTTCACAGGCAGGAATAGCTGTGCCACAGGGCTTTGTCCAGGGTTAAGGAGAATTTTGCAGTGATAAAGGAACATGGAAAAGTCAGCTGTGTGTCAAGCAAGGAGTCACAGGTGCCTGAAAATTTAAAACTTTAATTTTAAGGATTTTTTCTCAGCAGCTGAAAATCTTTGTGTGTCACATTATAGGTAGGATAGGGTTTATTTTGTGGTGGGTAAAACTGACTTGAGAGTTTGAGTAAATCCTTTGGAGTTAACTGATGAGTAGCAAACAAATCTTCATCCCCTGAGCAGCACATCCTTGTCCCCTCCTGCAAGACAGGGCAGGTGTTCCTCCTAGCTTGCAACAAGTGGACACTTAATTTTGATGCATCTTTGGTTCCTGTGATTGCAGCTGGGAGCCAGGCGGGGGGGGAGGCTGCTCCCAGCACTGTGGAAAAGTTGCATTGGTCAAATATTCAGCCAGCAGAAAATCCTGGTGCAGAGGAAATCCCTCTGGCCAGATTAACTCTGTTGACATCCCCTTTCCCATTCTGATTGTCAGAAGTGCCCTTCTGCCCTAAAATAAGTATTTGTGGTATGTACAGTGGCTGTATTTGAGTATTTAAATAATGCTTAATTTATTTATAGCCCCATAACAAGTCAGAAATATTTGGGCTTTGTGCTGGCTCTGTAAAGCATCTGTAAGCTGCTTTAATGTACACAGCAGGTTTCTGTGCCTTCAATGAAACATTTTAAGCTGGGGCAGAGTTCTGTATTTTCACAGCTACTTCTGCTGACCTTTTCTGGGCAATGAGAACTTTTTTTTTTTAAACACTAATTTGCCTTGTAATAGATACTCATGAATCTGTAGTGAGGGATTGCCTGGCACTACTGGAGGTGTTTAAGTGAATGAATGGTGAAACCTGAGCCGGGAACCCGTTAGTTCAGCCACGCCCTCCTGTGGGAACATGAACTCTCCTTTCCCTAGTTTTTTATGTAGGAATATAATAGACTCACCCCTGTGTTTTAGGTGCAGCAGCCTGCACCGTACAGGTTTGACTCTTCCCAGGAGCAGGAATTTCCTGCTGCCCTCTAGGAGGAGTTCTGTACCAGAGCAGGGAGCCCTGCAGCTGCTGCAGGAACGTGACAGGCACAGGGAAGCTGTTTTGCAGAGCAGCTGCCCGGGTGCCAGCCCTGTTTTGTGATGCTCTCTGAATGCACATACCATGAAATCCTGGAGAAGGGGCTGTGGCTGACCTCACATGATCTGAGGAAATTCCTGTGTAAGTTTTTAGGGTTTTTTACATGCATTTTACTGGGGTTTTTTTGTTGTTTGTTTGTTTGTTTAAAATTACCAAAGAGAGTGGGCACAGCTGCCACTCAGTTTTTCCTTCCTGCTCTGTTGTAGGCCCCACCATGAAGATCAATCACATGGAATTTTATAAGTTGTATTTCAGTACTGCACAGCAATTCCCAGCTTCTATTGCTAATTGCTTTTCTGTTTTATCTCTGTAAAACCAGGCAAACTTGGAGTGCATTTGGGATTCTTTTCTTGTCCTCAGGATGCCTTGCTGTAGCTTGTACAATTTTCTCCAGCCCTGAGACAAAATAATAAGTGTGCTGTGCCAAATGCAGAGTGTGCTTTGCTCTGGGGAGCTGTGTGTTACACACACCATGAGGGCACCTGTGGCTCCTCGTGGAGAAAAACTTTGATTTTAAAAGCTCTGGGATTAATCAAACTGGGGTTTTGTTCTGGACTGAGTTATAAAAGTAAAGTTTTCTTTCCTCTATTAAAACCAAAAGCTGTTTTTATATGCAAAACAGCATCTCCAGAAACAGAAATGAAAGACTTGATTTATGTGATTTCTGGACATGCTTTTGCTCTAGGAAGGCTTTGGGTTTAATCCAATCCAGCTCACTTGTGTGATGGGTGTTTTTGTTTGTAACTTCAATTACTTCCCTGGCAGCAGTTGACTTAAAAGTAGGTTTGTTGTTGTATTTATAAGGTAAAAGTAAGCAGATAAGAGAGACTGCAGAGTTTGATATATTCTTACAGGCAGCTAAATTAGTTTCCTGCTCCTTTGGTATCTGATTTCAAACATCTATTTCATTTTGTAAGATGCAGTGTAGATCACTGTATATTATTCTGGTTTGAGTCAGGATTAAAGAACAGGTTTTTCTGGAAGATATGGAAGGAACTACATTAATAATTCTTTTTTTTTTTCTTGGAAAGAAATACGCAAACCTCACGCTGAAAGAAATACTCCCAGTGTGTAAGTTTTTAAAGAACAAGATTGTCAAGAGTTTTGTAAATGTTTGGGTTTTAATTCAGAACAAAAATAGTCTGGCTCCCACATGGCAGCCTGGGAGCCTGGCATTGCAGCCTGTAACACCAGCCTTTGGCACATCCCAGCTTCCCAGGCTGCCAGAGGGTCACTGCTCTGTCTGTGTGCTTTGGAACAGAATTAAAGACTTCAGAGCACTTGGAAATGCTCAGGGAAACGTGTTCTCTGCTTTCTGGCTGCTCTGCTCTCCCTTCTCCCCTCCCAGAGCTGTGCCAGGCTGCTGTGGAAAGCTCCTCTCCGGGGCTGCTGGGCAGGGAGGGGCACGGCTGGGCACAGCTCCAGGAGGCTTTGGCTGAGGCTGGGGAGCTCCGCTCCTCTGGGACAAAAAAGAAATAAAAAATTACACGTCCCTTACCCTGTGAGATGGGTAGGCCTTGGTGGGCTCAGAGTGGAAGGACCCCAGAGTCCCTCTGTGCCCTTCAGCAGGTTTATGATCCTTGGAGTCCTTGTGGCCACTGTGATATTCCCAGTTATCCCTGTGAGGAGCCTTCTTCCTCTCGGAGCAGATCCCCTGGAATCGGTGTGATGATTGCTTGGCTCTTTCCCGGGGAAGGGCAGCAGATGGACATGATGACAAATTAATGAACATCAGGTTATTTTCATCACCCAGCACAGTATTTTTAATTAAAAAACCGGTTCAGCTAATAACATGTTGTCATTTCTCCTACATGAATATGAACAAACTGGGAAATGGACGTGTAAAAATATTGTGTACATCGGAAATTGATGCTGCTCTTGTTTATTTTACCTGCTGTGGCCGCGACGGAGTGATCGATGTGAGAAACTCGGAGCGCAGGAAGACTTTCCGTGGCAATTCACATCCAATAATTGCCGCGCCGCAGCTCAGCTCTCGTGTTACAGTATTTATTTTGATCTCGCTGCCAGCTGGCTTTGTTGGGAGCCTGTGGCAGCCGAGTGCACCTCTGTAGGAGCAGGCTTGGCTTTTAATTAGCGCTCATTAGCAGCATGTGCTTGAGGGGCTGCTGCTGCTGCTGCAGCCGGGGAGGATCGGGGCTGTAATGAGGAGGGGCCGGCCCTGCTGGCTGCGGCGAGTGGGGTAATTGAGTTGAAGTATTCCCTTTCCTGATTCTGGAAAAGTCTTTTCAACTGGTTGATAGCTTAAGGCAAAGCTAATGGAGGCAAGGAGGAAGACAAAACGCTTATTTATTGTCTTTAAAAGGGTGCTGATGGATGTGGAAGAAGCTCCAGGCTTTGTCCAGCAAAGGAAGAGCCTGACAAAACCTTACCCTTGAGTTGGAGTTGTTGAGCTTCTGTTTGCTGCTCAACACTGACATTTTAATTAATTTCTGCTTTTAAAGCTGTATGTTCTGCGCAGAAAAATGTAGCCAGTGCTTGCAAGTAATAAGAACGTTGCTTATCACTACAGGAAGCTGTTTGTGAACATGGAAATAAATTAGAAAAAGAGGTGTTAGGGCAAATTATTACCATTCTTGATTTGAAGGCCCAGCCTTAGAAAAGGTTTTAAATTTTTCAAGTATACTTGATAAATAGAATTGAAATAAATTGATATGGAAATGCGTTTTTCCGCTGGAGTGGTTTTTACTTTGGTATGCTTTGGAGGGGGCTCTTGAACCAGCAGATGATTTGACTCAGATGTGCTGTTCAGCTTTGTTTCTGGTGAGGTGACCCCAAACTCATTCACACAGCGAGAGAGATTTAAAAATAGAAATGTTCCCTGCATGAGGCCGTCCTAGGGAGAGGCTCGAGCTCTGATTTTCTGCCTTCCTGCTGGAGCTCAGGCAGTGCCCGTGCTCCTGTGGCTCCTCTCCAGCTCCCGAACTTGGCATTCAGCTGCAGAGAGCCCCGCGTGGCTTTGCAAGTGATGCTTGTGCTGTGGGAGGAGAAGCAATGGCAAAGGCAATTTAACAGGGGAAAGGCTTCCGTCTCCTCTTTGCTTTTCCCTTTGTCCCTTTCCTGTGGCACCTGCGTGCAAAAATATTTGCACATTTGGTGTGGGATCAACAAAGCAAGGTTTTACTTCCGTTTAAGGAGAATTGGATTAATTCAAATAAGTTTTAGTTTAGAGAGTGACTGAGATTTCACCATTTTCTAGGTATCAATCTGTTCCATTTCTCCTTTTTCCACAAATACTTCTGAGCGAGTCGAAGACCTCTGAATACAGCTTGGTGTAGCTTAGGTATGATTAGGTGGCGGCAGCAGCTGAGCAGTGACTGAGCTGGAATTTCTTTGTGTCCGTGCTGGTGACTCAAGGCTGGTGGTGGTGGTTTTCCTGGGAACATTTTTCTCTGTTTTCCAAGGGTGAGATTTCTCACGTGTTATGTAACAATCCCAACCCATTTTCTGCTTTGCCAGGTGATCTTTGGAGCTACGACTTCTACAGTGGGGAATTTGTTGTGTCCCCTGAGCCTGACACCAGCGTGCACACCATCGATCCCCAGAAGCACAAGTACATCATCCTTGGCAGCGACGGGCTCTGGAACATGATCCCACCTCAGGATGCCATCTCCATGTGCCAGGATCACGAGGAGAAGAAGTATTTCATGGTGAGAGCAGAGGCCAGAAGTCAGTGTGGCAATTTCATACTTGTTACCTGTAAAAATTGCTCAGTCTGGTAGGGATGAAAAGTACCCCACAGAGTTGGTGGGGTTTAGACATAGTGATGGTTTTGCCACAAGATAAAAGTTGTTACAATGTGGCTGATGGTAAATACCACGGATTTTAACATATTTGCTTGTTGTTTTGGGGAAATCTGACTATCAGGGTGTTGTGAGTAATAAAGGAGATAATGAGTTTCTTCTCCAAGGAAGTTACACAAAATGCTGTCTGAACATTAAATTTATTTCACATTCAGGTGCATGTTACAATGCAGACTGTTTAGACTGAATTAAATTATTCCCTGATTTATTTTACAAAACAGTTGAGAATTTATATTGGAGCATCAGAGCGTAAACACTCTGCAAACCCCGTGAGGGATTTGGGAAAGACTGTAGGTTGTGTTCCAACCTATTACAAGCCACTGATGTGTTACAAGCTCTTTATACTGTTTAAAGCACTGTATATATGTGGATTATACCACAAACTGATTTAAAGGTGTAGTTAAGAAGGAAGACGTGTTTTAATTAAGATTTCTGGGGGTGGTTTGTAGGAATGTGTGTGGCATGAGGTGACGCGGTGGCTTTGTGTTACGGTGGCCCTGTGTGCTGCCCTGTGTGCCAGTGGCTGTGTGAGACTCCCCGTGTCCCGAGGGTGAGGTGCAGCAGATGTGTGTGTGTGTGCAGATGCTGTGGCTCTGTGGGATGCTCTGTGAGATGCCCTGCGTGCCAGTGGCTCTGTGTGACCCCGTGTCCCCAGGGCGAGGTGCGGCAGTCGTGCGCGCGGATGCTGGTGTGGCTCTGTGTGCTGGTTCTGTGTGATGCGCGATGCTGGTGTGGCTCTGTGGGATGCTGTGTGTGGTGCCTGATGCTGGTGGCTCTGTGGGATGCTCTGTGTGGTGCCCGATGCTGGTGTGGCTCTGTGGGATGCTGTGTGTGATGTCTGATGCTGGTGGCTCTGTGGGATGCCCTGTGTGACACCCCCTGTGCCAGTGGCTCTGTGTGACCCCTGTCCCCCATGTCCCCAGGGCGAGGCGTGGCAGTCGTGCTTGCGGATGCTGGTATGGCTCTGTGTGCTGGCTCTGTGTGATGCCCA
>WEIT01006662.1:192889-234834 GCA_013389985.1 Dryoscopus gambensis
CGGCCGCTCGGCCCCGCCGCGGCAGCTCCGCAGGTGCCCCGAGCCGAGGCCCGGATCAGGAGCTAAAATCTGTCCCGGTGCTCCCTTCCCCTCAGGGTGGGCTGTCACAAGGTGCTGGCACTCAGGGCACGGCAGGCGCAGGTGTCCGTGGGGTGATTTCATCCTTCCCGTGACGCTTCGGCTTTCAAGGTTCCTCGGCGTGTGTCAGGCTGCTGTTGTGTTGCTGAACGCTTTCTTATTAATTATTATTTTGCTGCTAATTTCTGAGTGGTTATCCTGCCTCCCTTAATGAGCTGGCCCTGGCAGAGTCTGCCCTGTCGTGAACTGCTGCTGATAACCGATACCACGTTTGGGATTTGGCTTTTTCTTTTAGTTTGTGAACAGGTTTGGGGTGGGGGGACCCAACAGAGCGGCTGAGGGGGTCACTGAAGAGCTGGCCGGGTTCTGTGGTGCTCCTCAAGTGCTTCCTGCCTTTAGGAATGTTACACAGAATTTTCCCCTGGGGAACAGAAGTGTGAAGGAAAGCTTGAGGATGGCACAAAAAGCTGACATCAAGCAGTAGGATGTGTGAGGTGCAGTGTAACCCGTATTTTCAGGAGTACAGTACGCTGCAATTGTGATTGCGCGTTATTTTTATGTAATTACTTTGCAAGACAGCAGCCCATTAGTAAATAGTGGGTTTATGTAATGGTGATGACAACTGTGTACCTGTACCACTATCTTTAATCATGGGATCATAGAATGGTTTGGGTTGGAGGGCTCCTTGAAGATCACCTAGTACAGTTTGAGATAGTTTTCCACTCTATCATGCATGTCTGTGGGGTTTGTTTGTTTTCACAAACATTCTGGGAGCTGTAGCAATAGAAGAAGTTTCCAGTTTGGCGCACGATTTTCTTTTTCTCACAAAAAAAAAGCGCTGTAAAGAGGCCTACAGGTCCGTGTAAGCGAAGTTTCTCTCTTACCGCCTTGAAGAATACATCCAGAAGTGACGTGATAAATAATGCTCTGGCAGCTTTATTACAAGAGGCTGTGTTTGCTGCAGGTGTGTGCCCAGGAAGGATGGCGACAGAGTCCCCGCGCCGCCCCAGCCGCTGCACCGGAGGAGTGCTGGTTCGCCCGCAAGCTGCCACGTAAGAACCTTCTAGAAGAACAGCCCTTACTGAAATGGGTTTGATTTTCTTGTAGAAGAGCCCAGCCACAGCTGGGTTGGGTTTTTTTTCCCCCCAGAGCCAGCTTGGGTTGACGCTGCAGTTTTGTTGCGTTGAGCGTTGTTGTCCAATAAAGTCTGCACGTGGCGTTTCTGTCTCCTGGGTGCAGGCTGGCTCCCTAAGTGGGGTGCTTTGCACTCATAAACCAAAGCTGTGTATTTAAAAGCTAATGTACTGCCAAGTTTCGTTGTTGTTTGCACCATTCTGCTGTACAAACATTGCAATGTAGAAAAGTGATGCCAGCCTCTTCCTTAGGCCAGAGGGATGTGCCACACGTGTTCCTTTCTTGCTGTTCTTTTTAATAACACCTTGTCCCAAGAGTGGGTGTGTTAAAACATACAAAACTTGTCATTAAAGTCCTTCAGGAAGGAGAATTGTGGATTTTTAAAATTTTATTTATTTTTTTTTGAACTTAAAAGATCAAAACCAAGAGAAAAGGGAGAAGCTCCATCCTGGTCAGAGCACCTGACCAACAATTTCTGTGCATGGGTATCCTGATTTTCACTGTGTTCACCTGGGAATGCTTTCATGGCAAAGGAGCTTTTTGGCTGTAAGACAGCCTAGAAGATTTATGGTCTTTTCTCTGTCTGTTAAAGGAGTTTTGTAGCAGTTTTTCTTTCTTCCTTGGGATGCTGATGCTGCTGCAAAATGGCACCGTATGGAAATGTCCACATCAGGGGGTGTTCCTGTGCCCTCACAGATAACTCTGTGTTTCCAGAAACAAGATTCACTTTATTTTTATTGAAGAGCACAAGAAACTGATGGTTGTAGCACAAAAAGTTGTGTTAGAGGTTTGTCTTGCTGCCATTTTTCTAATGTGGCAGAATTCCTCAACAAATGCATTTCTCTCTGTAATGACCCTTCAAAATATACTTTAGAAATATTATAATAGAAAAACACTGTAAGAAGATGATTATCTGTTCTTTTTTTTTTATATATGTGGTGTCTTGTTCTTGAGGTACCTGTTTGTGCCTCAAAAATGTCACTGATGAATGTGAGTGTGCTGAGCACTCAGCAGCATTCTGCTGCTCCTGTTAAGTTTCTACATCATTATTAAAGGAAGATTGGGCCTTTTTGTGGGTTATGTTGTTTTTAACCACTTTAAAGACATCTCCCTGGAAGTTTTTCAACTTGAGGAGAGATTTAGAGCGCAGACCCTGAATAAAACACCTCCCTAACATCAACTTTGGTTCAAGATGTGCTTGGGGAGAGGGGAAAAAAGTGCGCTCCGTGAGCTGAGCCACGAAGGCAGCGTGACTCTGGCTGGTTGGCATTCCCAGGCCAACTTCAGACTGTATTTAATACTCTACCTGTGGCCAGGCATTTTAATAAAGGTGTGCGAGGGCAGTGTGGGTGACCTACATAAATCAGAGCAGAATCAGCTCAGAAGAAACCACAGCTCGTTTGAAAGGCCTCAGCCTAAAGCTGCGTGGGACAAACTGGGATGCAGAAATCCTGGGATTGCTGAGCAAAGTCTGGCTTGGTCGTGGGCTGGAAGAGGCTTTCTGGAGTGTACAACTTTTATCTTTTAGGTTTATCTATGTTTTCAAAGAGGTGTTGCAGCATTTGGGTTCAAGTACCTTCTGTATAGTGTGTTGTGCTAAATTGTCCAGAGTGCTTCATTTTTCAGTGCTGAACACTCCTGTTTTTATCAAAACAATCTTGCACAGCTTCAGAAAAGAAGCACCTTTGAGCATTCAGAGTTCCTAATTTGCAGTTCTTCTTTGTTGCTATGAGAAATCTTGAGTTAGCACAGAAAAAATTGCGACAGCATAAAAGTTAATTTCGGAGCTGCCAAAGCTGTTGCCTAAAGAAAACCTAAAGGGTTTTCTTAAATAGTTTCAGACTTTCTGAAGTTGCCAGCGTGTCTCAGTGCTCCTCATGACACAAAGCCCCAACTTTCTGCATAGTTTCAGCACCATCTGTGTGCTGCACTCAGCCCACGCTGTGGTTACTCAGCAGTTACACAAGGGGCTCACTGCTCATGTAAGCTACTCAAAGCATCAGTTTAAATCTGCCCCAAGAAATGTATCTTGTGTTATAAACTATCCTCAATCGATGCTGCTAATGAACTTCCAAGAAGGAATAAGCTTCCCAAGCCATAAAAATCTTACCTGAAAATACCTCTCCTTGCTATTCTTAGGGAGGGTTTTGTTCCACTGCCACGTGCTCCAGCATTGTCCTCCATGCCCAGGAGCTCTGCAGGTTTGCTTGTCCCACCAGGAGAGCTCCAGTCGTTGTTTAAATCCTTATTTTCATGTTGTAAGAGCCAAATCAAGTAGAAAAAACACTGAGGAATCATTTCCAAATCCCTGTACCACCTCAGGCCCCTCTGATGTGGAGAACATGGCTTATGCCTTGAATTTAGATTTTATACTTTCCCCCCAAGCAGTTACTCCATCAGCAGGTATCACTTAGCTTTTTTACAGACTTTTATGACTTTTACTTAGCCCTTTCACTACTTGCAGGCCACAATTTATATTATCAGAATTTGGCACTAAAATTAAGTGCCTGCATTGCATACTTAGTATTTTCCTGTGTGCTGAAGGTTGCCCATGTTTCCTTTTGCGGATCTAATTTAATGTATTCATGACCATTTCTGAACTTCCTTGGCTGAAATTCCCCTTCTGTTTTCCAGGGAGCAGTCGTACATGGAAAGTGTTGTTACCTTCCTCCAAGATGTTGTGCCTCAGGTAGGGTGTGGATCTTTAAAACTGCTTTTTTTCAGTGCACAAAGCAGTGCCAGGAATCCTCACTCTGCTTTGTAAAGTTATTATTTCATCTAATAAATAGATATATTATTTTTAAATAGGTGTTTTTATATACTTTATATACTTTTCTATAATAAATATGGCACTGGAATGGTCCCTTCCTGGTTGCCCGTGGGCCTCCCAGCAGCAGAAGGCACTAATTTTGTTTTCCTTTTTGGGAAAGCTGTAGTCCATGGTGGGGGAGCACTGCAGCTGATCGTAGCTTCAGGAAATGATCTTGGTTCTGATTCCAAGGATTATCTTGGTTAGTTAGTGTCTTGTTTCCTCATGAATTTCCTCTCAGGAATTCCCAGTGCATCTATTCCGTAATAATACAAAAACAATGCTGTCACTAATATCAGTTTGTGAAATGCATTTTGGACTCAGGGTTAAAATTAAACATATTTAAAGTTTCAGTTAAGAGATTGCTGCATTCCACAGCCTCCCATTCCCCCTCTCTGGTTAAAGGATACAGTCTGTGTTTTATTTTACAAATCAGTTTGCCTTGGAAGCGTGGAATGTGATTTGTTTTGAAACGTAAACCCCACACTTATTTTTTACATTTGTATTTTTAGTTCACGTTATTGCTTTTCTGGCATGTATAAAGTGATTATACAAGATCTGTTCATATTTAATCCCAAATACTGCTCAGTATTTTGTTATAATTCATTTGGCAGTGATGGTGTTTCTGCTGTAGCTCACGTTCCTGCTACCACAGCTTCTCCTGAGGACTGTAAAACCTCCAGTTTGGAAACACTGCAAGTCTCACTCCACAATTTCTTTTTGTATCTCATCTCTTTATGGGGATCTGTAGAACACAGGACTGAAACATGGATCTGTTCTCCTGGAATTGCAGTTTATTCTCTATTAAAAGACTGTATTAAAGTTGTCACAAATAGAACTGAAAGGTGTCAGTAATACAAACTGTGTAGTAAAGGTTCCTTTCTTTCCTCAGCCTGGCTTGCAAAGCTTTTAAGTGAATTAAAGAGAATTTTAATGACAAAACACCTCATGTGAGAACCTCCAACATGGCTGAAGTTAAAGATTGTAGAAGCCACTGTGTTTAATTTTATTAACTCACTCTATGTGGCATTTCTTACCTGCCCCAGAAGATTTATTGTGATAAATATTTTGTCATTCTTACATTGGTGAGTGAAGCTCAGCATGGTTTTGTTGTATGAATACTGGTGACAATAAGATCCATGAATCAAGTTTGTGGTTTTTAAATAAATTCCTTCATACAGGGGGGGAAAAAACAGTGTTAAACTTCCTTATTTCAACCTTTTTGTCCAGGCCTACAGTGGAACCCCACCAGAAGAGAAGGAGAAAATCGTCTGGGTCAGATTTGAAAATGCAGATTTAAATGGTATGGCTTCATTGTCTCTCACTTGTTCATGTGAGTTTTGGGTCCGTGTGCAATAATTCCAGTCAGCTTTCTCTGTAATACAAGAATCATAAACATTATGGTTTTCTTGAGTAAAACTCCTCTTAAATGACATTTTCAACCATAAGAGAATGAGCAAAGCTCACTGAAAGCATGGAAGCATTGGAGACAGAGAAGATTTATTTGGGGTGATGAAAGAGGATGTGTCCAGGCCCAGTCAGAGCAGGCTGCATAGAATAAATTTAAACACAGCATGAAGGATTCTGAAGAATATGCTAAAGAGTTTTGTTATATGAACCTAAAAAGGGAATGCCTGAGATTTTTTTAAAAATGAAAGGAAAACAAACCCACAAGCAAACAAACCTTAACTGCCTAAAGATGGCCACAAAGCCAGGTACAGATTACAGGTAATTTCTAGTTCTAATAACCACGATTTAGGTTCTCTCTCACTCCATCCCTAACCTTCCTTTAAAAAAAAATGAACAGAGATAAACAGGTGGAAGAGCTCAGGTCTGAATGGGGAATCAATCACCCTTTTCTCTTAGACCATGTTGTTATCCAGAAAATTTTTCTCCATCATTTTAAATTTTAAAGCTTTCTCTTTGTGAAACTTCAACAATGATATTTACATGAAAGAATATATTTCAGTACTGGTCCAGCATAAAAATGTAAAGCACTTCAGTTGCTTTTAGTGCTGACAACAGAAACAGGCATTGAGAAAACACCATCTAATGTTGCTGGGGCTTGTCCTGACCTGCTAATAATGGCTTTGCTACTGAACCCCATTTCAGATACATCCAGGAATATGGAATTCCATGAAATCCACAGCACTGGGAATGAGCCCCCGTTGCTGCTGATGATTGGCTACAGTGATGGGATGCAAGTCTGGAGCATACCTGTGAGTACAGAGCTCACCTCCCTCCTTTCTTCTCCTTGTTTTGGTCAATGTTGAGTTATAACTTTAATATTTTACCTTTAATTTCTCCTGTTAGAGTGGAAAAAGCCAACATTTCCCATCAATGTCATATGGATTGTGTGTAACCTGCTTATCTTCAGATAATCTTGAGCGTAGCTCAAACACTTCAATTCATGTACCTTCAGATTTTTGAGGGCTTTTTACACATTGTTCCTGCTAAGTACATTTCCAGACTCAAACTGGGAGCAGTGTTTGCCATTCTGGAATAGTTTGTAGCCCCCAAAAAAGACAGATTTTGTTTTTTTAACAGAAAGGAGTAAGGGTGGAAAAACACCAGCAGGATTTGTTTGTCCCAGGAATTCAAGTATGACACTATTAATAGTATTTTACAATCACATGTTTGTCATGGACATGATTTGCAATTTTAATTTCACGAAGGCCTCTGCGTGCATATGGGTTTGATTTCATGCTGTCATCCCCACCCCCTGGTTTGCGTTGCAGAGTGGTTTATGGGCACGTGGGCTTCATTTGGGGAATTTCCCCCAAATTTCTTGAAATGAGAGAATGAAGTTGAGTACAGTAGGTCATAAAATTCTGAACTTAAAGAAGCAGAATTGCTCACAACACCTTGTCCTTCAGAATGAAGCAGAGAGGATGGAGTTCTTTCCCTTTGTAAAATACACTGTTTTTCAAGAAATGTGTACATTTTACAACTTTTTGGGTAGCTATGTAGGACATGTGTTTATATACCAGTAGCTTAGAAAATAAGGTGAATTTCTGCAGCAAAATTTCAGCTAAATTGAGTTTTATGGGTAGGGTAGAGCTTCTCCCCTCTTTATTGCATCTAGTTACCCTCTTGATTGCATCTCCTTAGCTGTAATGAGGAAATAAAAAAGCTGCTGAGCTTTAGATTTGCAGGAATTTTTAGTAGAAATGGAGTGAGAGATACTTCGCTAAATTTCAGTATTTCCTAACTGTTTGCTAAAATTTAGGAACTTTAACTGAAGCTTAGGAACATTTCAGCCGAAATCCAGGGAATTGTCTCTCGCCGTGCGTTACACAAGGCGCCCACACGGTGGCGCTGGGACACCGAGCTAAGAGCGGCAGCACATCCTCATCAATTAATTCATTAATTAATTAACATACCCTGAGTATCACATCGGCTTGAGCTCAAGAATCCTTACAGAACACCCTGTTTTATCCAGCTGAAATGTTCTTATCCAAATGAACCGTGTTTTGTAAAAAAAAAAACAACCAAAGACATGTGTTGCCGTGGGTGGATTTTTCTCCTTTTTCTTTCTTTTTCTCTCTTTTTTTTTTTCTTTTTTTCCCCTCCTCGTCCTTGTGTCTGAATGAGCCACAAGTTAGGCCATGGAATACCTGATTTTGCCTTCTTTTCAGTAGGATCATACTACCAGCCTGTCTTTCTTTTTTCCCAAATGTGTTTCACTTCTTCATAATTCCTACCTTTTGATAGTATTTACTATTCAAGGAAAAATAACAAAAATGAAATTGCAGGGCAGCTTCCCTTAGTGCTGTTCAACTTTTGCAGAAGCATGAGCAGGGGGGAAGTGCAGTGAAATTGAGAAAATGCCAAATGTGGAACTATTTGGCTGTCCACCTTCAGAAGGTCGGCTGTGGAGATGCTGCATCACTCTGCCAGCCCTGCGTTGGTGTGCTCCGTGAAATTGTGAGAGCACGGCCGGGGAGGTGCAGCTTGGAGCTGGGCACTTTGTGTTAGTCCAACCCCAGCGCTGGAATGGTTCCTCTGTTAGTGGAGATTTTCACAGAATAATAATCTTTAACATCAGTTTTAAATACCTACACAGAGCAGGGGTTGTATATCCGACAAATTTGGAGGGAACACAAACTGGAGGGGTTTTTCACGCTGTTGTTTCTCCTTTGCATTTTTCCCCTTGCTTAGCCTGAGCACAATAAAACCTGGCAGTTATGTGATTGACTTAATATTTAAGAGCTTATTTGGCAACACTTTTTTGTGTCCTGTGCTATTACACAAACCTTTCTTCTTGGCCCTGCTGACTATTTAGCTTGTAATTAAGCAATGTTATTCCAACTAAGAGAAAAAAACCCCAACCCTGCATTCTCCAGCTTAATCTGCAAAAGCAACAATCTGACGTTTATGTGCAAGTCTCCTCAGGAAGGCTATTATCTGTAGCATTGTGCTTTTTTATTCCTACAACTGGCCCTCTGTTCAGCACTTAATAACGTGTTGCAGGCAGCAGGGTTTGTGTGTGAGTGATTATGAAGTGTTTATGACAGCTCCTAAGCCGACACTCGGGCTAATGGTGTTACAGGGGCTGGCCCACACCTCGCGGCCTTTCCCGGCGCGGTGTCTCTGCGAGGCTGAGAGCTTTCGCATGAACATCGCCGCCGAGGAAGATCTTGGGGCTGCACGAGTGTGACTTGCAAATGGGAGACACCACTCGGGCGGCTTCAAAGGCCGGGGTGGTGTTTGGGGGGCCCGGGGTGGTGTTTTGGGGGAGCCCGGGGTGGTGTTTGGGGGAGCCCGGGGTGGTGTTTGGGGAGCCCGGCCTTGGAAGCGCAGCGCGAGGAGCCGAGGTGTCCGTGCAAAGGGCTCTGCTTTGATCTCTGCTCTCACACCGGGGTGGGAAGGGTAAAAGTGGGCTTCAAATCCGCCTGGCTAAGTGAGGAGGAATCTGGGAATACGGCTAGGGGTTCCTGTTTGATAATGGTGCAGCGGAGCTGTGTGTTTTGGTTGGAATGAGGTTTTCCCTTTCTCCCAGACAATTGGAACTGGTTTCTGCCTGATGTGGTTTCCACGTATCTGTTCTAGATGTTCCTGTGCAGGGAACGCACATTGGCTGCCTTTTCTCTCTCTTTTTTTTTTTTCATTGTAGGCTGAGAGTTTCAGAAGTAGAAAAATCATCTTAATTTAATGGTTCGTGTTGCAATTAAAAAAGAAACGTCTCGCATCCCAAGCTGCAATCCTTCCTCTGTCCAGACTTCTTTCTAGAGGGAACCACTTGCATGTACCAGTCAGAAAAATGGAGTAATGACCTGGCCTAGTGACCCTGAAAAATGCCTGAGGACTTTGCAAAACATCTATGCAAATCGTTTTCTGAGGCTTTGGGTTTTTACACTGAGGATGCACCAGGGTGCAAAAGATTTTGTGGTTCTACACAACTTCTGATTCCATTAGCACTGCCATAATTTAAAGTACTACATGCAACTTCATCCTCAATCCAGTCATTAGAGTAACATTCTTTGCGCATCTAAATTCTTACAGTCTCTAGATAATTACAGAGATTTGGGTTGAATGGAAAAGCAGACTGAATTTCTAAACTAAAGTGATAAAATTTGTTCATTTTCTTCCAGTCCATTGTTGCTTTTTCAGCATGACTGAAAGTTGTCTTTAACCCATGTGCAGCAATATTTGGGGGTGGTATCTATCAATTACTTGTTATCATATTATAACATCATATCATGATATCTTCATGTTTAAAACATACATCAGAATATTTCAAAACAACCTCCTGATCATTCCCTTTTACTTTTATACATTCCACAGTTTCCCTTTCTAGAATTGCACAGTAGTTCAATCATTGAGTTCCAAACTTAATTTTCTTTCACTTTGGTGTATGTTTGGCTTTTTTTTCTTTTTATTTTTTTTTTTCCACCATGTGAAAACCATTTTCTCTGGTTGGAAACTACTGGTTATCCTTGGTGTGAACAAAACTTCCTTTGTTCAGCTTTTTTTTATGGGTGCAAAGCGGTGTGCTCCAAACAATACAGCTCTGTCATCAAAAATTAACCAGTGCTGCAGATTCCTGGGCTGTCATGTTTTAAGCAGTAGCTCAAGATGTCTCACATGGAGGAGAGGGTTCTTCTTCCTCCTTTAATTGGAAGAGAACAACGAAGACTTCATTGGGGGATTTGAATCCTTTGCTTCCAGCCTTCCCTGTAGGTCTGGGAGTTGTGGTTGATCCCATGTTTTGGGAAAGCTGAGATGTTCTACCAGACCAGCTTGGAGCCGTCATTTTGGATTCGCTCTTCCCTACAACGAGTACCTGAAGCTGCTTTTACAGCTTAATATCCAATTCTTGAAACCTGTTTGGAAATATTCTTGGCTTTTGGAATGGGAAAGAAAAACTTTTAAGAGCTCTGAGAGCTGCCACGGGGACTTGCTACTTAGCTGGATCCAATCCAAAATGGCAGCCACAGCCTCGTTTCTCACAGGTGCTTTTTGAAGAATTTAGAGCTCTGTTTTCAATTCATGAGCTCTATTTATATTTTGTCTGTGCATGTGAGACTGCGGAGCTCGAGGGACTGGTAATGGGATGTGGAGCCTTTGGCTGAGAGTTGCCAGCCCACATCTGACCCGGGCTGGCCGTTCTCCCCTCAGCGTGCAGTTCCTGTCCCACTTGAGTTCCTAGTGGGATAAGTGTGCCATTCACAGGGAAGATTGGCTGGCTGAGCAGTGAGATAAGGGCTGCAGTGGCAGGAAGATCAGGCCACACAATCTCTGTCCCCTGAAGATGGTGCTTGCAGGCAGATTTGATCTGTGTGGCCTCAGCAATGAAGTTTTATGTTGTCCATAGATAAATGAAGGGCATTAGCATTAACCGCGGTTCATTCAGGGTTTTATAAGACTGCAGATAGCTGCTGGTGGTGCTGTTTGAAAGAAGTTAATTGGAATTCACCGAAAAATCTTGAACTCAAAGCCCTAATGCATTTTTCAGTGCCGAGCAAACCAAGGAACAACCAAGCTCTTACTAATTCATGGCAGACAACAACATGCAATGCCTTCTATGAGTCCCTGTCTCTACAGAACAGTTAAGGACACACAACTTAAATCCCCTAAAAAAGCTGTTACTTTATGAAGCTATGCTAGATTAAATATTAGTGTTTTAATGTGATCCATGTTGTGCTGTCACATCCAGATTTTTTGGAAACTTTCTTTTGTGCCTGTTAGAGAATTTGAATTTTCTTTACAAATGAGTTGCTGGTGGTTGGGTGGCATCTTTTATTTTCATTACAAAGTCTCCAGTGGGGTTGGATCTTAAAATTTGCTCCTTTTTAGCTCCCAGGACTCAGCAAGTGCTCAACACTTGAGCTGTAGAGGCTGAACCCAAACCATTCCATGATTTGGAATCCTACAGGCACTGAGGAAAGGACCTGTTAACCTACAGTGGTCTTAAAACAGGGGCTAAATACCTGTAATCTCATCTTTGTCACTGTTGGATCCTGTGGCTTTTGTTACTCCACTTAACCTTTCTGTAATTCTCCCCCAGTATAAAATCATAAATTATCTTTTAAATAATGAATATTAATTATTAAAAAGTTACTGCATTATATGCATGAGAAGAGCTGGGCTGGGATTTCCATGTTAAATGCTTCAGCACAAACAAACTTCATTTGTATGTGGACATTTTAGGCTTTTCTCTGCAAGTCTCCAGTTTAAGCTCTACCAGGTCTTGGCAGCCCAGGCTGAATAAACATGCTCCTGGAGTTCAGGATATTTAAGAGCAGAACCTGAGTTAAGAAGGTTTGGCCCTCTCAGTGTATCTTTCTTTGGGGACTGGAACTTTGTTTGAAGTAGATTGGAGTTGGGGCTGATGTGCTGGCAGAGTTAAAAAGGAGAAGGAGGTGTCTGAGCTGGGTTGGGATATTTTATGGGAATCACTCCTTCCGTACTTTTGTTGTGCTGGTTCCTTTCCCTCTTGTTTTCATTCACAGCCAGAGATGTGCACACACGTGTGAAACAGCATTTTCATGATTTGGGGAAAAAAATCTTTAATTGCCAATAAAAATAGTTCCAAACCCTTCTATTTTTCTTCTTTTCCATTTCCTCCTTTCCCTTTTCATAGAGCTGCTGTGTTCCAGTGGACAGAAAACGTGCTGCTGTCTTAATTTTTAAAATCTCTTTATTACTCTGTTCCTCTTTAATTTTCCTCATTTTCTGCTTAGCTGTGCTCTACATTTTCCCAAGCTGTTTTTTCTGGATACAGAAGTTTTCATCCAGAGGCTTTTTTTCCCCCCACACTGCACTCCGAGCTCATGACCAGTCAAAAGCCATAGCAAACCTTTGCTGAGTTCATTTCTGATCATCGTTCCTGTGTCTTGTATAGAATCTGGTCAAGAAGCTGCTCCTGAGGGAGAATTAAACTTGTTTTGTAAAAGCTGGAGTACTACAGGGTTGTGTGTGCACAGGGAAGAGGAGAATCTGCTGTGATTAGAACATCTGCCTGATGAAATAAGAGCAGGGTAGACCCGGGGGTTAATTCTCATTTTGATTGCAGTTTGGAAACTTGTGTTCATCAGGAATAATTCTGATGGTGTCAGTAAAAGTGATATTTTGATAAACTGCTGGGCTAAAATGGGTTAGAATGTTATTTCCCCACATTTGTGTAGCTTGTGTGTAATTCCAGGCTTAACAGGGAAAAGCAGTAGTTCTCTATAATGTGTGCAGGATGGTGGGTTAGCTCTGTGGTAAATGGTGTTTTCAAAGTCATTTTATTTATAATTGTGCTTCATGGGGTGGGTTTCATTCTCCCCCATGACCTAGAGCAGTGATAATAAATAACCAGGCAGGATTGGATGTAAGCTGAGAGCCTGGAGTACTGTACTTGGGATTTGCTGGTCAAACAGTAGGAGTGTTTTAACTTCTTGGACGTGTGAGCTGAAGTGCAGAAAGAAATGGAAACAACCATAAAATGACATTTCCAAAAGTTCACTTGAATTTATAGTTTATTGATTCCTAGGAACCGTATTCCAAATCATGTTCTCCTCTGATATTGTAAGCTGCTTGTTTGGCAAAACTTTATGCCAGCCTTGGCTGTGTTTTGAGACTCATTACATCTGTTTTAAGTTGTTGGTTATTTGGAAATGAGCTTCATAATGTTTGCCATTTTCCTGGAGTTTGACGTTCCATATCGCATCCATTACCAGGCAGTTATGAAAATACATTGAGTGACCAGTGCAGGAAGTCTGGAAATTCATCTTAACTGCTTCTGGTTTAATCTTTTCAACATTGCCATCAGTGACAGGCTTAAGTAGCTTGACCACTTATTTTTAAACATGGTTTTCACACCTGGTGAGTGTGAAATGAACCAATGTATGAAATTCTCCCATCCTTTTCCACCCATGTTTGCCACTCTTGTTGGCATTTTTCTTTAGAACCATGTGAAATATGGGATAAATTTGTGTGAATTTTAGTCAGGTTTAAGTCTTGCTTCTTCCAAAACCTGTGTGGTCGTGAAGAGTTAATTGAAGACTTCTAAGATCTGTTCTCATTTACAGGAATGGCAGTGGTTGCTTAGGCAGAGCTTTACCAATGTACTTCCCTACAATGCCTTTCTCCCTACCTTCTGAGCTACTAAATATGTGTCTGTTTGAAGAGCTATATCAGATTTTGCATTGCTGTTGACATTGCAGATCAGCGGGGAAGCCCAGGAGCTGTTCTCGGTGCGCCACGGGCCGGTTCGAGCCGCGCGGATCCTGCCCGCGCCTCAGATCAGTGAGTACACGCTAAAGAGATCATCCTTCACCAGAACCTTTTACAAAGGCTGCTTTTCCACTCCAGTAAAACTAACAAGACAACAGAGTTTGTTTTTTGGGGCGGCACTGGTTTCTAATTTGTTGAATTTCTCCTTATTTTACGTTAACTTTACTCGCTTTGACCCTTTCAGTGGCTGAACTTTTATCATCCTTTGAGTGCAACTCCTCTCTGCCACTGCCTAAATACTATTTTATCAAATTCTGAACCAAGCTGCTTAATTTAACAGGATTCTTTCAGAAGCTGAATTAACCTCCAGAAAAACTTGCTGCAAAATCTGAGCAACTGTGCATAAACGAGCAAATTCCTCTAAAAAAATTACTCTGTTCCATCCAAACCCAGTCTAAATGTAGACTTCTGAAAGAATTGTTGGGGTCTAAATTAAATTGGTTGTTTTACTTTGTGGATGAAAAGAATGTCTTTCTAGTATGACCAAGGTGTTTGGGGATTATGCTGGGTTAGAATTTCTAGTAATATTTTATTAATTAACTAATGAACTCAAAAAATACAGCCTAAAATCTTATTTAAATTATGCTTAGTGAATGATACTAATTTTGTGTGTTTCAAACAAAGTAAATGAAGAAAGTGGTTTAATTGTTTTGGTGATTTCCTGAGCAGAGGAATATACAAAATATATGTGGCTGTGTAACTATTACAGGCTAAACTAACTTACAATAAAATACTTCCCAAGCCTGGTGTTCCTTTTTTCCATTTACTGGAACTCTGCATAATTCCCAACGAGCTGCTTTTTTGCTGTTATGTGTGTCATTGAGTAATGGATGTCTGTGCCCCTTCCTCTCTCAAAGGAAGAAAGAAAAAGGAGGAAGAAAAGTGTAAATGGAAATGAAAATGAAGTAAATTAATTGAAGAACCTGGGAGTTCTGTTTTTTCTGGTATTAAAACAGGTTTTTGATTTTGCAATCAAGTAAATTACACTCATGAACTCCTTCAAGCAGTTACTGCTGTCTTTCTTCCTCTAAATTCCATATATTTAGCATCTGAGAGTGATAGTTGTTACATTAGAAAACTATTCAAATTAGCTCATATTAAATTAAACCAAACCTTTTAAAAACATGTTTTGGTCTCTTTTTACATGGCTTGGTTTAAATAAATCTTTGATTAAAAGTACATGAATGTATCATTGACCAGTATCTGGAATCAGATAAAAGTAAAGCTGTAACAAGAGGCCTTAGATAACTAACTCATGAGCTTTAATGATTCTGAACAAAATAAAAGGAATTTGTAAAGGAGAAGCTGATTACCATCAGCAGGCTCAAACACTGTTTTACTGTAAAGCTGTAAAAAGGGAATTATTGAAAATAGGAGTCTCTTGGTGGATGGATTTGGCACGTTCCTAGAAACAGATCTTAGTTGGTGATAAGCAGCTCATTCCCAGGTGTGAAAGGAAAGCTCATGGCTTTAACTTGGTGACTTTGCAGGAGCAGAACTTAATATTTGTCAACTATTTTGTTAAAAACCTGCAGTCCTTTGATGTTAGATCCTCTGCCTCATGGTGTGCTTCGTGGCATAATGAAGCCTTGTTTCAGAGGGGTTGTTTCATGCAGAGGATCTCCTTCAGCAGGTCCTGGGTGCTGCTGGCAGCAGGAACCTGGGCAGGCTCTGGAGCTGCTCTTGGGCACTGCCAGCTGGGAGCCAGGCAGGTTTGTTAGCTCAGGAGCTGGGCCAGCCCTGGAGCTGCTCTGAGCTGGCAGAGCTGGGCCCTGCTCTGAGCCAGCACCTCTGACCCGGCCCAGCTGTGCCCTGCTCTGAGCCAGCACCTCTGACCGGGCCCAGCTCTGCCCTGCTCTGAGCCAGCACCTCTGACCGGGCCCAGCTGTGCCCTGGTCTGAGCCAGCACCTCTGACCCGGCCCAGCTGTGCNAGCTGGGCCCTGCTCTGAGCCAGCACCTCTCACCCGGCCCAGCTGTGCCCTGGTCTGAGCCAGCACCTCTGACCGGGCCCAGCTCTGCCCTGCTCTGAGCGAGCACCTCTGACCCGGCCCAGCTCTGCCCTGCTCTGAGCGAGCACCTCTGACCCGGCCCAGCTCTGCCCTGCTCTGAGCGAGCACCTCTGACCCGGCCCAGCTCTGCCCTGCTCTGAGCGAGCACCTCTGACCCGGCCCAGCTCTGCCCTGCTCTGAGCGAGCACCTCTGACCCGGCCCAGCTCTGCCCTGCTCTGAGCGAGCACCTCTGACCCGGCCCAGCTCTGCCCTGCTCTGAGCGAGCACCTCTGACCCGGCCCAGCTCTGCCCTGCTCTGAGCGAGCACCTCTGACCCGGCCCAGCTCTGCCCTGCTCTGAGCGAGCACCTCTGACCCGGCCCAGCTCTGCCCTGCTCTGAGCGAGCACCTCTGACCCGGCCCAGCTCTGCCCTGCTCTGAGCGAGCACCTCTGACCCGGCCCAGCTCTGCCCTGCTCTGAGCGAGCACCTCTGACCCGGCCCAGCTCTGCCCTGCTCTGAGCGAGCACCTCTGACCCGGCCCAGCTCTGCCCTGCTCTGAGCGAGCACCTCTGACCCGGCCCAGCTCTGCCCTGCTCTGAGCGAGCACCTCTGACCCGGCCCAGCTCTGCCCTGCTCTGAGCGAGCACCTCTGACCCGGCCCAGCTCTGCCCTGCTCTGAGCGAGCACCTCTGACCCGGCCCAGCTCTGCCCTGCTCTGAGCGAGCACCTCTGACCCGGCCCAGCTCTGCCCTGCTCTGAGCGAGCACCTCTGACCCGGCCCAGCTCTGCCCTGCTCTGAGCCAGCAGCCCTGACCCGGCCCAGCTCTGCAGCATCCCTTTGATGTCTGGTGCCATGGCAGGGCTGCTCTGCAGCCTGCAGGAGATGTCCCTGAAAACTTGAGGGATTTCTGTAACTAATGCTAAACCCCACAGATGCCAACTTTTCTCTGTGATCAGGTCATACCTACCTTCCATAGACAGGGCTTTAATTATTCTGTACAGCTTACAATATAAATGGCCTTTTTGGAGACTGAAGGTTTGCACTGTGACCAAATGTTGGGCTTGCAGAGCTGATATTTAGATTATGAGGACATCTCAGTCTGGACTCCGGCAGTGTTAGGGACAAGAATTCTGAGCTGAGATACCTCTGAGCCATCCTTGGCACAGCTGCTGTGCTGGCCTGGCTCCTCTCCCCTTCCAAACCTGGGTGCTGGGCTGGCTTTAGTGCTGTTTCCATGTGCCCAGGTGTGCTGGGGGCTGCATTTTTTCTGTCAGTGCTGAGGGAATGATGCATTTATTTCAGTTACCTCTGCTGTCCTTTCACCTACAAAATCAGAATTTTGATGCTTTCTGAAGTAAGTCAGTGCTACAGTCTCCCATTTTTTATTACTTCTCCCAGGTCATTTTACAAGCCCCTGGCCAAATACCTGCTTTGCCTTGTGCTGTCCCATTTGTTAAGGTAGAGCTGCACGGTTTAAAAATCAATCAAGAAGCTCAGAAAGCCAGAGGAGCAGCTCTGTGTGTGGCAGTTCCTGCTCACAGGGACACGGTGATAGGGTAGTGTGGTGAAGTTTAGATCAGTGGTTGTCTGTAAAACCTATTTCCATGTCTCAGCATTACGAAAATAAATTCCTCCAGTGAGCTGAATTAATTTATTGCCATTTTCTAGATTATGCTGCTTGCAAAAAGATGGTGTAATAGCCCTACATCTCTCTGTGAATTTGACTATTCACTCAAATTGACTTATAAGGGGAAAAAAGCAAATAAAAAAAGGAAATAAAAATAATTTAGAGGTACTAAAACCCACTGAGAGTTGAAATATTGCAGCAGATTTATCCCTGTTCTCCACTGCTCCCATCTTTGATGTTGGTAAAATTAAGATTTGAACCTCAAAAGCTGACTCAGGTTTATGTGCAGGTACACTTAAAGAGCTCTAATATTTAGGTTGCTCTGTAAAGGAAGGCAGATGTGAGGTTTGTGTATGTTCAGCCACGTGGGTGGTTCAGTGGTTTTCAGTCCCCAAAGGCCAAAATAATCCCAGGGTCTGTGGTGGAGCTGCTGGCCCTGCACGATGGACAAGGGAGGTTTGGGGTGGTGTAGGTGGGTTTTGCAGGTGTGTGTTTGAGTTTTGGTGTTCTCCCACTGTTCTGTGGGGTTTTTGGGATAATGAATGGTAATGTCTGTGGACTACAGAAATTACAGACTGGAATTCTCCAAGGAAGGCTTTTAGAGATATTACAGGGGAGAATTTTGGAGTGCAACACTGTAAAATACCAATTTCTTTGAAGCTTTGGGCTCACCTATGTTCCATCCTCACATCACATCAGTGCTTTAGACCAGTGCAGCTGAAACTTTCACCCAGTTGGGCTGAGAGGGAGTTCCAGCCTGGGGCATTCCCAGGTACTGCTCGGGTGCTGCACTGACGTGGGGCAGGACCAAAATGCCACAGGATTTCCAAGGAAAAGATGGAAATGAGAGGGGTTTAGTGGAGCAGGAGCAGCACTGCATTATTAGATGGGACTGATCAGTGGAATTACACACCAGGAAATCCACTCCGTGGTGCCTCCATGCCACCGCTAAATAGGTCAGAGTGTGAAATTCACCCAGCGCGTTTCCCCCTCACGGGAAGGCAGGGCGATGGCCGTAGTTCTGAGCAGCTTTTGAGTTCCTGTGAAAATCACTGGGTTTCATTTTTATTCTGCATCAAGATGTGCTGTTGGTTATTGCTGTTGTTAGTGTTTTATTATTGGCATTATTGCGAGGCCTTAGCAGGCCCCGAGGTCTCTATTCACAGTTTCATCAGCAGCACAGGGCCTAAGCTGCTTTGAGCTTACGTGTGGGTAACCTTTTGACTTCATAAACTTCTAAATGTTGATTTGTATGGAATTTCATTTAGCCGCAGAGAGATTTCTTTTTTCAATTTTAAGCACACCAAGTGAAGTTAGGTTTTTAAAAAACCAAAGGTATCATTTAGCTAAGTGGAGCTGTAGATAAGGTGGTGCCTTGTTGGCAGGAAGGGCAGTTTTCATTACTTTAATTGTGTGATTTGTCAGGATTTCCAGCATTTTATAAATGCTGTAGTGTTATATGACAGAATTAAAAGGATTTAGAATAAAAGGAGTTTAAGAAAAAGACTTTGCAACAGGATTTCAATACTTTTTGTATTTGGGGGGATTTAGAGAGCTGTTTTTCATTTCAATTTTGTTAAACACTGTGTGTGGAGCAGGTGTGTGCAACGTCAGCGCCTCGCACATGCAAATAAACACAATTTTACAAATGAAAATTAATCCAGCAGAACTTGGGGGATTAAATCCCACCCCAGAACTGGGAGAGGCTGCCGCCTCCATTAGAGCGTGGCAGAGCCCGACACATGTCGCTCTGTGCAATCTCATGGATGGGACAGCTATTAACCTGATTTAATGCCCTCAGGGGCCTCCCAGTAATGATCCTTTCCGGCAGTATTAATATTTACATTCTGAAAGTATTGAAATAGAAAATGGATTTTTTAAATTTGAGGGACTCGAGCCATTACAGACCGAAATCAGAAGTTTAAGCACCTATTGCAGAAATTTTGCAAATCTGTGCTGTGGGTATTAAAACTGGCATTCCTTTTCATTTTGGGCACTGGATTTCCTGGATTCTCGTCCACCTTTTTCCTCCTTCTTTCCCCTTCCTTGTCATTAAACTGAGAACTAGACCATAAAAGAAACATCTGAATTTGTGTCTCTAATACATCTTAGTGAAAAAAGAAGAAAAAAAGTAGAGTTAAATACTTCAGGTGAAATCCTGGCTGCACTTAAATCAGTGTCAGAACTGCTGGTAGTCAGCATTTCACCCTCAGTGCTGGGAACAGAACAAATGGAATTCATCTGTTACCTGGATTGAAGGAAACAAATTGGCTGTCAGACTCTTAAGAAGCCTTTATGTTTCATTTATCAATTTACAGGTCAGTACATACAGTACAGGTTTGACTCACCAAAGAGTTTGAAATAATAGGAATAAAAGGGAAATCCATCTGGCTGGTTTAGGTTACTTGTAAAGCTATTGTTGATGGTGGAGTTATTGATGTGACCCATTTGACTTTATAAATACCCAAAGGTGTAGGAGGGAAGACTTATCCTCGTACAGATGAGAGGACTGAACAGCTTTTGTTACAGATGAAGTGCATGTACCTGAGTTACTAATAATTAACAAAGTCTGCTATGTCAAAATATATATTGTTAATTGTTGTGCCTTTCTGAATAAATGATTTAGTGCTGTACAGCAGTATTTGAGATTTAAATTTTGAGCAGGCTCTATCACTAATATTCTTTAGAGATCAAAGGGTTTGGTGTATAATGGAGAAAAAAAAAATTCCATTATTCACCGTACATGTGCAGACCTATAGATAGATAATGGAAAAGGCAAAGGTTGAAAGAAAATGGAGGAAACTTCGTAGTGCTGGCGTTGGTTGTTACTCAGTTATTTAAGTTGGGTAGAAACATACCCTGGAATTCAGTTAAACATTGTTCACAAGCAGAAGTGAGTTTTTTTTTTTTTTTAACTCAATTTTAGTTTTATTTCTGTTTACGCAGCAGTAAAGCAAAGTTCTCCCAACTCTTAAAACCCCATTTTAAGAAGTGTGGCGTCTTTAGCAGGGTGCCTGTGCTGGGCTGAAGGTGTGACTGAGCCTGAGGGGACAGCAGGCTGGGTTCCAGTGCCAGGGCTGTGGGGCAGGATCCCAGGGCACGGACAGCTGGCCCAGCAGGCACAAACCAACTCTGCTGGGCCGTGCTGGGGCCCCCTGCTGCAGCCACCCCTAAAAGTGCTTGGGATGTGGTGTAGGAGCTGTGTTTTCACTTGGAGGTTGTTTTCTTCAAGGCTGAAATCTGCTGGTGGAGCAGATTGATGTGGTTTGAATTTCATCTCCTGTTTTCCTGGGCAGGGGGCACGGGCCGCAGGGCTGCTCGCAGGCTGGCACTGCCGTGTGGCACTGGCACCAACTGGGCACCACGGGGTGAGGCCAGGCAGAGCTGCTGAGGGCCTTGGGGCACACAGCTTTGCACAGAGCAGTGCACAGTGAGCAAGAATCACCTGTTACAGGCCCAGAATCCCAGCCCCACGTGGGGTGAACAGAAAATGGCTCCCAAAGCCCGGCCGCGTTTTGCTGCTTGTGTTGTTTCTCATTTTCGTCTCTGTCCAGAGCGGTTCTTCAGTGGTCACAGCTCTGCCTGTGATTTGTATTTCTGTCCCTCACCTTGCACAGGCTGGGAGTTTTTTTGTGTTATATTCAGTGTTCTGGGCCTCCACCTGTACTTGGAAAGGCGAAACAAACAGTACATAGTGATTTGCTTTTGCTTTTCTTTTGTTTTCCCTCTTCTCAGGTGCTCAGAAATGTGATAATTTTGCTGAGAAGCGGCCTCTGCTTGGTGTGTGCAAAAGCATTGGATCTTCTGGGTAAGAATGTTCTTTGTGTGTAAAGTAATACATAAATTGCAATGTCATCTAAAAAGCCCAGTAGATGACATCTTTAAAGCTCTGTTCCTTTTTTCTTCATGGGATAGCACTGGGATGTGGTTTTAAACTTTTTTTTTAGTGTGTCAACATACATTTTCCTATGACTTAAGCTTTTGGAAACGAATAAAAAAAGAGACTCTTGATTGATGTAACATAAATAAAGAGGTATTTTAAGTTTAATTTATTCTCAGTGGAACCACAACTTTATGATTAACCTTTTCTGATATTAAACCGGGTCAGAATTATTATTGTGAAGTGTCTAAAGCAATCTCTGTGCCTTAAAAAGTAATTTTATAAGCAGCAAATGGATTACAAATACCATTTCATTTCAAAAAGCATTTCATTGTTGCAGCCACACACTGTTTGTTAGCAAAATACACGTTCAACTTCCTTCTTTGAGTTAGAAAAATCAGTTTACGGTCTTGTTTTGTGCTCTCTGGCCAGAATTGTTGTATCACTGCTCTTATAAAATAGGCCCTTAAGATATTTTATGTTTGATTCAGACAATGCACAGGATTTGTATCTCTACCTACAGGAAAATATTTGCTTTTCGGGAGTAATCCTCTACACAGGCATTTAATGGCTGAGCAGTTGAAGTAAATCTTCTTACAGTTGTAAGACTAATTCTGTGCCACACCTTTTTCAATTAAGAATTTAATCACTGTGTGTGTGAAGGAAGAACTGTCAAATCTTTAACTTTCTCTGTTATTACTGTGTTAAATTGCAGTATTAATGTTACCTGCCTTAAATGTTGAAATTAAAATCCAGGTAAGGCAGAGAAGTGAATTTTTTTTCTTTATGTGTTTACAACTTGCAAAAACCAGTTTATGGTGATTTTTCTCCTTTTCTTCCCTGCCCTGTAAGTTTAACTGTTTATAAATTAGAGGTGCAGATACTGCTCTCATAGGAATTTCTGTCTTTATCCAAACAGTGTATTTATATATGTAAAGGATATGTTGGTTTGGTAAAAACCTTCCTTCATGCCCTTGTTTTAGAAGCTGAGACGCCTGGGAAATGAACAAACCCTGAGGATCATTATTTTCATTGTGTTGTTGTATTCCTCAGTTAATGGAAAATAATTCAGAGATTATGGGCAGTTTCTGCTTTCCTCAAAGAAAGCCCTCATATGTTTTCAACACCATGATACTGTCATCTCCAAATGAATTTTCGTTGTTACCATTATTAATTAGTTCCCAGATGAATTTGCTGATAATAGATTTTGTTTTCTGTTATTGTGTGTGATCATTTTATGCTCATCAACGAGATGGAACTTTTGCCTCATATCTGATTTTCTGGCTGGCTTTTGGTACACGCATTTTTGTCTTTTAAAAGTCACATTTTTCCAGCTAGTAAAATGACTGAAACGTTTCACAGGAGGGTTGGACTGGATGATCTTTAAGGGTCCCCTTCCAACCCAAACCAGTCCATGATTCACTAAATAATCTTTTCAAAACAATTGTTTTCACAGCCCCCCAGAACGATGCAGTCCTGACTCATAAATGGGAAACAGATTGTGTTTTTTGGCTGATATTTCTCTGCTGGTTTAGAGGTTGGTTCAGTCAACTTCAGTCTTAGATTACAAGATCTGCAAATTAAAAGGAAAACCAAAAAAAGAAAGAATATCTGCCTAAATGTTGGGGTTGTGGAGGTTTGTAAAGACATGCCTGCTTGTTCCTGGTGATAAGACAAACAAATCTTTGTACGTACACAAAATTAATTGGTGGGTTTGGAGCATATTAATGCATTTTCTAGGTGGTGAAACATTAGAATATCCCTGTTTTCCCCACATGGGTCACTGAAGCCATAGTTTGGAACAGGCTGGATCTGTAAAAACACTTTCAGATACACCAGAGAGGTCCAAAATCCATTACTTTTGTTCTCTTCAAATGTAAATGTACCAATATCTTTAAATTAAATAAATACTTCATTTTAACTAATGGAGAAGTTTAGAGGGAAAGCAAGCTGGATAATTTAGTTTTATTTTCGATTATTAGAAACATGTTTGAGAATAAGTGGAGAGATTGCAAATTTGCCCTTGGGTAGATGATATAGGTAGCAGGACAGCTGAAAATCACAGAAATGACAGAAATGACCATTCCTGGAGGGAAATAAAAGCACGTGAAGGAGCAGGGACAGGGAGAGGCGGGTAGGGAAGCCGGAGCCCTTGTACTGTCACTGCATGCTCTTATAAATATCCTTTCTCCATCTTTCTCCAGGTACTGGACCTCTAAGCCACCGTTACAAAAAGTATTTGATATTTTGGTTCCCTTTTCCTATGTCCAAATAGCCAAATTATTTTGCTAAAAGATCAGCAGATTATGCCAGAATCTTCCATAGGCGAGTATGATAATCAGCTAATGATGCTAGTGTAACTAATTAAACAATCAGCACTAGAAGATTAAAAAGTAAGAGTTTGAGGCCAGCAGCCTTTCGGGAGAGTGCAGGAGCTCAGGCTGTGGCCCTGCAGCAGCCTCTAGCCTCTGCTGGCTTCCCAGCGTATATTTTTAGAAAGATGAATTAATTTAATGATATCAAGTGGTGGAATATTTTGGATGACTTGAAGAATTGGATGGAGGTCATTCAAGGGCATGAGAAGCAAGAGGTAATCTTTATTAATCATGGGAGGAGAGAGGAAATTAGGGTAAATTAAAGAAGGAGGAGTACTTGGAGCAAACAAAATGTGTAACTTTGGCTAGCCAGCATTTTTTTCCCCTGCTGATCTGTTTACAAGGCAAATCAATTGGCAGCAGATTTTCAGGAAGCCTGTGTTTTATTCTCATGGCTACTGTAGATTAAATCCTGCTAACCTTAACCCAGCTCTAACTCAGGAATGTGTTTATGAGAGTGCTCAGGTTTAGGAAGCAGCTTCACATGAGTAACAGCACAATTAAAGCGTTAATATTTTTCTCAATTAATATTTCAGAGTCACATGAGCCTGTTCTGGGTCTGGCAAAGTCACTGGGCAGTGCTCAAATCCAGTGTCCACTTCGAAGTGTCCGTGGCGTTTGATGCCTAAAGTGAGCTGGCTGGGAAATGGTTTGTCAGACACAAACAGCAAAGCTCCTGGAAGGGTCTCCCAAGAGGAGAAACGAGCTCTGGTGAATGAAGTTCTTGTTCCCAGTCCTCCCACTGCTCAGGGGAACTCTCCCTGGAGTATTTTTCCTGGAATGCCCTTGCAGAGGCAGTGGTGATGATGAGGACTCCCCTGGCTCGGTCCTGCCATGGGCTGTGCAAAGGGTGTAGCCACTCCAGATATCAAATGCAGTTTGTTTTCTGAAATCACACAGAAAAATGGCCGGGCCAGATGGTTGTGATTTTCAATTGTATTGGGCACCATGAAATAGATTTCATGAAGTTTGTGAAATATTTCTGGGCTTTTATTGAAGACTGCGCAAAACTCAGATTTTGTGAAGAGTCTCAAGCCTAGAGAAAGAACTTAATTTAATTGGTTTTGTTCTGAAAAGCACAGTAGGACCTCTAAAGTTGGGCAAACTCTCTCATTTCTGTTACCTTTGAGGATTTGAGTCGCAAAGGTTCTTGTGCTGCTGAATAACCGCAAAGCCTCGTTAACTGCAGAGTTGTGTGGTGTCAGCTGCCTTGCAAAGATTTCCTTCCCTTCCAGCAGATGAAAAACATTTTCCTCTCTGATTTCTTCTAGGAAAATTCACTTTAGCCTTAGCAGGTTGTGTGGTAGTTTTTAAGATCCTGAGAGATGCCTGAATAAAGTAGTTTAAATTCCTTTTAGCGATGCTGGATGGGGTTGTTATGTGCTAAAGGCAGAACGGACTCCATCTTAAAAAGAGCTGTCCAGATCCCAGCGTTTTTTCCTTGTAAGTTGGTTCTGTGATTATAATAATGGACTTGTTTGTAATGTTGAAGTGATGTTTGGTGGTAATTCTGTGAATTTTCTCATGGATTCAAATGCCAGGAGGTGGAGCTTTAATGGAATAAGGTGGTGTTTCCATGTGTAAATACCCAGGGCAGGAAAGCTCTGGAGTTCCTCTGATACACCAAATGTTTGTCTCAGTGAACCTAGAGTAAAAAATAACGTTTGAACTATAATAAACTGTTAATCTTGGATCAAAACTGGGAGAAAATGAGTATTTGGGGTCAAACTTTGACCAGCTGGTGAGAACCAGGGGTAGTTTTGACCTTCTAAAGCTTTGATTTATGAAGCTGTAAAAAGATAAACCTTTTCCAAGCCATCCTTGGGATGGAGTGGAGGTTTGGGAGAGCAGCTTTCCGAGCTGAGACGCAGTTTTGTTTTACTGCTGTTCCAACCCCTGTGCGTGTAGTGATGCAGGGAGGGGATGAAGGGATGGAGGGAAGGAGGCCCAGATAAAACCAGCTGGAGCACAAAGCTGCCCCCAGTAACTTGTCAAAAGAAGCACCACAGGGAAAAGATAATGCACAGCGCCATTACAGGCAGGGCTGCTGCTTCCAGGGCCACTTTAAATTCCACTTTAAATTATTAAATACTGTAAACGCTATAAAGTTAATTAGAAGAGGAACAAACTCTACAAAGATAAATGTGTTTTCAATATGTTTCTCAGGGAGGGTACAGTAGAAACCAGTGAATGAGAGGAAATTTATTTCTGGCAGCACTCTAGACATGGAGCTGTGGTTGAACTTTTTACCCTAATTACGTCCCCACTAATGCCTGCAGCGGTCTGGAATCAAAGTGGCCCTTCAGGCCCTGGAAAGTCTCTGATGTGGCGAGCGTTTGTTGTGTGCTGAGGGTTACTTCAGAAAAAACGGAATATTGTGACAGGATTTTTCAAAATTTCTCAGTTACCACCCACCTCACTTGTTGCCTACAAAAATAGAGTAATTGTTTGCATCTGTGTGTTTTTGTCTGTCTTAGAAATAACTGTTATAAATCAACGTGACAGACCCGGAGAGCAGTTGAGGATTATATTTTCTTTTCTTACATGTTTTAGGGTTATTCCTGTGTTCTGTGCTGTAGGAAGGATTTAAAGGACATTGGAAACCAGAAATTTCAGGATGATTTGTTCTCTTTTCCTGAGGACACTTTAAGCCATCAGATCCCAATGGGTTCATAGGGGATGCTCTTTAATCTGGTTTTTCCTGAGCAAGTGCTGTCACTTCTTGCTCACAGTTGGAGCAGCTGATTGCAAACTGCTTCAACTTCCAGGCCTTGTTTCTGTATTGTTCCACAACTGCTGTCACTCGAGTCATTCCCTACAACTTGACAGTGTTTGAACTTTGCATCTGTTACTAAATGCCATTTTCTCCCTTACCATGGGCTCTCTCGAGTCCTTCTTGTGCTTTTCCTTTCCTTTCCTTCAGAAATGTTTAGTATACAGAAGAAATGTCGTGGGAGTTTTGCTGAGCTCAGTCATTCATACATGGATGAGCTCCTTTTAAATCTCCAAAGTACAGAAAAAGACAACTAGAACACAGTTTAAAAAATCTGATACCATTCTTTTTCTTCAGTTCTGTTTATTTTTAAACAGAGTGAATATATTTTAGTAGCTTTAAATTTGCAAATTTCAGTGCATAACTCAGTAAATATTTCTTCAGTAATTCAAAAATTCCTCCAAATTTAATGAAAAGTGCTCCAGTAGAGGAGGTGGCTGCATCGTTGTCTTCACTGAGTGCAAGGCTATAAAATAAACTGATGCTTATTTTTGATGTTAAGCAATTCACGGAGGCTTATAACTTTAAGACCAGTTTAAGACAAGCAGAATATTCCTTTTGCTGCTCATGGGGATCCACAAGTAATTATTTCCAGGTAGAATTTCATCATTTCAACCCAGCTTTTGGTGAGTTCAGCTATGGTGAGAACTCAGCACATCTGTAGAATGTGGTCTGTGATTCAAGTCATAAAACAGAGCAAGAAATATCTAAGAACATATAATTAATGGGCACTTGGGAAAATTCTGGCCTACCTGTTGTGACCAGAACCTCAGAGCAGCTTTGCTGTTCAGAGCACTTTTCAAGTGCTTTAACCATGAGATCTAAGCTCATTTCTGCTCAGCTTCAGTCATACGCACTCTAAAACCCTCTAATTATTTCTTGGAAACGGGATTGTTTTCAAGCTCCTCAAAAATTGTAATTTGATCCATAAACTGGCATATAAACAATTAAGGTTTAGCAGAGTCCTAAGCAGCTGACAGACATCTTCTAATGATCTCTGCCATGCAACTGGAGGCAGAGGCTGCTTAATACAGAGGTGATGAAGTGTTGCACAACCCCGCTGGTTTCTTACGCTGTTAATGACACCGAGGGCAAAAGAATTTTAGCCCAGACAGGTCGGTGCAAGGTTTTGTGCTTAGTGGTGGAGCCCCAGAGTGGTTCTGTGGGCTCTGGGACGGCGGCGCGGGCGGGCCTGGAGCCGCTGGCTTAGCGTGGCCTTTGTTGGTGCTGATGGCATGTGAGGGGAGAGGGTGCCATGGGGCCTGGCAGGCTCATGAATCATGAGGGAAGGCACTGAAAGGGAAAAAGCGAACCTGAAACCTAAAGAAATCGGTTACAAGAACCAACAGGAGGAAATATTTGGTCCTTCACAATGGTTTTAACAGTCGCAGGTAAAGCCTTTGCAGTGCTGATTCTTGAGTGTTCAGTCACACACGAGGTGGGGCTTTTAATGCACACAGGTTCAGAGGAACATGCCTCAGATATATACAATTAATTGTGTATCTGCTGAAATAATCAGCTGCCATCTGTGTTAACTGTGCTGTCTTCTGATACACCATTAGTCAGAAAATACTGTCAGTACAAATGCCTCAGAATAAAGGAAAAAGCTCTGGTGTTGCTTTGGAGTGTTAGAAATAGTGGCGCTTTATGAAGTCTGGGTCTAGCTGAGGCTGTAAGTGGCTCCACAAAATGCTCAGTTTGGGTTCTACATTTGCTGGGTGAAATTTGGCTGGAGCTGAGGTATTTCACCATCAATTTGCCCTCAGAGTTGTGCTCCCAGAAATGTGATCTTTTCCTCTTAAGCTATGACATGTGGCTGTCTCTTGATGTGCAAAAATTGCTGCATTTTTGATTTTGATCCATCCTGGATGATCTTGGAGATCCCTGTGGCTGTTACTGCAATACAAATGATGTGCATTTATTTCAGTGGTGAGTTCTGCTTCATTTGACAGTAGGAAAGGCAGGACAACTCTTAAATTTTGTATTTTTTGGAGAAACACATCAGATTGTGGCTTAATCAGCTGATCACAGAAGTACTAGTTGTTGAAAGAGGTATGATAAATGCAGTTGTATTGTGTCAGAACTTAATCTTTGCTCATGTTCATAAAGATTTACAGAAACGTCTCCAGTTTCATGCATGTTCATAGAATGATCAAAGACAGCCGGTGCAGGTTCATAAATTGTGTATAAAAGGACTTTCTAGCTACACACCAGCAAAATCTAGTCCAGAATATGGCAGAAAAACCTGATCCTGCTCTGCAAGTGAAGCTCCAGCTGTACTTTCCCCTCAGTGATAGCCACGGTCAATAGATAAACAAATCTCCTGAGATGCCGCTAATCTTGCTGTATTAACTAACTGCAAATATGATGGGACAGCTCTGCTCTGTGACATGTGGCACGTCTCAGTGAAGTGGAAAGTGTGTCACACTCGGGTCTCCCTGCGAAGGCCACAGCTGAGGAGGCAGCCTGTGCTGTGTTTTACACGGCAGCGACGGGAGCGCCACACGCCGGGGCCACCGAGGTGGCTGTGGGCTCTTGGGTGGCTCTCATCAGCTCCACGCATCCCAAAATGTAAAAACAAACCCAGCAAAACCCCCTCAAACCCAGAAAGCCTCTCCTGATGATGAGACTGAGGGATAACAGCGAGCGCAACAGTCGGAACGTGTTACGTGCTGCTGGAGGTGGGAAGAGCTGCCAGAACAAGGAATTTGGAGGTTGCTAAGTATTCTGATACTTTTAAGGATTCCTCTTTTACTTGTCTCTTGCAGTATCGCTTGCAATAATCAATATTTGCACAAACCCAGTCTTAAATTTTCCCCCTCTTGTCGATGTCTGACGCCTCAACTACAGATGGGAAGCGAAGGAGTTGCTGGTTTCATGGAACAGATGTGGATTAATGGTTGTTGAAAGTACTCAGAACTGGAAAAGTCATTGTGAAGAGCTCTGTGGAGCCTCAGGTTCTCTCACAGACCATGGCCAGAGTTATGCAGGGGACAGAAATCAGTCCTTCAACCAATCCCTCAGTCAATCCTTCAGCCCGTCCTTCCTGGGTCATTCCAGGTGCAGTTAGACCCTGCCCTGTGAAGAAATGCCTTAGTTATGAACTAACAGAAATAAAATTACTCCTTATAATTAAAAAAAAAAGTAGATTCCTGAGCCTGAAACCTGACTCATTTTACCTGTTACAAAATGGTTTCTGCAGAGTTGGTGACTTCTTGCGTCATGAGTAAGTAATAAAAATATTTTCAATGGAGATGGTGAAGTGCAAGGATAAGGTGAAACTTTTTTTCCTGGGTTGATAGACTTGATCAAAACATTCAAGGAAGGTGCAACAGTGAAGTTTGTATCTCTTGGTGTTTAACACAACTATTTTAGTGCTGTATCAAATAATTCCCTCCCTTGTATTTAAAGGTTTAGATTTAGTAACACGTGTCTTCTAAGGTTGGGGCAGGTTTTTCTTATTTAGAAATAAGTGTTTCCATGCTTTTTGCAATTTGTGGTGCACTTAAAATGTTTCTGCTGCTTTGTAATTCTGTGCTGCACACACATTTTGGGAGAAGTGTCACTTTCTGAGAAATTTTGTGCTGCTTTTCCTGATTTTGAATGAATCTGTTAAGTACCATGAATTAGAAAATTACTTACAGAGTGGAGTTTTCAAGCTTCTATTGTGAAAAGATGGGATGAAGAGAGCCTTTAGACGTCCAAAGTCCCAGTGGAATCTCCTTCTGCAGTGGTGTTTAAGGAATAAAGGATTGAATTTATTATTTTTTTAAGGTTTTCATTCTGGTGTGCATCCCTCAGAAAGGAGGGGAGAATTGCAGTGCTGAAGAGGGCTTAGAGGAGTTTAGTGCTAGGGCTGGAAAACAAACCTTACCACTTCAGGCTTAAAAGTTTTTTTCACTGTATTGGTGCCTGGATTGCTGCGGGCGATCACTGACAAAAGATAACTGAAGGCAGTGAGCCTTTTTGTGTTCTTGACAGAGACACACAAGGCAAAAAGCAGAATGTGTACAAATTCTATCAGGCACTAAGAAGTCATTTCATAAAAATAAAAGGATCAAAATGTTGGAACCACTCACCATAAAAATAGAGGGCTCATTGTTGGTTGAAGTCTTTTAAGACAAGATTAGGTTGCTTGGTAAAAAATCATTTCTTTGAGCTTCTGGGACATTTTGTGCATGGCCTGGAAAGAGAAGATGATCCTTCCAGAATTGAAATCTGTTAATCTGAGCAAACCTTCTTCAGGGCCCTTGAGGAGAACAGAATTCCCTTTGTGGTCTCACCATGTTCATAATATTGCTACAAAGATCAGAATCAAATCTCATGCTTCAACTTTCCAGTGTAAAGGTTCAGGCAGGAAATTTTCCAATACTCAGCTAATTAATTCTGTGCTCTGGTTGTGTTTTGCTACTCTTCCCCTTCTCTGAAGCACCAGAGAGGTAGAACAGGTCACTGAGAATTGTAACCACCCTTGCTGATTAAAAACTTGGGTCACTGTCAGCATCCTCCTCATCCGCATATGGAAATAGCCTTTAAAAATTTTATTTTACCAGCAACTTACTGGTAGATTTGATGCTTTATAGAGCAGTAATTTTAAGAAAGCTTTGTGGAGTAGTTTGTTGTACAGATCATGTGGGCATACCTTGAACAGGCAGTTCCTTGGAATTGCTGTCACTTTTCTCTCACCTGTTGTCTCTACAAGTTTGGAGATTATATTCCATTTCAGGCTCTTAGCAAATTAATATTTACAGCAAAATCTATTTCTTTGATCCTACAGGTTGTTAAAGCTGGGCCTAGTAAGAGATTATGTTGAACTATTAATTTTTTTTGAATAGGATTTCACTGTAAGTTTTAATATTTTTATCTCCTTTTAAAGGCACCAAAAGTAATTAATAAAAATAAGTCTGTGCTTTAGGTTGGGCTTTAAAAAAAACTTTGTGAAGGTGGTATAAAATGCAGTGATGTTGGCCAAAGTGATGATTTCATTAAAGGCCACAAGTGACTGGAAAATCCTCATGTAAAGAACATTTCATCCAGGGCAGCTTTCCCAGCAAAAGTTTTATTTTAGTTTTACACCTCCAACCTCTTTTCCTTCCTAAACCCATGAGACCAACCTGTCACTGATGTCCATCTCCCTTTGAGTGGGATGTTCATCGTGTGGCACAGTGGAGGAAAATCAACCCTTGACAACAAAGCGAAGCCTTCAAGGCACAGAAAACTCAGCCTCGTGTTGATTCCATCACTCTTCTCCTTTTAATTTTTTTTTCCATAAAACACGTGTGTTTTGTGTGGTGTGTTTGTCTCCGTGCAAACATTTTGCACAGAGCTCTTTGCCATGGTGGGACGCAGCAGAGCTGGGAGGAGGTGGTGCTGTCGTGGGGCACGAGCACAGATGTCACCAAGTGCCAGCTGGACGAGGCATCTGCTATTCCCCCTCCATCCCCGCACTGCAGCACTCAAACAGAAGAAGATACAAAAGCCTGAGTGTTTTGATACATTTATTAATGCCACGTTTTAGAGTTGTTGGTGGATTTGTGTCCATTACCTTTAAAGAAGTTGTTGAGCTCTCTGCAGCTGTTGGAACAATCAGGATATGTAATTAATATTTGTTGGTAATCTGTGGGACTAATTCACAAGAGTTTTATTTGTGGCAGAATTTCAGAGTATTTCTGACCTATGTTCCATGCCAGGCTGGACAGGGCTTGGAGCAGTCTGGCATAGTGGAAAGTGCCCCTGCCCATGGCAGGGGGAGGAGGTGGATGAGCTTTCAGGCCCCTTCCCACCCAGCCCAGTCTGGAATTCTGTGATTCCATGATATTACTTGGTTATTGGCACTTGAACTCAAGGTGTTACCCAGTGTGGTTGAAAAAAGCATTGGTGGAATGGTCGTACTGTGATCTGCCAAGAGATCACAATAATTAAGCCATAATAATAATAAATATACATTTGAGTGACAGAATTATTACCCATAAATTGGAAAAATTGTTCAACTCAGGGTGATGTGGAAATAGTAATCACCATTAAGTGTGTTGATACAATTTTAGCTATATCTACTTTGGTGATTTCTGTTTTGAAATTGCCCTTCTATCAACATCATAATTTGCTAGAGGTAATAAATCACTTAATTTTAAAAAGTTTGTACATAGACCATGCAGTGGTTTTCTGTGTTTTTGAGCGGCAATGAACTCTAATGTGAAGGAGCTGACTTGAGTCTCACTGGTTTAAAGGTGTTTTTGAAGGGCCTTTGAAGTGCTTGAAGTAACAAATTGCACCCTCTAGTTACCAGCCTAGAAAAATGTATATTTTGGGAAAAATTTCAGTGGGCAAAATGTCAAAACTTATTTTTTCAATTATTTTTCTGACAGTTGTCTTGCCGTGCATTTACTGTATGTTATACATCACTGTATATTATACATTACTGTGTAAACCGTTTTATTTTCTTGAGGCATTGGGGGTAAACAGTTGGCATTTGTCCTCCAGCTTTCCAGAAAATTCTCGAGCAGCTTGAGCAGATCCAAGAGACAGGCGAGTGTTGGGGCAGGAATTGTGTGAAACGCTGTAAAATAAAACAGATATGGGCAGGGGGGAACACCCTCTTTTACCAATGCTCGGGATATGTTTGCACAGCTGGCAATTTGTGCTCCTTCATATTCCTTGACCTAGAAATAGCCAAGGTTTTAATGCGTTCTTGGAGGGGGAGAAAGGTGTTGTGGAACAGAGCTGCCACATCAAAGCCTCTCCCCAGCCTCTAAAAGGGTTTCCAGCACTGCCTTCCCCGGCCCTATCGAGCACTCAGCACTTTTCCCACTCAGCCTTTTTATTAAGAAATGGCCTTAAGGCTTTTATTTATATTAAAATGATAAAAGTGACACAAAGCAGTTGAAAAGATCTACACGGTTCAAACAAAAGTCCATCAGGGACATAATGTAAATTCTGGGTGAGGTGTCTCTGTCTCCCCAAGTCATGCAGCTCAGCTGCTGCTCTGGGGGAAGTCCTCCCTGTAGGGGAGAGTTACTCTGAGGCACAGTTTTTAACGAGAATGTGGTTTAAAACTTCCAAAGTCTTACTGGTGGTAAAAGAAACCAAGTGTTTGATAATCAGTTGCACAATACAGGTTCAGGACCATCATGGAGATCATAATTCAGTTTTCCTTCTTAATGCAGAAGGCTTATATTGACCCTTTGTTCTCCAGGATTCCGCTGGGATTGCTGCAATTCTCAGTCCAAGACTTGATGTTCTCGGAGGTCTTTTCCAACCTTGATGATTCTGTGGTTCTGTGACTTTTCCTTTAATGTGCTCAGTAATGTAAGGAGGCTGAAATAATTAAACCCCAATTTTTAAAATATCCTCATTTCCATTTAAATGGGTTTTTTTAAATTCCTTTCAGCACCAGCCCTCCCTACTGCTGTGTGGATCTGTATTCGCTGAGAACAGGAGAGATGGTCAAGTCCATCCAGTTCAAAACTCCTATTTATGACCTGCATTGCAATAAAAGGTAAGGACGCTCGCACTGCCTTCCTTGTGTGTTAGGGCATGCCAGACTTTGGTAAGAAATGCAGTTTCTGGTGTATGACCTCCCCGATTTTCTTATTCTGGCTTTCCTGTAAGCACGGCTCTGTTTCTCCATGTCTCAAGGAGTATTTCAGTGTATTCTGAATCCATGTGCTTCCCCCATGGCTTTGGTTTAAGAAGCTCAAACCAAAATATCATTTAAGCTTCTTTCAGTTGTGATAAAGAGTGAGCAGGAACCGCTGAAATCCTTGATGATCCACCTACAGCTGGAGAAATGAGATCACAGAGAGTTTAAGCAGCACGGAGCACTAAGGAGTTTATGTCTCTCGCCTTTGTGTTGGTCTGTCAGATTTTGCCTTCCTGCACATCCAAAACATTCCTGGTGTGCAGTCTGTGGTTTGCAGGGAATAATGTTCCAGTGAGTCAAATAACAAAGCAGCATCTCTGGCTTGGGATAGAGAGAAAATGGCTCTGGAGGCTGAGGATCGCAGAGTTCCAGTGCAACAGGAGCTGTTGTATACATGGAATCAAATTTTGCTGAGTTAACTTGAAATCCCCATCTCTCCCAGACACACAGAGCTGAAGTTTTGTGGTTTGCTTTGTAGTTTGCCGCATCTTTTTAAGGCAGAAGAGAACTCCCAGGATCCGTGTGCGAGGATCCTGCTGATCCCTTGGCACTCGTGATGGGAGAATTCGGAGTGGTGACTCTGGCCCAAGCCCTGCTGACGTTCCTGCTCCCTTCACCCTCCCATTGCTGCCTGAGTCACCGTGGCCTCAGGTGCCCTGGGGAAGTGCTGTAGTCACATTGCTGGGGCAAAGGGAGAGCCCTGGATGCAGAAATTCCTCCATTTCTTTGGAAATAAATATTTCCATGCCAGAATGGATGGTCCTTCGGTAAATAATAGCACAAACAATTGAAAACATCAGAATGATAAGTTTTTTGCGCCTGGTTTTGTTGCAGATGGGAAGTAGATGAGTGTGCATCAAACTTGTGCACCTAAGGGTAAACTGCTGCTAAAAAGAAATAGATCAATAAATCCTCTGGAATCATCCCTCTGAGGGGTTCATATCTGCAGAAAGAGAGTTTCTTCAAAGAGGAGGCAACAAAAATCTCCAGGACTGGGAAATACTCCCATCAAATATCCATAGGTTTTCAGTATACACACATGACACTTCCACCTGCAGTCAAAGCCTTCCCATTATTCATTGGTTTCCTTTATTTGAGGCAATGTAGAAAAGTTAGAATTCATATGTTTTCTACTGTTTTTTCTCCTGCAGTTTCAGCAATTGGAAGATGTCATTTAACTAAAACTAATTTGTCCAAAACTAATTTATATTATTTATATATCTGAAAACATCAGCAAGCATGAGGGGATGGTGCATATTTTGATTTCGGTGTAGTCCTTCACAGGCATTGAGCTCTCATGGGATAAGGGGAAATGTTCTTGTGGCAAAACAGATAAAAATAGAGAAAAAGGGGTTAAAGGCTGATTTCACATTGCTGGGAGATAACCATCACCCTTTCCCCAAGGATATGAGTTGAGACTGAGGTGATTCATCCCCTTTTTAAAGGTGTTCCAGGCTGTAATACACAATCATAATGTTCACATGAAGCATTAGGTGTGTGTTTTAGTCAGTGAGAGATGCGATTAATTTTTTTTCCACGTTGTATCTTTACAATTAAAACTATTAAAACAATATTTAATAATGATCTATATTGACAGCTAATTAAAAAATACTTTCTCACAGTCTGCCTAATGAGAGAATAACAGATTGTTAATGATGTCGTATTGCTAAATGTAGGTTTTATGTGTTGGCTTCCCAGGTGCTTCTTTCATGTCAGGCTTTTAAAGACTTGACTTGGGAAGCCGTCAGTGTGGGAGAAGGTGTACCCTGCTTCTAAAGCTTCCAAGATGCTCCTCTGCTTCCACATTTGCATCTCTGGGCTCTATTTTTTGAGGCAGCACCATGTTTCCTGCATTGTTATCCTGTGGGTTTTGGTATTTACAATAAAAGTGTGTAATGTACCAGCAAACACATAAACATACATCTTTCATTTGCTAATTGACCCAAATTCTGCTTCTCTCAGCTCTGTTTGTGTACTGATGTTCTTGGTATGACACCCCCTCTGCTTTTCGTAAATAAAATGCTTTAATAAATTTGCACTGAGGTGGGCAGTGGGATTGTTTCACTTTTAGCTCGTGTTCTGCCGATTGCTGACTTGATTGTTGGTTGAGTCAGTGAGAGTAATTCAGGGTCTTTGCAGCTCCGTTCTTGCTTTCTAATGGAGCTTTTACTGCAGGAGGTATATCACAAATGTGCTGTGCTGCTGTGGATCAGGCCCCTGCACTTCCTGAAGTGGAGTTCATGTGGTTGGGAGGAGAGAGAACCCTTGGCAACTGCCAGGGATTGGTAACCTGGCACTTCATCACTGTGCAATTTATATTGATGCTTTTGAAATAATTACATTTAGATATTGAATCTTTAAACCAATCCCTTTAATGGCTAAAGTGGACGTTCCATTTCTGTGTTTTCAGGATCCTTGTTGTGGTCCTGCAGGAGAAAATCGCCGCCTTTGACAGCTGCACTTTCACCAAAAAGTTCTTCGTTACCAGTACGTACAGTTTTGGGCTGAGTCCTTCTGCTCTTGGGCTGGACTGAGATAAACCAGATTTTTTTGTTTGTTTCTGTATTTCTAAATCCTCAAAGCAGGTCTCCATGAATCATTCAGAGCTTCAGGAAGACTTGCTTAAAAAAACCCCCCAAACCCAAATGCTACTCTGTGAATATTTGACTCTTTTCTGTATTTATTATTGCTGTAACTATAAATGTAACGGGCACCCACACTGCCATCCATCAGTAGCTGAACAATTCTTCTGTTCTTTTTGCACAAGTGTGTAAAAGCCTCAGAAAAAAGGTGTGAGTTCCAGGTTATCACATCAGCAGCACTTAAACCCACAGCGATCTGCCCCCGTTCATTTTTGGTTGTTCCTTAGGCACACTGGGTTTTTTCATGTGTCTTTACAGTTCATAATTTACTTTGGAAAGGTCAGAGTTTTATTATTAAAAAGAGGCTGCATTTTTTCTGGACGTATTTTCAGTCACAATTAGAAAAGTTTGAATTATTTTTTAATATCATCTGTGTATTTATAGAAAAATGGCCTTAGGAGAAGCTGTTTCTTGTGATGGTTTGAGGGAAAGCAGCTTTATGCAGTAATATTAAAGTTGCCAATAGGTGTCAGTTTCTTCCTATCCATGGATGTAAGACACTGGGAATCTGCTGGGATTCAGTGACAAGATCCAAATGGGAAAGGACTTATTTGTGTCCTATTCATCACTCCTTTTTATTCCAGCAGAAAGAATTAGGGTAAAAGCCTTGCCCTATTGTAGACCAAAAGTAAAGAAAACCCCTCAGTTAAATGTGTATTTTGAGAATTTTTGGACTTATTTTGTTGGGTTTTTTTAAAAAAAAAACCCAGAAATTTATTTTTAAGAATTAATCTGCTGAAATAAATTTTGAGGAACAGAGGTACCTCTACTCTTAACCATAACTTCGATTTGCAGTGTGTTTTGTGGAACAGCAGTGAAATTTAAAGAGGAGAAATTAAAACTTTTGGAGATAACGACCAAATTATTTTTTAAAAAAATCCAAAACCTCCTGAAATGTCACTAATCCCAGCGTATTTCTCCATCTGTGCTGCTTTTTAATATGAGATTTTCTCCAACTTTGTTCAAGTTCTGAGGTCCCAAAGTTTGCTTAAGGACACCCTCGTTTTGGGGGCATTTGGGACGCCCCAGCAGCCAGAGCTGGAGCCACCGCGGCCCTTCCGTGTCCCCTGCAGCTCGGTGCTGGCTGTGACACGGTGGGAGTGGGCAGAGCCCTGGCTTTTTTCCCTGATTTCTTGGATTTTGGACCTGTGCTGAGGATTCCGAGCTCCGCCGTTGCCCGGCTGCGCTCCCGGGCGGGTGCCGGGCCCTGGCACGTCGGGGCTGCAGCAGGGCCTTGGTCTGAGCCTTCCCATTTCGTGTGCCCAAATCTGCTCCACCTGAGGGTGCATCGTTACAGGCTTGAGTTCCTCTGCTGTGTTTGAAATTGGATGTCAGTGAGCTCCCTCGTTCGCTGCGGGGATTTCTGGGAGGCAGCCAACTGGCCACGACTGGCTCCTTTGGCCGTGCCTTTTAAAAAAAATTTATTAAAGGACAGTGCCAGTTTCAATTGGAAAAGTAGAAATCCCTGAACAGGAAGCTCAGAAAAAGGCCTTAGAAGCCTTTTTGTTTCCAGTGTTGGAGTATCCCTGCTTGCAGGGCAGCCTGTGTCCTGTCCAGGCTTGTCCTGGTGCACCTCAGCTGTGAGGATGTCACTGCCTGCCCAGAGAATTTGTCAGCATGAAAAAGATTCTCAGTCTGACTGCTTTCGGTCACAAGTGAAGGCATAAAGGTCAGAAATATTACTGAGGATCACTGGCTCTTTGAAGGGTTTTCTGTTACTTTTAAGGAAAAGAGAATCTTTTATTTCAAGATTTGGTGATGATGTGGAAATCACATCTTCCTATCAACTAAGTGGTGTGGGAGCCTTAGAACCTCACTGAGACAGCACAAACATGAAGCAGCAGCTCTGGTCTGTTTTGTTGATTATTTACACATAGAAATGAAATGCAGGATGTCCAATTAAAAGCAGTGTCAGGAATCCTGAAGTTCCTCAGAAATGCTAATGCAGCTGCTGTGCACATGAGGAGTGTTTGTCTTTCTGTTTTTGTTTTTGTGGTTGGATGTGTAGCTTAATATATTGGTACAATAAATATACCATAAAATATTCAGGATGTAGAACATGGTCAAGTTCGTGCTGCTGTTGGAATGTTTTAACTCCTGCATTTCCTGATTTTTCCTGAGCAAGTTTGACGTAGAACCAACCTTTGTTTTCCCCTGCCTGGGATTACATGGAACTGTGCTGATTTGACGGGGATGGCAGGGAGCCAGCACGTTTTATTTGTGCCTCTTGTAACAAAACCTCAGTGTAAGGTGCTCCAGCCTGGGAGAGGGAATTTAAGACAGGTGCTTAAACGTGGAGGGAAAACATGCTGTAACTATTGTAGAAAAATTACCAGGATATCCTCTAATCTACCCTGTGGGGTGTTCTGATTTTCACATGTCTGCTAGGAGAAGGCAGAGGATCAGTCTTGTGGCAGTCACTTCCATCCATCACTGCTCTCCTGTGCTTGGAGCCAGCTCCTTTTCCCTAAGAAACAGCTCACACCAAGGGGAGGAGAAAGCCAAGCAGCAATTTCAGATCCTGCCCTGCTTTAAGTGCTCATGTGGCCAAACTAAAAAAAAAAAATGTCTGATGCTTAAGTTAAGGACGTGTTTCCTTTGCTAGTCAGGAGTGTCAAGGTGTGGGTTTTAAATAGAAACTTATATAGCTCAGAGTTTTATTGTGGTTCACTTCAGATTTCCTTCAGAGCCTTTTCTGCATGCGACTGAAGGATCAGAAACCAAACAGATGCACGGAAACCAAAGTGATGCTCAGGCTTTTTTTGCCCCTACTTTGCTCTGAACAAAAGCTGCAGAAAAGCTGAATTCCATTGATTTTTATTCCATCAGTGCCCCTCACCCCAAAACTGCTTACTTAGTGGAACACTGATGATTATGAATATGGCCTGATGGATACTTTGCTTCTCCATAAAGAATATTCTCCCCACCCCCTGGGCCCTGAGTAAAGATTCTCACAGATAGCATCATGCATGTGGCATCATCCCTGTGTCTGATAACGAGGGCCTGCTCAGCTTCCCTGCCCCTTCCACTCCTCATATTGATATATTCTCCATCCATTATTCCCCAGGGATGGAGACAGTTATTGCAGCCATTAGCTGGCACCACATTTCTATTGATGCTGTTCAGGAGAGCCCTGAGAGGTAATTTTGCAGATTTTAGTCAGAGTACTTTATTGTATAGAAAGTCTCAGAAGGCTCTCCTCCCCACAAGCCAAAAATCAGTCAGTGGATGTTAAATGCCCTGCCCCTCTCCAAGTAAATAAAACCCCCAATCCAAATGGTGTTGGATGCTCTAATCTGGAGTTTGGATTTGGGATTCCTCTTTGCTCTCACATTCACACACAAGGAATAATTTGGTGGTTTCAGTTTGTCACAGGGCTGGTCTGGAAATCTTGGAGGCTTTTTTGGGCATTTCTGTTGGAATTCCTTTCCCTGACGGGCTCACACGGAGCAGTTCGAGCTCTCGACTTTGAAGCAGAAATGCAGGGTATCTTATGATGAGGTTTAATGCCTGAAGAGTCACATTCTTCAAGAAGTTCAGTGTGTTTCCCTCCTCAGCTGTGGGCATTTCTCCTGGTTATCCCACACGGGATAATAATTGACAGGATTCCTGTGTCTGGGGGGGATCACACCGATCGAAAGTCCTCGGGGCAGGTGGGAAAGGAGCTCCTGAGTCACAGGATTTTCTTGATCAGTGAAGAAGAGCCAAGTATGTCCCTGTGGATTGCTATAAGCACTTTTAGTTTTTATACACACGCATCTATGAGCACCTACCCCTTCATGGCATTTTCCCCTGAGAAATGTTGATTTAATTTTGTTTTTTCTTTTTAAACAGTGTTATTTATAAGAGTGGTTTTTTCCTGGCTGTGGGAATCAATGTCTCACCATTCCAGGATAATGCTGGAACACTTTTTGGAGAGGTCTTTAGGGCACCGTGGTGGATTTATGGGAACAAATGGCTTCAGTGCTTGCAGGAGGTTTTGCTCCACTGCAGGAAAGTGTAAATACAGCAGAAAAGCTGCATAAAGCCACAGCAGAGGCCTTAGTCCCCGAGATGTGTATCTGTCATATCTCCTGGCTCTGACAGTTTTACAAATTAGATGTGAAGCAGGAAGTGTTCTTTGTTTCTATATAAGTTATTTTTATCGAAAGCACCCAAATCCCTAATGTTAGAGGGCAAACAAAGCCATCTTACATTGTCCTGCACAGAAACAACAACCTCAGTGGCAGCTTTATTATTTGTCACTGTCCAAGTGTGAACAAAAAAAAAGAAAGTAAACCCAAGATTAAACATTGCCCTGAAATCAGTCAAATCGGTGCTAAATTAAACAGCCAGGCCTAATGAACATGAAAGGTCACTGATATTTTTAGTAAAAGCTCTGGGATTGGGCTTGGACCTGTGGAGTAACAGTAAAATCATAAAATCGTGGAATTCCTGAGTTGGAAGGGACTCACTGGGACCATCAAAGTGAAGATGCTTCAAACTTATTATTAAATAATAATAATAATAGCAACAGGAATTGCAGTGGTAACACTTAATAAAACTAAATCTGTGATCCTTCCACAAGCTTCGCTGAGGGAATTCAGTTCTTCTGATCCAGGATAGCACAAAATCATGGAATAGTCTGGGTTGGAAGGACCTTACCAGTGTGAAGCCATTCCCCTTGTCCTGGCCATCCAGACCCTTCTCTAAAGTCTCTCTCCAGCATTTATAGCTTTACTTTTTCAATTTATTTCTAATTGTTTTTTTTTTCTTTTAGTGTTTTAGTAGCAATAATGCCACTATGACGTAAAAATAAATGAGGGGAAAAAAACCCCCAACCCTGGGTGGCAAACCTGATTTCTCAGTGGGTGCATCTTGCTCGTTTGCTCTTTTACTCCCTTCTACGGGTGATACTTAAACAGAAGGAAGTACAAGAACAATAGAAGAGTTTTGGAAAGTATGTGACAGTGTGAGAGTAATAACATTTACACAGGGCCTTTCATCTAGAAGGAACCCAGAGGAATTTATAAACAATATTGCTTTATACAGTTTATAAACAACAAAAAAATTGGTTTGCAAAAAAACCCCAACCCAACAAAAAGCCACCAAACAAAAAAATATTAGATAAAACAACTTCTATGATTTGTTTTCCTTGGAATAAACAATGCTTTTGCTACAACAGTATCACTCTACCCATTATTTATTGCACATTCCCTTTCTGTGCTCTCTGTCATGGATCTGCTTTCTGGCTGCTGTGCACTGCAAGACTTAAGGATGGAGTTTTGTAATTT
>WEIT01006664.1:0-42244 GCA_013389985.1 Dryoscopus gambensis
GGACAGACCCATCCTGGGCACTGAGTGCTCCCCGGGGCTCCCTGTGGCTCTGCCGGCTGCCACGGTGCAGCCCAGACAAGCTTTCCTGTTCCCTGCTGCCCCTGGAAACTGCCTCTCCTTGCTCTGGAAAGTGATGTGTCCTTTGGTGTGAGGGTCTGGGAAATGGTCTCTTGGAAGGAGGGAGGGGAGGAAGAAAAGGGAAAGCAAAGTGATGCTGCAGTTCTGAGCCTTGAGCCGTTCTGCAAAGGGAAATAAAAGCCACGAAGAACATTCCTGGGCTGGTAATGGCACTCCCACAGAGAGGGGAGTCTCCAGCAGTGCAGAAAGAATGGTGGGGAGAGACCCTCAGTCGAGGAGATTGATTTGGTAATTTTCAATCAGTGCTACAGGCTCTCAGCACAACCGCACTTGTTTCTTTCAAAATCATCAGCAAGACAATTATAGAATTTAACACAACCCAACAAATGTTTGGGTGACGGGCCAATTGCAAGGAATCAGGAAATTTTATTTGTTTATTTGTTTGGTTTCTTATTTATTACCACACTACCTCTCTCTCCCTTTGAGTCAGGGGAGCCAGATGGCAGCACTTAGAGAAAGTCAACAGCGGCACTTTGGGGAAATAAAGTGTGTTCATTTAAAAATAAATAAATAATCCGTGCAGTCCATTAACCAGAGCTCAAGGCAAACAGCCTTAATGGTTTTCTTAGTTAAAAGGAAAAGACCATTCTGGAGTCCTGGCAGATTCTGGGACACACCTGCTGGGGCTGCCCCATTTCCCTGCCTCTGAGTGCACCCAAAACACCCACAGGAGTGACCTGACCTCCTGCACACGTGGGTCTGCAGGGAGGTGTTCCCTGGGTCAGAGCTAACACCAGTGGGGAGATGGTGTGGCTAAGACAGAGGAGGAAGACAGTGGTGGTAATTAATTAAACAAATAATCAGGTACCTACATACACAAATAAACAATCTTCCCCGAGTCTGTATGGAACCCAGAAGTGTGTGCATGGAGACCAAAATCCTGGATGTTTGGCCAGGCTGGAAGCTCTGTTCAGAAAGGATATGATCCTTCTCCTCTCTCGGGGCACAAAGTGTTTTGTTTGGCAGACACCACACTGCTGCAATTGCTCCCCACTACTGGGAGCAAAGCATAGCAGGGAACAAGAAGAAAACCCCGCTGGCCACAGCTGTTCTTTTCTCTGAAGCCCATTTGTGCATGAGCAGTGGATGGAGATGTTCTCCCTGAAGAGCATGAGCTGCAGGTGCAGCTCTGCGTGGGGCACCGGCTCCTCCCTGACCTGCCCGCATCCCACAGGGTTTCAGCATCCCACAGGATCTCACCTGGCTTTGCACCACACGCCCTGCACCCCGGAATGTCTGTGGGTTAGGCACCAGCAGAGCAGGGTGATGGGGCCACAGCGAGCAGCTTCATGGCCAGAGGCTCTGTGCTGGAGGACCTGGTGGTGCTTGGCTGCATGGAGCCGTTTTCCCTGAGCCGAGGACAGCACATGAAAGACACAGTGAGGGGCTGAGCAGGAAAATGAGCAGGGGAGTTAAACTCATTAAACTTGAAGATAATACTATCCATGATAATAAATGTTTTGGAAAAGCCAGATGGTTTGGTTTGAAGGAGACATCAAAAACCTCCAGTTTGAAAGCTCAAGTGAAAGAAGTTTTCTCTATGTATGGAGTTTTTCAGAAATCTTGATTTTTAAATTGATGCAGTTCACTCTCCCATCCTTTATTTTTTGTAGCAATAATTTCATTCTCATTCAAAATGAAAACTGCTAAGTTTGAAGCCCCTGGTGACCCAAAGGCTGTTGCCCTCTCCCAGATGGACACTACGGAGATGTGTTTGCTGCCAGAGCTGCTGTGGCTGTGTCATGCTGTGGTGGTTTCGCCCACGAGCCTTCACTCCTGGGGGCTCTGAGAAGGATCCCCCAAGGAGGGCAGAGCTGTGCCTGCAGTGCAGGGGCAGGAACAGAAAGAGGAATAGCAGCAATGATCTCTGTGGATTCACTCTGAGATGTTTTCCTGCAACCGCATTCTGCCTCAAATTCCTCAGAAACTTCCTTCTCCCAGTGCCAATGGGTGTGTTTTCTGTTCTGTCCAATGACTTTTAACTTACCATTGAACTTCCTTTTATAATGAATATTATGTGGTTTAAATATTTTACCGTCTCACATCTTCCTCTGAACATTTGTATAGATTTTGCTCTTGTTTCTGCTGAGAGCTCTGATTTCCCATGGATAATGTCTCTTCTGATTCTCCTTTATATTTTCATTTTATACCACTGTGAGAATCAAGAGCTTTTGCTGTTAATATGAACCTGTCATTAGACTTTCCCAAGACTGATTAATTAATAACGAAGCTGGCTAGATGGATTAATTAAATTGAGCACCATCACCCTGCCAAAGCCAGAACTCTCGATAAACTTCGCAGGAATTGCAAAGGGGATAATTTTCACTTGTATGTTTTTGCTTCCAGCCATGCCCTAGGAGTGACTCCGAAGGAACCACGGCAGAGCTCCTCAGGAGAGATTTCCAGACTGTCAGTGCAGAGCCAACAGGTTCTCTGGAAAAAAACCAGAGAGAAATCCTCTGTGGGTGCTTGAGCAAACCCAACACAAGCCTCCTCTGAGCTTTGCCCTTCTCAGACCGCGGTGGGGATTTTCTCACTGAGGAGAGCCCAAGCCGGCGTATCCCGGGAAGGACACGTGCTGCCCCGCAGGGATGCTCACTCCCAGTGTGATTCCCATGAGCCGGTGGGGTCAGCTCATTCCCATGAGCTCCGGGCTCAGCGTTCCTCCTGAGCGATGGGCTCGAATGGGGCAATGAAAGGTGAACGGCTTCCCGAGGGTTTCCTGAGCTGGATCGGCTCCATGGGACACAGCAGGAGCAAGGGGGGCCTGGGACCCCAGAGCTGGGCAGGAGGAGGGAGGAGAGGGGCTGGCACAGCCCGGCCAGGCTGGGACAGCTGCTGCACTGGTGCCACCCTGCCCAGTCAGTGCCTGAGAGCTGGCGCCGAGAGGGACGTCTGCAATCAGAGCTGTCAGCCTCCAGGAGAAGGACTGGCGTTCCTTCAGTGACCTTCCGCTCCCAGGCTTGGTCTAACACCTTCCCTGCCAAGCCTGACGTGCCTTCGGCTCGCTTCACCACGTATTTAACACCAGCTCGGGGACCTGGCAGACAGATGTTGAGCTGGAAAGCTCAGCCGTATTCCCCAGCTGTTTTAGCTGGTCTAATGAAGAATGTCACCTCGTCCTCCAGAGCTGCACCTTCGCTGGCCCCACTCCACCACGGCAGAAGGAAGGATGCTGGTGAGGACATCCGAAACCAGAACGTTCCAAAGAAGCTCCTCGCTCTTCTGGTTTTCAGTCTTGGGCAGCAAGTAACAAGCAACAGGTCAAGAGATTTGCCTCAAATTGCACCGGGGGAGGTTTTGTTGGGATACCAGGGAAAGTTTCCTCAGTGGAACAGGTGTCCACCCTGGCACAGCTGCCCAGGGCAGGGGTGGAGTCCCCGTCCCTGAGGGGTTTAAAAGCCGTGTGGATGTGGCACTTGGGGACAGGGGGTTGTGGTGGCCTTGGCGGTGCTGGGGGATGGTCTTAAAAGGTCTTCTCCAACCTAAACATTTCTCTGACTTTGTGATTCAACCCTGCCCACACCACCCCTGCCACTGCCAGCAGCTCTCACCCACAATCTGCTCCTGGGAAACATCGGAGGCAGTGAAGACATCCAGCACTTCTCTCATACACATAAAAATATTTCTTCCTCTTCCAATAGCAAAATTAAAGAAAATCAAGTTTCTGTGAAAACCTCACAAAGAGGAAGATGAAAATCACAGAAAACTCATTAGAAAACACATTAGAAAACAAATCGTGTTCAGCCTCATCTGCATTTAACATTTTAAACTTGGTATTTTTAATATGCTTAAGGGCACAGTTCATTTAGATTTAAGGTAAACACTTCACTAAATATCAAACATTAATAGAATTTTTGTGAAAATATTGGTTTGATGCTACTTGCAGAGTATGGTTTTTTATAGATAGAGGTGCAAGCCTTGATATGCATAATTACTCTGCAGAAAGTTTTAAATGATGAAGCAATTGAAAAAAATGCATCAAGTTAAATAATTATATGTAAAATAAAATTAAAGAAATGAATGGTTCATTATCTCTTTTAAAAGCTTTTCTTTTTCCTCCAGGAATGAACGTTTTTGATCTTATCTGCACCCTGGTAGGAATAAAGTGCTCTTGCTCTCATCCATGACACATGGCTTCTCTTCCAGCTCCACAAATCTCCATGAGGGAGCTGCGGAAGGGGGTGTTTGTAACGGCAAGGTTGGATTTAAGGAGTGTGTGCGCGCGCTGCCTCCCCTGCGAGCGAGCTTTAAATCTCCTGTGATCACACGGAAAACTCCAACCCACTTTGCCATATTTCTGCTATAAATGGGAGCCAGTTCATGCCTGCAAGCTTATTCCTTCCTCTCTCAAACCAACCAGACAAGACTAGAGGGTAAAAAAACCCAACGCAGTGCCACCAGCGAGTGAAAAGAGGAGTGTGAGGGGTGCTGGGGCCAGGAGACGCTTCCTGCACGCTCGGCCATCGTTCACTGCCTGGCTCAGTCATTGGCATTCAAGTTTACAACCAGGAGAGCGTCAGTGCTGCAGGCACGAAACTGGAGAAATGTTCAAACAGCCGTCTCAGGAGGTGAATTTAGGAAATAATCTTGTGTGATTAAAAAAAAATTAAAATCTTCCAAGCGGCAATGAAAGTTGCCTGTGTAAAATCAGAGTTTTCTTCCTTTTTATAGCAGAAGAAGAAGCTGGAAGCATTGGAGTTGTGGTCACTTGAAGTGACTTTGATATCCACCCTGCTCTCGGTGGGACATTGGCTTGGAGACCCCGCAAGTCCCCTCCTCCCTACACTATTCCCCCACGCTGTGGTTCCATGCCTGTCCATCCCAGCAAGGCCAAGGCGAGGGCAGGATCTCAGCAGGGACCTTGCCGGGCCCTTTCCAGGTGCAGCTGGGCAGGGTGATCCCATGGAGACCATGCTTTGGCCAGGGAAGGTTGGGCCAGATGACCTCTGAGGTCCCTTCCAACCTGGGACTCTGTGATTCTCTCGAGCAACAGCAGCTTCAGTTCCAATTTCATACTCTGTTTCCTCCGGAATGAGAAGCAGAGAACTTTTTTGGGAGCTGAAGGTTTCATTCTCTTAAAACACAAAGATTATTTTGAAATAAAAAAGCAAAAGAGTCTCTTGCTTCTGTCATAATAGACAACAAAATTTCAGCTTCTTTCTCTCATCCTGCAAGCTCTGCTCTGTTTGCTGTTATTGTAGCTGCTCATGTGGACAGCGATCAGTCTGATAAGTATTAGCATTTCTTTGGGAAAAAGATGGCTTTAATAATCAGTCATCTGCAGATTTTAGCATTCTCTGTACTCAAATTAACTCAGCTACCTTTTTAGGGCCCTTCTCCTGGACAGCGCTGCCCCACACGCACTGGGAAGCCCGGGAATCTCTGTGTTCCACCCTGCTCATTTCAGCCCAGCGCCAGGACCAGCCCTTGTGCTGACATCCCGTGTGCCACCCGCGCCCGCCCGCCCGTGCCCGCGCCGTGCGCTCGGGGCTGTGCCACACCCGGTCCCCGTGCCCGCCGCCGCACCCCAGCTCTGTGCAGCTGGGACCTGGACTGCTCTCCTGAGGGCTGCTGAGGTGTTGGGTGCTTCACTTACGCTTCAGTTACGGCGCTGCCTTTCCCCACCGGCTTTATATTATCAGTTAGACCAGTTTTCCAGGGTTTCTTTGGAGTCTGATGCTGTTAAATGTTGATCCATCAATGTGTCATCTGTATCTGTAAAAGCTGCTTTAGGTATTGACTGTCCCTGGGTTACTCACTTGGTGCTTATCTCAGTAAATCCTTCACTTGTGCCATGGAAATAAAAAACTTTGATATTTATATGAAAATACTTTTGTTTAGAAAACAATTGCGATTTACAGCTCAAACAGGCTTTCTCGATTCCTATTTAAATTTATGACTCCTTTCTAGAAGAGCCTTCTGGGGACATTTCTGTCTCTTTCAGTGCATCTTCATGCTCTGAATACATAATTTAGTACGAGATCCTTCCCAACGATATCCCCCCAGCAGCTGGGGAATTGAAGATGCTTGCAAAGATTTGAGTTTGAAATGTTTAACTGTCATTAATTTGCAGATTACAGTCAGAGAGCTTTGTAGATTGTAATGTGTAATGCAATTACACTCTGCTAATGTCATATATCTAATTTTTTGAATAGATGATTTGTTTTCATATTTCTAATGCTCAAAGACAAAGAGATTTATAAGCCAAAATGCTAACTCAGGTGGGATAATTTACTGCTGTGGTTACAGTGGGAACATCCTCTGCCCAGACATTCCTGTTTGCTGGATTTCACTTGGTCAAGCAGAGAGAATGAGGAGCTGTGTTCTACGCTGGCAGGGTATTTTATTATTTAGAGGCACAGTCCTATCTCTGCATGCAGGAACACTTTAATGTCACAGACTGGTTTGCCTTGGGAGGGACCTGAAAGACCGTTCAGTCCCAACCTCTGCCAGTGCACACCTTGCACCAACCTCTCTGTTACAGACTGCAAGCGCCTCCACTCACAGTAACTCACAGAAAATAAAAAATGCAAAATGATCTATTAAACGTCTTATATTTAAGAACTGTACTTCAAACTCTCAGATGTGGCTGCACTAGGAGCTCGGAGCGTGACCAGTGCTGCCGGAGAGCCCCACCCAGGTGCAGTGGCTGGGGGTCTCTGGTTCCTGCCGTGGGTGATGCACTGGTGTCTCACCCACCCGACCCCGTGCTGGGTGGGGGAATCACGGGCTTTGGGCTGTTGGATCTGATCCCTTTGAGGCATTCGCTCAAACAGGATAAAGACTTGGCTGGGAAATGATTCCCTAACTGTGGCTGTGATGAGACCATGCCGTGAGCTGGCAGAGAGACCCTTCCTAGGACACGTGACTTGTAATTTAGACAAGCATCAGAGCTGAGGACTTAGAAATGCGCCATTTCTGAAAGCTTTTATCCTAAAACACTTTCCTTCTTTGACAAAGGGGTTGCCTTGCACTGGAGGTGGCTGGGCAGAGGGGAATGGTGTCAGCTGCCTCCCCAGAGACACACGGGATCTTCCAAGCCCTCAGGGAGGGCTTTTTTCTCCTCCTGAGAGTCTTGGGACTGCTGGGTGCAGCTCAATATTAGGCATTCAGGTCTGCCTCTGATTTGCATAAGTTCAGAGATAGTTCAATAAATGCCATCACAACCTCAGAAAAACTTGTTGAGGTTTAATTGGATAGAACAATAATTTTATCTGCTGTTCACTGTATTAAACGTTCCAGCAGTGTATTTATTTTTAGTGGAAGGAATTAATTTTGTAATGATTAGCACTGAGTTCTTTGGAATCTCTGAATATATTACCTGCTCTGTTTGTGCCTTTTAGCATCATTGTGCACCAGATAGTTCTGGGCTCTGTCTACTCTGTCTATTGTTCCCGTTAAATCAGATCTGACGCAGTGCTGAGAATCAATACGCTGTTAAAAAAGGGTTAATTGCTCTGTTTGTCTCTCCCCGTGGCTGCTGGGGAGGACTCCCTGGCACAGTCGGCTGCAGTGGCGCTGCAGCTGTGACACACTCCTCTGCACGCCCTTGTCCCGGTGCTGACCCAACCTCGACGTCGGATTCATGCTTCACTGGCGCTGATTTCTTTCTGGAGCACGGGGATGGTGGGCCTGGTGCTGTCCCAGCTGCTGACAGTGCTCCATGAACAGAGTGCTGCTGTGCTGGGTGCTCAAACCTCTGTGAAAATCCTGATGGGCTGATGGGCGCGGCCCTCACCTGGAAGTGCAGCTGGTGCTGCTTTTAGAAATGGCTGAGAAGTGAGGCAGAGGAGATCCTCGGTGACCTGCTCAGTGCCCGGGGCCTCGCAGACGTGTGGCTGACTCAACAGAGACACTGGAGTGGGGGACGGTGGATGGTGTTCCCAGGATGTGGAATGACGAAGCTTTTGGGACTGCCCAGGGTAGAGGTTTGGGCACACCAGCACTGGCTGGGGGCACGGGGAGGCTCCTGCTCCCCAATCCCATGGCACAGCAAGCTCTCCTGTTGAACTGGTGCGTCCCAACAAGACCTGTTGGAGACAGAGTTCAAAACATCCCTGGAGAAACTGGAAGGAAAAGAGAAGAGCTTTCCCTACAGCCGGGGGTCTGCACGGTTGACACAGAGTCATGGAATATCCTGAGCTGGGAGGGACCCTCAGGGATCACCCAGCCCAGCCCCCGGCCCTGCCCAAACCCCCCAACACCCCCACCCTGGGCACCCCTGGCAGCGCTGCCCAAACGCCCCTGGAGCTCTGGCAGCCTGGGGGCCGTGCCCATTCCCTGGGGAGCCTGGGCAGTGCCAGCACCCTCTGGGGGCAGAGCCTTTCCCTGATCTCCAGCCTGACCCTCCCTGGCACAGGTCCAAGCAATCTGGGGCAGGTATTTTGAGAAAGGAACTTATGGGGAGGACCAACTCCTCCTCCCGCGGGTATGGCAGGGGCTGGGCTCGCCCTGGCTGTGGCACCGAGAGGCGGCTGTGCCCAGCACACAGCACGGCTCCACAGCTGCTGCCCCATCGCCGCTCACCGAGGGCAGGTTACGGCGGGTGGCTGTTACTGCCATTGTGATCACACTGTGTGCGCGACTGAATCTGTCACAACAGATGAGCTTCGTTATTAATCACCTCATATCCACTATTCTGGAATCATGGAACCCAAGAGATCACCTTTTGACACGGTGGTGGTCCCGAGGGGTCCTAGGGCTAGCTCAGGACCCGCGGAAGCAACACGTGTCGAGAGAACCTGGGTAAAAGAAAGAAGGCGCTCTTCTCCTCGGGATAGCGTCCTTAGGTGTTCTTTTTCATCGAATCCAGGAGGCGAAGAGGCCGGGGGCCTCCTGAGGGCTCCTTTTGACCCCCCGGGGAGGAAGGGGAGGGGGCAAAAACCCATCACCCATAGGGTACAGCTTACATGGGGAGAAGAGGCAGGGCCCAGGTAAGGGTGTTTGGTTTCAGGGGTTGCAACACCACCTCGGGCGAGAGACGAGTCCAGACTTGTACAACACAGCGTTCCCAGTGCAAACCCATCAATAACATATAAATAACCTGACCACACTTGTGCAATACAACAACCTCTGCACTTAACACATCCTTCCCGTAACATTACTGTGGCTGTGTCATTAACACTTGTTAATGACAACTAATAATGCTTAAGTATAATTGGCTAAATATTTTATACAACAATGTTTAAATATTATTAATCAGTATTTTAATAGCAAACAATATTTTAAATCTATTCACTGCTACTGCCAATCACCTCAAACCTAAAAGCTGATTTTTCTTTGATGGGAGAGTTTCACTATTTCCAGGTCCAGCAGAAGGAACCACGTTGCTGGGGAAGTTCTTCCCTCTGTGAGCTCCATTTTGTTACTGGTTTGTTATTGTTGTGTTATTATTTCCACCAAACCCCCCTCGGGTAAATCACAGCCACTGACGCACCACTGGGTGCTGAATCTAAAGGTTGTGTGAGCAAACTCCCCCTGGCACTGGTGCACATTCCTCAACGCGAGCGACTCCTCACCCTCTAAACCATTATAATATTTAACATCACATCGTATTTTGGAATGAAAAATCTTGATCTGCTTGGTCAGAAGTCATTATCAATCTGTATTATATTTTTGTATTATCTTCTTTTCTTATCCCTATTTAGCAGAGAAACTATTTCTGAGGATCGCAGGTCTTCCCAAGGATTTTCAGGGGTAAAGCCAGCCAATCGAGGGGACAGGAGCCTTTTGCAGAGTGCAGAGGGAAAGGGGAGGCAGCTGCCCAAGCAGAGGGGTTGCAATATCCTCCCTGCCAAAGTCTGCATTACACAGTAACAATATTTCAAAGAAAGAGAGATTTAAATAAAAATAAGAGGCCCAATGAGAACAGTTTAGAAAATATAATTTTCATATGGATTCCCTGTTTTATGACAGAATTTTGAAGTCTATTAGAGGGTTTGTTTCTGTGGCAGAACCTGAGGTACTCACCTGCTGCTTTCCCTGGATCTGAATCGGCCCCAGACAGAGGACCAAAGGGCAGCCCGTGTTTTCCCCAAATTACATGCCTTGCTTGAGATTTTTTTCTTCTCTATTCTACTAAATCGTTTTCCTTCTCCCTCTCCACCTGCTTTTTTCTTCCTTTCCCCACTTCCTTCTCCCCCATTAGCTCAGAGACCCTCTGAGGCTCGGATGCTCCTGCTGCTCTTTGGTGCCTTTCCAGGTGTGTGAGCTCTGGCTCTGCCCCCAGAGCTGCAGAGCAGGGGCACCACGAGCAATAAACCTCTGCCTCTGTGCCTCATGCAGTGACAGGCCGTGCCACCTTTGTGCCGGATGAACGACGTGTCCCTCTCTGCCCTCGCTTCCCACGGAGCATCCTGCATCCTCTTCAACACGGAGGAAGCAGAGTCCGTGAGAACACCCCAAAACTACCTGCCATCGCCTGCCAGCTGTCTGAATCATCCTCCCCAGCCCGCTGGCTGGCCGGCCATGCAGAGCTCTGCGTGCAGGTTATCTCCTCACAGACCTGCGAGACCAGGGAGCGTTTTAGGCACAGCTCAGTAGATGCACAGAGCAGTGAAACAGCCACAGATCCAGCTGTTCCAGCTCCTCTCCTGCTGCTGCTCCCGAGAAGTACGCGCACACACACTGTCAGTGATCTGGAGTGGCTGATGTCTGCAGAAAGCCTCCGGGCTCCCCGCACCCAGCTGTGCCCTCCCTTCCCATTTTGAATCCTGCTACTTCTGCCAGCAGCTTTTAGCCGTGTTTTTGGCCTGTTTTGCTCTCCCTCCTGCCTTCCCTGTGGATCTCCTGGCTGCCGGCAGCATGAGGAAGCTCCAGCCTGCTCTGTGCAGCATCATTACCATTCCACTCCTGCCCTCAGAGAAGCCAGTGGTTTGGCACGGACGCGCTCCAAACCCACCAGGGCAGCAGCGCCGGGGCCAGGCCCTGTCCCCTCAGCATCTGGCGGGGACCGTGCTGTCTCTGAGACAGAAGCCTCAGTGCCCTGGCGTGGGGACCCCCGCTGTGGGGCATGGAGGTGGGGGTGACAGCGCGGTGGCTGTCCCTGGGGCGCTCTGCCCGTCAGGCACCCCCAAACCCCAGCCCCACGGCCCCATAGCCCCGGCTCCAGCACCCCGGCCCTTCTGCAGTGGTTCTCCGTCTAAGACCCTCTCCCCCCAGTTTAGAGCAGATGCCTTCATCGTGTAAATATTTGCCCCAAATGATCCCATATTTAAAAAAGAGCCCTAAAGTCTCCTGGAGATGTGCCTGACTCCAGAGCTGCCCGGCCGTGCCGGGGACACCCAGCGAGTGGAAGCCTGGTGGGCAGAGCCCCTCTGAGGTGAGCAGTCGGTGTGGGAGCTCAGGCTTTACACACTCCTACTGAGTTTTTATTTTTATACTTCTGATTGCAACCATCAATGAAAATAGCACTGATAGCGCTCGTTTGGAAATACGGAACATGCACATGAAAATGAATGCAAAATAAGTTTGTTAATATCAGTGTTATTACAATGAATACTTAATTAACTCATCATAGCAGCACACTCGCAGAGAAGTGTTCTCACTGATGATAAAGTGCTAAATCTCCAAATGAACACCTACGGACACATGTATGACAGCACAGCAATAAACAAGGAATCAATTGTCTTGCATTTATAAAAAGAAACTCTTTCAAATAAGAAAAAATAAATTAAAAAAAAAGCAAGCTATTTTTTCTCTGACTCTGAGCAATCTGGTGTAGTGGAAGGTGTCCCTGCCCACGGCAGGGGGTTGGCATGAGGTAGTCTTTAAGGTCTTTTCTAACCTAAACCAGTCTGTGATTCTGTGATTCTATGATTTTAAGTTTTTTTTGATACTGTCACATCACCAGCCAAAACCTGGAGAAATTTTGGCACAAGAGAAGGAAACAGGGCCCTTCCAAATATTCTACTTGTCATGTTGCATTTTCATCTGGGCGCTCCATGTTCATTACCAGCCTTGCTGGTGGTCTCTGGTCAGCTCTCCACTGCCCTGGCTTGGGCTTGGGACTGTTCTCATCGTGAATGTTGTAAATGCTCACACAGAAGAGAATTTTACCTGAAATCTGAATGTTACCAGGCAAAATCACAGAGCCTGGTTACAGGGGCAGGAGCCACACGGCAAAACAGGGGAACAGCTGCTGAGCTGAAGGCGTTTGCTGCAGTGCCGGCAGCGGTGGCGGAGGAGAAGGGCTCGCCCAGCTGCAGGGAGAGCAGCCCCCCACACATCCAGCTCCAAAGGCTGCAGGGACCCAGTGGCAGAGTCATCGCTGCCCTGTTGGATCCCAGGCCTGGGGAAAATAATGCTGGAAGGAAATAGGTGACTTATCACACTTCCTTTCTAAAGGGAAAGAAAAAAAGTTAAAGTACCCCAAAAGGTGCAAATACCACCAAAATAAAGTAAAAATCCCCCTTTTCTCTGCAGCCAGACTGTGCTGTGTGAAGACAGACATCTCTGATAGCAGGAGAGGTCTCAGCTGCCTGATAGCCCGGGGCACAGCAGGGACAGAGCAGCACCTCACGCTTGGGTGCCAGAGCTGTCTGGGGCCAACGTGCAATGTCAAACACCAGTGTTTTCCAAAATCTTTCAGAGCTAAACTCCAGTTATCCCAAAAACATTATTTCATGCTTGGACAATGTTTACAGCCTCCTAAGGCACTAAGGAGTGGTTTGTGTCCAGGCTGCTGCTGCTGCAGAGAGGAATTTGCACTCCCGCCTGTGTGCTCGGAGCTGAGGGGGATCGGCCACCCCAGAGCACCCCGAGACCCCACAGCTGAGCCAGGGATGGACCTCAGAGCAACGGAGTGATGGTGACAGCAGGAACACAGCAATCACGAGATCACTGGGGAGCTGTAATTATTAACGTGACAGGAATTCTTGTGTGAATTGAGGAAAGAATCTGTGTGAGACTTGAGTGCAAAATACACTCTAATGTGAAATTTCACTCAGTCAAAACCTGAAATCCTAGAATCATAGATCACAGAATCTCCTGAGTTAGAAGGGACCCACAGGGATCACCCAGCCCAGCCCCTGTCCCTGCCCAGACACGCCAACAACCCCACCCTGGGCACCCCTGGCAGCGCTGCCCAAACGCCCCTGGAGCTCTGGCAGCCTCGGGGCCGTGCCCATTCCCTGGGGAGCCTGGGCAGTGCCAGCACCCTCTGGGGGCAGAGCCTTTCCTGATCTCCAGCCTGAGCCTCCCTGGCCCAGCTCCAGCCGCTCCCTGGGTGCTGTCCTTGTCACAGGGGGCAGATATCAGAGCTGTCCCTCCGCTGTCCCTCGGGAGGAGCCGCAGGCCCCCATGAGGTCTGACCTGTCTCCTCTTTTCCAGCTGAACAAACCAAGTGTCCTCACCATCTTTGTGTCCCTCCTTTGGACTATTTCCAACAGCTTTGGTCTTCCTTATAAAAAATTTGTCTGTGGAGACAGAACATAGAGAACTCATTAGCCATGAAGGCATGAAGAAATGAATAGCCCCTCCCTGTGACTGAGTGACCCAGCAAGGAAGGAGAAAAGGGTGTTTTTGTCATTTTTCAGGACCTGCCTCTTTGTAGACTGTGCTTTGGGAGCCAACCTCATTGCTGCCAGAGAAATGTGGAAATGAGGCAGAGGGACTGTGTTTGGGGAGGACATGGAAGTGCGAGTGAATAAAAAAGAGTTTGTTTCCTGTAGCTGGGGCAGCCACAGCCCATCGGTGCTGCCCCACCACCCCTCCGGCTGGGTTCCGGCACTTGAGGCCCGTCCTCATGCTGGCGAGGCTGTGCCAAGGACAGACTGTGCCACCTGCCATGCCCAGGCAAGAGGCCTGGCCGGTGTCACACGGCCTGGCATCCTCTGCATCCGGTGGGACGCAAGATTGTTTGTGATCCCCTTTTTCCTTCTCCTGTTGTCCCCTTCCAATAAGACATTTTAATCAAATTCCTCACAGGCTTGAACACCTTCCTTTCCGGGACCTACAACAGACCTCTTGCATCCATGAACCACTCCCAGCCCCAGATCTACCTGCTGTGCCTCCCTCAGATGTGACAGGATGTGTGCATGGCTCAGCAGAGTGATGAGTGCCCAGCTCGGGAAGCCGAGGAGCTGGGCTGTGTGCTCAGCTCAGTGCAGGTCTGTGAGCAGGGGGAAAAGGTCTCCCGTTGGGTTTCTGGCTGCCAGTCGAGCAAAGGAGCGATAACTTCTCATCATTCTCACTCCCCAGTATTCCCACTTATACCTGGACTTGGAGCAGAAGATGATGGGAGCAGCAGACACGGGTTACTAAAGGGACCTGCTCCTCCCAGGCTGCCCGACCTCCCGTGAACCAGCATCTCTCTGGGCCTAATCTGACCTTTCCAGACGTGCAAATAATCCCCCACCCCGGGCCAGCGTTCACAGGTTTGATTTCCCGGGCAGCCGGCTCCTGCTGCTCTCAGCTCTTGCCGTACATTTTCTCACATATGTACGATCAGATCCATGGGAACATCTCCTGATGACTGGCTCTGTAATTTGCCTGTTTTCTCCTAGGGACAAAAACCACTTTACAGATTAACAATCAAGCTAACAGCTTCTGTTGTGGATATGAAAGAACATTACCCTTGTGGCACGCTCGAGTCCTGCAGTTCTGTGGCTTCATAACTGTTCGACGCTGCCTGTCTGCTGGCACACCGGCAGGGCAGGCTCCGGTGTGGACTCGCTTAGATGTTTCTGAAATTAAATTTATTGTTCCTAGGAGAAAAGAAGCCATATTTTTTCCCTGTGCCAGATCAGTACCAAAGGTCTGTATTCCTCTAGGTCTTGCGGACAAAGCAAGCCCTTTATTTTCAGCCTGTTTCAGTTTTGTGACTCAGCAGTTTGGAGCACAGGGCAGCATGGGGAGAGCCAGCGTGCGCTGAGCTGGGCTGGGGTGATGGGGAGGGTCCCCGAGGTTTGCTGTGGGGGGCTGTGGGCAGAGCCCAGAGCAGGAGGATGGAGCCCTCCCAGCCAGAACTCTGCTGTGCGGGGACCCTTCTCTGCACGTCCTGGCTGGCTGGGTGGCAGTCCTGCAGAAACACCTCTGGGCTTCTTGTCCTGGCAAAACGGGCCCCGTGAAGCCCTTTAGCCGACTTCACGCTCTGAGCCCAGGCACCGTCAGTCACACGGTGCTCCTGTGCTGCAGGGAGAGGGGATGAGGGAGGCCCCTGACAGGGCACGGGCAGCTTTTGCTGCCCCACCAGCACTGCAGGGAAGCGTGACCTGCCCAAGCCCCTGGGAAAGGCACCTTTAACAAACCTTCCTTGCCCTTCCAAACGCTGCTGTTGGGAAGGCAGTTAGCAAGAGCCCCTCATGGGGGTCGGAGCTCTTCCCCTCCCCTCTCCACTGGGCTCCAGCCCTGCCCCTCAAGCCCTTTGCTGCACCTCCCACTGCCCCAGGCTGCTCCCAGCCCCGATGTCCAGCCTGGCCTTGGGCACTGCCAGGGATCCAGGGGCAGCCACAGCTGCTCTGGGCACCCTGTGCCAGGGCCTGCCACCCTCCCAATATCCAATTTCTATCTACCCTCTTTCAGCTCAAATTTATTAAAATCCATCCCCTCTCATGTCTCTTTCCCCAGAAGGATCAGATATCCTGAACCATCAGTGCGCTGGAAGCCCTGGACTTCATTCCTGAGCTCTTGGGCCAGGCTCGATGCTGCAGCTTTTAGTCCTGAAGCAAAACTCACTTCCTTCAGCATGGAGCACTCCGCAGTGCTTTTAGAAAGATAAAGAATCTGATGGAAAGTCTTTTCTAGGCATTTTTAAAACTGCTTTTTTGTTCCTTTAGTGCTGACACATCTCCAGAGGCTGTGTCTAGACAATTTAGTGTCTCCGCATATCCTCACAGATGTGGTGCTGTGTCATCCTCCAGAAATCCTGGAAACATCACTTACCTACAGCTCCCAAACCTGCTACTCCCACAGTCACACCTGCCATCTGAGCTGCTGGTGGGTTTAGAGAGCCTGAATCCCTCTGAACCATTCTCCAGGTCTCCTGCAGCAACTTAAAAGGGGGTCCTGTCCCATGGGATGCGGGCAGGGCTTGGGCTTGGCATGATCCCTGAGGTTAAAAGGAAATTCATGTATCCCTGTCCATGAAAACTCTGGAAAGAACACAAGGCAACATCAGTAGCACCGCAGACACAATCTCTTTGAGAAACAAATTGATCTCTCGGTGAAGATCCATGCATGGTACCCCTACACGTGTCCGAAGGCACACACGTGCCATTCCCAATTTGTTAATTCATCTTCTCCAGGACGAGCTACCACAGTGCTGGTGCTCATGAGGAAGCCTTTCCTCACCTTCCCCCTGCCCGGGCGGTGCCAGGCTGCCTCGTGCCTGCGTTATCCTGTTTTGGAAAGGCAGGATGCTGCCTGGCGCTGTTCCCACACATCATCCTGTCCCCAGCCCTGTGTCCAGAGAGCAGGTGGAGGCAAGGAGCGGCTGAGAGGAGACTGCAGCCCGTGCTCAGTGGCTTGGCCCTGGCCACAGAGTGCCCTTTTCCCTCCCCTTCTCTCCCACACTGATTTGCTTGTTTTTTACATGGGCTGTAGGGTGCAAATGTGATCCATGACTGATGATGGGCTGTGTTCCCTAAAAGCTGGATGAGGAACAGGAGGAGCTTACGGACCCCTGAGCTTCTTTTGCTGGCAACACATCTCCTTTTACCTTCTCTCTGCTGTTTTCCCTTTTCGATCCCTTTCAGGCAGGGCAGAAGCTCTGCACATCTGATCCCTGAATTGTCCATGGGGCCAGGCACTGCTGTTTCTGGAACTGAGCCTGAACTTGGCCTGGGAATGCAGCCACTGCCTGATGCCTCCCCGTGCGCCTGGCAGCGAGTCAGGATGCCCCAGCAATGGATTGGAGAAGAAATGTGTGACCCTGTTACTTCCCCCTCTCTCTGGGATGATCGCTGTTGCTGGCTCCTTCCAGCTCTCAGCGTGACACCGAAGGGACCCGGAGGACGAGGGGGTGCGTGGGGGGAGGTACAAGGGCTGGAGAGAGCAAACCTCAGGATCCACCCTTTGTCTCATCCTTCAGGGCTCACCTCCGTACGTGGAAGTGTTCAAGGACAGGATTCTATGGTTTTGGGAAGAGGGGAGGGGTTGGATTCCTACCCTGGGCCTCAGGAAAAGGGGCGGGTGCTGCAGCAGGCGCAGGAGTGCTCATTGCAGGAAGGCACTTGCCAAGGGAATTCCAGAGTTGGGGTGATCCCTTCTCCCTGCCTCTGGAGCAGTCAGGACTCGGCCGTGCTGGCCAAAGGACCCCACCATGTGGACACATAGACCGGCCTCACCAGCAGCCCGAGGCTTTCCCTGGCAGGGAACACAGATTATTAAACCTCAGCCAGTATTCGCTCTGGTCCCTTTCTTTCATCAACTCTCTTCTCCAATATTATGTTCTCTGTTCTTTTGGGAAAGCAGTGCGCTGTTTAATAAGAAGAAGGGGTTGCTTCAGTACACCCGAGAACTGATGATTGACTCAGACTTTTTTTTAATAATTCAGCTGCAAGACAGGCCCTGAGTACGCACAGCACCCAGAGAATACCCTGGAGGAGAAAACAGTTGCAAGGTTTTCCTGCTGGGTGCCGGGGGCTGAGGCTCCTTCCCAGGCAGGTGGGAACAAACCCGCCTGTCTGTGCTGGAAAAAGGTGGGTCCAGCAGGGAACCAGCTCATTTACTGACCTGGAGCCGGAGCAGGGAACAGAGTGAAGCCAGGGCGTGAAGCACCCAACACGGAGCAGGCGAGATGGAGACTGATCCCAAGGATGCCTTTATGTGTGGAGCACATCCATCACAGTGTGTTTGAGCGTGACACTTCCAGAGCCAGCAGATTTCCTCTGAGAGCTGGTTTCTAAGCGGAGTTTAACTTAGGGGTGCGTAACCTTTGCAAGCCCACAGCAGCAGGAGAAACCCCGTGTTCTGCCCATGTTCTGTCTTGGCTGGTTCCTGGGTTGGGTGCAGCCGAGCTAATTCTGACCCAGAGCAGAAAGAGCGCAGGGTGAGGCTCCACTAACGTGCCCCAGTGACACTTCTCAGAAGGAGTTTCCCAAGGAATGACACCAGGCACGTCTGACAAACACCTTCCTCATCAGCAAACCCTTCCCTGGATCTTGGGCCAGCAGCACTCCTTGGATGCTGTTCCAACAGCAGGAGATGATGATCCTCCACAGCTCGGGGAGAGCTTTGAACCTTCCCCCCAGCTGCAGCAGAAACTCACTGTCCTGATCCTTGAAGGAAAGCCGTGTCCCCCAGCTCTTCTCCAGCCCAGCCCCGGGTCCATCTGCTGGGGGTGTGCCTGCTGCTGCCCCAGGAGGGGCTGTTTAATGTGGGCTTCAGGATCCTTCTGTAAGACAAAACCACTCTGCTGCCTTGTGCAGTTTCACATGCGCACGTTTACAGGGATTTCAGAGGTGAGGAAGCCCGCGGGTCTGTGAGCCACAGCGAGGCACTGAGCAGGTTGTGCTGAGGGGCAGGGTCCTGCTTACCCACCGCAGACACAGAAATGTTCTTCGCAGTGGCTTGGGGATGCCAGCACGTCCTGGCAACCAAGGGGATTAGCAATCTGCAGGCAGCACATGAGGAAAACAAGGATGGATGTCTCAGGAATGCAACGGAGTGGATACATCCTGAAGAATTAGGGGAAAATGATTGTTTTATCTTTTCTGACATTAGCAGCACAAGCATACACACGCACCCCAAAGCCATTCGTTTGCAGGAATTTGTTTCTCATCCCAGTTTTTTCACAGGTTTTGGGTTTCTTTCCATGTTCTCTTAAGTCCCTGGCAAAATTTCCCTGGAGTTCAGCAATAAATTAGAGCTTTTATGAATTACACACCTCTGACACCTCCTTGGAGAAATACAACATTAGTGGGAATCAGTGCTGTGCTGTAGCAGCCAAGAGCTCTGAGAATTCCTCACTCCATCATCACTCCAGCTGCCAAATGCACCCAGTGATCAATACCTGGGCTTGTGAATCACCCGAACAGGCGGGTTGTTACCCTTTCTACTGGAATATTTTACACCTCAGCTCCATGCACTGTTTCCAGCTATGCAGAAGAAACAAGGTTACAGCAACCCCAAGACGTGGTTGTCTGTGGGGAAGGATCACACACTCGCAGGGCGTTCAAGTGTTACAGTTTTTTACACAGCTGTTAGTAATTACTGAGTTTGTACTCAGGACATTCAAAAAGGTGTCAGCTTCAAAGCGCCAGTTGTAACAAACAAGTCTGGGGAGCTAAAGGAGCTGTTCAGCGTGACACACATCACAGCCTGTCCCGTTTGTATGTTCTCTTCTGGTTTTCCATCCGCAGGGACTGGTCCTGGCCCCAGTGCTGAAATTTGGTCATGAGAAACTGCCTGGAAGGTAACAGCACTGCAGCAACTCTGCCAGGGAGGGGGAATTCTGCAGGAAACAACACTTTTGACTTGTTTCAGGAGCTCCGAAGAAACCCACTGGCCCTTTACGTGCTGATGCTGATGCTGGCCTTCATCCCCATTACGTTGTGACTCTTTGGCTGCCTGCAGAGGTCTGGTTAAGCAAACCTAGAAAAAAAGGAGTGAAGATTTGGTTTGATAGCCTTTGCATTTTGCTTTGCCTGGTTAGGCTCCACCGAGGACTGGGTAGTTCTAATCAGTTGTTCTACCTTCAGTACTCCACACTTACAGTTAAAGCATGCACAACTCAGTGGTGGCTGATCCTAGAAGAGCCTGAAATCCAGAAGTCCTACTAGGACGAGTTGAGCTGACCAGGTGAGGAAGCCCAGGTCTGGTGACAGGGCAGCAGGGGAGAGAAAGGGACAGGTGGCAGAACCCATCACTGCTCTGGGGAAACACAGGTTACAGCAATCAACAGGTGCTACCAAAAAAAAACATCTATGTCCAAAAGAGGCTTGCAAGCATAAAAAGGAATTATTCGGTATTCCACAAGAACATGTTACTGCAGCAGCCACACAGATGCACCACAACAAAGTTTCGACACAACAGAGTAGAGAAAGAAGCAGTGTTTTCCTCCTTTCTGCTGTTTTGGGTGCTGCGCAGAGAAGATGGAATTGGGGGTTTGAGAAAAAAACCCATTCCTTCTGTCATCAGTGACTTGGACAGATGTAGTTTCACAACAACAATGATGTAAGAAAAAACCAGTTTGTCTGTGAGTCCTAGAACTATTCCCAGTGTTCCCTGACGGCTGGACAGCTTTACCAAACAGGCATTTGGAGAGTCCTGAGGACACGAGGAAAAATCCAACACATCAACCCAGAGCAGACAGCTTGTGCCAGCACTGAGGCAGGGGCTGAGACAGGGAAAGGTGGGTCAGCAAAAACATCCTGGTCCAGCCTTGTTCCCACTTGACTCGGAGAATCTGGCTTTGGGGGTAGAAAGAGCAGTTCCAGCTCCACCCGAGACAGGAGAGACCCCCATGCCTGGACACACCTATTTGGGATCTGCCCTCAGCACCAACCCGTGCCAGGCGCAGCAAACGTCCTGGAGCAGCCGAACTCGTGCGTGGGAGAGCACAGTGCGGGTGTCCTGGGCATCCCTGCCACGGGGACTCACATCTCCCGCGGGAGCGACCTGGGCTCCTGCACACGCTGCCTGGCCCTGCACACCCCAGCAGCACCCGTGGCTGGGCATCCGACGGCTCTTTGCTGCAGCTCCCCATCACCAAGGGCACAAAGGACCCTTTTCCAAAGCCTGCAGCCCCCACAGTGTTCAGTGAGTTTTGGTACCCTTCAGAATTTTGCCTCCGGTTCTTTCCCTGCCCAGCTGGTTTGATGACTTCTTCAGCTGCTTGTACAGACAACTGCACACCCGTTTCTTCCACAACCCCGCTCAGTTCCTCCTTTCTTTCTCATCCTCCTGGCAGCTTTACACATTCTGCCTTTGCCCCATGATTCTGAGGGGCTCTGAACTTGCCTTTAACCCATGTGCTGCAGGAGCCTGGTTCCTGCCAGAGCACTGAGCTGAGCTCTCCACAGGTCTGGTGAGCTTCTGGGGAGCTCGTAGGCTGCAGCAGTGCGGGCTGTGTATGGAGACCTGGGGCCAGCTGACAGGTAAAGTTACTTGTCAGGTGTTTCTCCTGACATGGAAGTGTCATAATCTCTCTGTGCATCCTCTGGGTTTGTAACTGACACGTCAAAAGGCTTTAGTCACAACCAAAGTCCCTGTGGTGGTTTCAGATATCTAAGGATATTGTTAACAGTGTTATCAAGAATCTGTTGTTTAACATATTCTTTCTGGGAGATTCTGTTGGTGAAAGAGTTGGTTTTTGTTTTTTTCTTTTTAATGAGGGCCCACGTCTTTGGATACCAACAAACATCCCCTCCAAGCCTTGTTGTGAGCAAGAGTGTCAGCCCAGCTGTGGTGCCAGAGGCTGTACTGGGAACCAGACTTTCATCCAAAGCTCTAGAGTTGTAGAGAGCTTCAGAAACAGCACAGGAGATCCAGTTATCACGGAAAAATCAGAGTGCGGACTGCATTTCCCCGTGTTTCTCTGGCACAGTTTGGTCTAACCAAATTCTCAAGGTCCCCTGCATCCCTGCAGGACTGGGTATGGGTTCCTGGGGCGGACAGGACCCATGCTGCCCACTGCCAGCAGTGCAGCACACACAGCTCCTGGTGTCCCCTCAGTCCGGAGCGCAGGGAGTTTGCGATCGCTGGCTGCTGCACCAGTGCTGGGTGCTCGGGCTCACAGCCACCACCTCAGTCCATGGAGCTGCCAGAGGCATTCCTGGGAATTCTCCCGAATACACAGAGAGATTCTGACACTTCCATGTCAGGAGAAACACCTGACAAGTACCTTTACCTGTGCTTTCCTGTGCTTCCCAGCAGAGGAAATATCCAAGTGGATACTCAATATACAAGGTGGTAAGATTTCACTGTGTTCAAGAACCTGGAAATATCTTAAAACAAGAAACATGTCCTAGATGTTTCTTGGGCTCTCATCCCTCACACAGCTGTTGGCCATGAGACCACAGGTGTCCTCCAGGTGCCCAGGGACGCGCTCAGCACATCGTGCCCAGGTTTCAGAGAGAGGCTGTGGAAGCCCTGGCAGTGCCCAAGGCCAGGCTGGACACTGGGGCTGGGAGCAGCCTGGGGCAGTGGGAGGTGTCCCTGCCAGGGCAGGGGTGGGAATGGGTGGGATTTAAGGTCCCTTCCAGCCCCACTCAATCTGTGACTCCATGCTCATTGCTCTTCACAGGCTGTGCTGCCACAGCCTCCCTACAGCAGCACCCGCTCACCTGGCCCAGGTTTGGGTCATTTCCTCTGAAACTTGGGCACTGCTTTCGGTTCCTGATTTTGCAGTGCCGGTTCTCACCCTGCCCCAGGAGCACACAGGGCACGCCCAACATCCTGCAGAGACCAAAGCTCCGGGCAACCTTTGCTGCTTCTGAGCTCACCTGTGAGTGCCAGGTGGTCGCTGGAGCTCACGAGTCACTGCAGACAGCGACCAGACTCCACCCAGGAGCGGGGTTCACAGGGACAGTCCTGTCCTGCAAGGAAGGCTGCAAATGCATTCCAGCTGCTGCTCTCTCACGGTGGCTCAGCACAGAGCCAGGTCCTTGTGGGATGCCAGGGGAGCTGCATGGCCTCAGCCAGGCTTCCCACAGCCCTCGGACAGGAGCTCCCAACATGTGAGGGACTCCTGCAACGTTTTATCTTCCATAAAGGCTTCATCCACTGTGTCCTCTCCTGATCAAGGAAAGTCTGTTGGGAGACAGAGACGAGAACATTTGTTAGCTAAGAAGTCACTTTGTCAGTCGTGATCTTATGCTGACAGCTTTGTGTCTGAAAAGCAATTTTAGTTTCAATCACAATGAATAAAATAACAGGTTTAACATTTGGAAAGCTCATTACTGGAAACTTTATAAAACTTAGGGCTAACAAGGCTGAATTATTGCTTGAAAGAGCAAATTTTTTTTGTTAAAAATACAGACATAAAAAGATTTATAGTATGTAACCCAGTTATGATTGTGAAGTACAGCATTGGTATTCTACACTCTTCTTTTTTCCCTGAGTCTCTTCTTTTTCACATATCAGTGCATCCAGCAAAGCACAATGTCATTACCACAGAGCATTTAGCAAAGACACTGCTCTGGGGATGGATTAAGCAGGCTCTGGGAGCCCTCCCCTGCAGATGACACTGGCTGCCTGCGCTCCCCAGACCCCAGAAGTACAACAAAAAGGATTACATTTTGATGACTTAAATTTCTGTGTGGGGAGGAAGTCAACAAGGAGCAGTGTGGATGAGGTCAGCCTGTGCCTGCACCGGTGCACAGCACGGGCAGCGCCCACCTTCCTGAGAGCAAACAGCAACTCTGTTTTATTTACTGATTCACTTATTTATTGATTCACTTACTTATTGATTCACTTACTTATTGATTGATCAGCTTAAAAGCAGAGCCCTTACCCAGCACATTCCTGCGTGACATCCAAACCCTGTCTGACCCCAGGTCGTGTCCCACATCCCAGGAACACTGTGCTCTGCACCGTAGCACAGAAAAGCTGCCAGTGTGCTCCACAATACATGGAAATATGAAAACCTGCTTATGGCTCCTGCTTGTCGTTTGGACTGTGGGGAGCACAAGCTCACCAGCCCCGCTTGGCGCACAACTGCTCATCCATTCATATCAGCAAGGCACATACGAGTCACACTTTGTTTTCCCCTCTAAACACACAGAGAAATATTGCAGCTGTGAAAACTCGATCTATGATCTGGAAAAGCAAGGGCTCTGGTGCCTAGTTTGCCCAGAAATGTGCTTAAATATTGACAATTTAGTGATGCATTCTTCAAAGTGCCCCATTTTCCCAGAACCTCATTTTTAAAGGCTGGCTCTAAAAGGCATTGGGGGAGCTGGAATTGCAGCGCTTGGAGCCTCTGACAGAAGACAGATTTTGGTAGCAGCACAGAGTCAGCGCCGAAGGGCTCCTCGCAGAACCTCCCAGAGCTCTCTTTGACATTTACTGGCCCCTGCTGATTTGCACAAGGGCATCTGGACCTGTGCAAAGCCTTTGGCACAGCCCTGCTCCATATCCTTCTCTCTGAAATGGAGAGACACGGATTTGATGGATGGACAAAGGGGAATGATTTCACAGAGAGGGCAGGGTTAGGTCAGATACGGGGAAGGAATTCTTGGCTGTGAGGGTGCTGAGGCCCTGGCACAGGGTGCCCAGAGCAGCTGTGGCTGCCCCTGGATCCCTGGCAGTGTCCCTGGCCTGCTCTGTCGCCTTGAAGGGTTGCCAAGAGCCTCATGGTAGCAACCAGAAAGAGACACCACACAGACCCCTGTCCATGAGGATGCCACATGCCCCTGCTGAGTGTGGAACAGTCAGACACTCATAAAACCTCACACGGAGCAGGAGAAGAGACACCAGCCTGGGGAAAACCCTGCCAGGACCTCCCAACCTTGGGAGCCTCAGTCTTCTGCAGAGTGGAAGCAGGGTTCACCCCCAAAGCAGTGTCAGCCAACAGCGGGGTTTGAGGGTGTGGGCAGAGCTCCTGGCCTTTCCGCCTCCATCGAAGCTCTGCTCCCTCTCCCTGTCCTGCCCAGGAGCAGCTCCCCCAGGCTGCCCATCTCGGGGTGGGGCTGCTCAGGTGAGCTGCACAGGACCTGCCCTCTCCTCTCCTCTCCTCCAGCACCCAAGGAGGCCCGTGCCCCCTGCACCCCTTTTATTGCTCCTCTGGTGAGGTCAGGTGAGCCCATGTGAGTTTTCCATTTGCTTCCCTGCTCCTTGGCAGGAGTTAAGGAGTGGCTGCTGCTGCTGCTCTGGGCATTGCCAGGTTGTGTGGCTGGGGCAGGAGACTTCAGGCCACAGCCCACTGCCACAGTTACAGACACACTTCTGTAGAGTGTTGGTACTAAAAGTTCTCTACCCATTACCTGGATGGGTATGAGGAGCTGAAATAATTTCCTAATTTTTTGTAACACACATCTGTAGTCTCCATGGATGGAAATACCCATAGTCCTGTTGAAATAGGTGCTGGCATTAGCAAATGGAAGTACTTGGATTAAGATGAACTTTTCCTGTTTGTCAAAATGCAAAGGTTTGTTTGTGTGTGTCTTGTTGCTGGCTTGTCCCTCAGCCACAGAGTTAATCACGGCTTTGCTTCTTAGACACTAAAAGCATTCTCATTTTTGAACTCACTAGCTAATGCTTATCATCTATTTGGCTTTTTTCTTTCTTTTTTTTATGTGTTGAAGAGGCATAACTTGGACCCAGGGAAACAGGATGGCAAAGGGCACTTCTGCTGCTGGTGTGAGGAGTCCCAGCCATTTTGGTGGCAAGTTTAAACAACAGGTATTAAAAAGAGCACCCACAAAGTTGGAACAGGCTGTGCCCCAGAATAGCAGAAATTAAAGAGTTTATTCAGGAATTGTGTGATAATAGCTTGGAGGAAAGAAAAAACATCTTTCAATTAAATACATCTGATGTGCTTATAAAGCAAGAGGTGAATGTTGTTTAAACATCAAGAAAACCAAACACAACAACCTTTTTCAGCCAAGATACCAAACCACAGTGTCACTGGAGTGACCAGGATCTATCAGGCTGTGTCGGTGGCCAGCAGCTGCTCAGCACTGTTGGAGTGTGTGGGTTTATTTGTTTCTCTCAAATGTGATGTTCTGTTTTTTGGCATCCACACACCAAACTGGCATTAGCCTGTAAGCAGTGAGGGATGAGTTAGCTAATAAAGCTAACAAAGCTAACGCCTTTCTTGGGTCAGCTCTGGGATGGAAACACAATATCCCAGCCTGTGATGAGTGTGCAAGCCCCGAAATCCACTGCTTTGGCCTTGAAAAGTAACTATGAATGCTTTGTATTGCAGATCTACAATTCCTTTGGTTCAGCTCATGTTTCAGTTCTGTCACTAGTCCAAAGTAAAAACCCAACAAACATAACCAAAAAACTCCCACAAAGAACAACCCCAGCCCCCGAAGCATGCCACAGAATTTCTCCCCACTCCCACCACAGGCACAGTAAGGAATTAAGCTGTAAAAAATCAATTATGCTGTAAAGAGGAAAAGAAATGATCACTTTCCCGTTGTTTTCCTGGCAGTTCATTCCATGTGCAGCATTTGCTGGTTGGATCCCACCAAGCTGGATGTACCTCCTGGCTTGGCTGGTGGGTGCAGCTGCTGGTCCTGGCTCAGTGTTGTCCTGGCACTGCTGACCTTGTGCTGGAGATGGAGCTGGGGCGGCTGACCTTGAACTCCCAGAAACAGCAACCGAGTTGCAACTTTGATTTATTTGTTTTTAACAACTTCAGCAATAATGGAAGAAAATACTGAAAATAACCCCTGGTGTTTCCACCACGCTGGTTTAGGACAGCCCTGCGGACGTCGCTGCCTCGGGCCGTACCCGACACAGCCCCGGCTCAGGGCGGGCGAGGAGGCTGCTCTCGCTCCATCTTCTCCTTCAGGAGAGCCACACCCTGGGCGGGTGACGGTGCCTTGCTCCCGGCTCTGACCAGCTGCCCGACACTGCTTTACAGTAACTCCTGGTATCACAGAATCCCAGATGGATTTGGGTGGGAAGGCACCTTAAATCCCATCCCATTCCACCCCTGCCATGGGCAGGGACACCTCCCACTGCCCCAGGCGCCTCCCAGCCCCAGTGTCCAGCCTGGCCTTGGGCACTGCCAGGGATCCAGGGGCAGCCACAGCTGCTCTGGGCACCCTGTGCCAGGGCCTGCCCACCCTCCCAAGGAACAATTCCTCCCCCATATCCCATCTAACCCTGCCCTCTGGCAGTGGGAATCCATTCCCTGTGTCCTGTCCCTCCAGTCCCTTGTGAAAATTGTGTGAGGCTCCCTCTGGCAGCAAACAGCCCCTTTCTGAGCGAGCAGAGGTGGTCAAGAGTTTGGGCCTATTTTCCTCCCAGTCATTTGGATAAAAAATTAATTACACAAAGATAAGCTACTGAATCTCCTAAAACTACATAAGACTGTTAAGAGAGAGAATGCTCCATCTGAGCAGGTGCTCTGAAGGTGAGCGTACGCTGTGTTTTACTACTTTAAATAAATTACAAGAATTAAATATTCATAAAGCTCCATTGTTTGGCTTTAGTGTGTTTGCTTCCTGTAGCATAATTCATTCAACACTTTTGTACAAACTGTGTAAGTGTGTATTAATTGCCGTAATTTAATTTACAGATTTCCTCCCATATGGCTGATTGGAATAGTAGATACAGCAAAATATGGCAGCAGCATTTGCTAATAAATGGTGTGCCTGGGCAGGAAAACTGCCTTCTCAGGAATTCAGTGTTTGTGATCGCATCACCTAATTTGGTTTCAGTCAAAAATTTCAGCTTTCAGCCCCCATGCCATGGCATCACCAGTGAATGGTCAGGATGTCTTCTCCTGGGAGGCAAAGAGGGCCCGGCACAGCTGGGAACGTAACTTGGTGCCTTGGCAAAGATGGTTGTCATTCAAAGTTGTGATTATTTTAAAAGAAATCGCCTGTTCGTGGCTCAAGTACGGCTGTGCCAGCGCTGTGCTCACATCCACGTCCACAGAGCCCTTTTCCACCCACACCCGCTGGGAATCTCTGGGGTGGTGCAGCAGCTCTGGGGGAGCTGGGCAGGCAGCGGTGCCCAGGGCAGAGCCATCCCTCTGCAGGGTCTGGAGGGGTTTATTCTCTCTTTGGCCCGGGAAGCGCTGTCAGGGGCTGTCAGGAGAGCAGGCACGGTGGCGTGTGTTTCTGTATCTGTTCTGAGCCAGTGACACCCAGACCAAATGCACTCGATTTCCCAAGCCAAAACAAGGTTTCTCCTCAGGAGACACCTGCTTGCACACCTCCGCTCTTGGCTGGCAGAGCTCCAGGGAAGGAGCAGGCTCAGGAGCCGCTTGCTGGGGAGCAGGTAAGGCTGGGGCAGCCTGGAGAGGGCTGGGCAGTGGGGCAGGGGTGCCAAGGAGAGCCCCTGGTGGGATTGGGGACCAGCAGGGATGGGCGGCTGTGGAGCTGGGTGGTGTCAGACAGCTCCTGGGTCAGCTGGATGTTAGCTAGCCCAACCCCGTAAGGTCCTGCCCTGCCTGCCGATGGCACGGCCAGGCAGCTGGGAAGGTGCATCCTGCTGCTCTCGGCTCATTCTTTACATTAGGAAAAAATGCAGGAGCAGGAACCCAAGTGAATCCCAGGACCTCAGTGGGCTTCCTCTGCCCTCCCTGTCAGCTCATCCCAGCTGAAGCACTCCTGCTGCCAGTAGCGAAATGTGAAATGTGGAATATGATATCCTTTTTCGCCTTTGGCTTTTCCCTTTTCATTCAGCCCTTGCATGTTTGCTGCTGTGAGAGAAGCACCAGCTCCTTCACCGTGCTGGCACCAGCTCCTGGTTTGAGCAAAGCAGTGCTGAGGAGATCTCTGCTGAGCTGCACGTGCTGTGCTGCGTTCCCTGAGCTCAGCCCGCAGGCTGGGTTGGGAGGACGCTGATCCAGGCTGTTTGTTACATATGAAATGCTCTGATCTGTTAAATCAGTGGCTGCGAGCGATGGTGCTGCTCCTAGGGAGAGCTGGGGTGTGTCATAGCGAGGGCAGGGCATGACTGACCGCTAAACAGCAACTGAAACAGTGCAGACAAGGGGTGTTCGTGGCTGTCTGGCTGCCCCAGCAGTGGGGATGCAGGTACCAAACCACAAGTGTAACGAAACTGTGTGAAAAGGACATTTGAAAGTCTGTCTGTGTGTGCATAAGGACAGCTTCCACAGTGACACTTTGTTGTCGCCTGCACCAGCTAATCACAGTCAGCTTTAATGACACAGATGATTCTTCCCTGCTCGGCTCACGTTAATGATATGTATTGACTTCTGCATATTGCAAATTGGGCATGAAATGACCCATTTCTGCCTGTGGAAATGGTTCTGGACAATTTTTGCCTTGCTACAGTTAGAGGGAGTCTCAAAAATGTTCCCTAGCAAAGGAGTGTATCCAAGCCCCAGAAGTACATTCCAGGATCAACCTGATGAATTTCAAACCGCCTGTTTATGAGGAGGGAAATGTTTCCTTCACGGCACAGCCTGGAGGATTTAACTTTGAACTCCAGCACATCCGTGTGTGCTGAGATACAGGTGGTGGGATCTAACAAATAACTGGAGATATCAGGGTGCAGGAAAAAGTCACGCCATGCTCACAAGCCATGGAAGCACAGAATCAAGCTGTAGGAGCTGGTGTGGGTTGGACGGTCGGGACGGATGGAGACGAGAGATCTCTGCAGTCAGGTCTGGGAGCGTGCGGTTTATTGCACAGGGCGTGGGTGCAGGGCCCTGCTTGGGGCCGCCAGCCCAGCTCAGAGCAGGCCCAGTAAGAGAGGGAAGTTCTCGTTACAATACAATAAATCTTCTTCCGTGCTGAATATTCTAATTTCCACTAACCAATCTAGTACAAGATACAGATCCTATAGCATTTACATACAGCCTGTAAGAATCATTACATTACCATAATGCGTTACATTTTAAACCCTAAAAACTGCTCTTTGGACCCCTTCTGCCAGGCCAGTGGGGTCTGCTCTGACCCTTGGACCTGCCTGCAGGCAGAGGGTATTGTTCAATCAGAGGGGATTACCTTCAGCCATACCATTGTTTTCCTGCTGTTCAGTAACTAAGGCTTGGTATCTCAAAGCTTGCCTTCATTTCCATCTCGCTTACAGTTTCCATATTCTCAAAATCTTTTGCCAGGCAATCGTATTTATAAGGCTTTCCTGTTTCATCTTCCCCAACATCACGGAATGGCTTGGAAGAGACCTCAGAACTCATCTTGTTCCACCCCCTGCCCTGGGCAGGGACAACTTCCATCAGACCAGGAGGCTCCAGGGCCTGTCCAGCCTGGCCTTGGGCACTTCAAGCCACTCTTCTGTTGCCACTGGTGCTCTAATCCTATTGCTGGTATTTATTTTAAATGGTATTAAAATTAGGGAAATCAAGATTTTTTTTATGCTGCAAATTATTCCAGTGTTATGATTTTTTTTCATCTTCATCCTGGAAAAGGGTCAATACAATTAAAAAAAAGTAATAAAAAGTGAATTAAAGTTCATGGCACAAACATGGCAAGAAAGGGCTGCAAGGTGGAAATGCTTTCCTCACATTTCTGCAGAGCACCCTGAGTCATCCCCACCCAAAATGTTCCCATTTCAGGAATTGTGGACTTGCAAGGTAGAAAGTAAAGCTACAAATGATAGAGCTGGAACAGTTTCAAAGCTTAATCCCCTAATTAATCCCAATAACGAGTATTTAGTACAAAAAAGCCTTTTAAAATCATGCCATCCTAGAACACATCTATGCTTTTCCTTAGCCTTTAAATAGCTCCCCGGCTGGATTTACATGCCAGTTCAGCTTAGCCTGCTTCCTTTTTCTTTCTTGCGTTTTTTTTTAAGAATTCTTTCCTTCAATAGCTCCTTCACATATTTCGTTAACATTGTGTCTTATTAAAATCTTTTTGCAGTGATTAGAATTTAAAATACGTGTTTAAAGAGAAACCAAAGAGATTAAATGAATGTTAACAGAATTTAAGACACTCCATTAGCAACTTTTTGCCATATTTGTAAAATTCATGAAGCAACGTATTTAATTATAGATGCTGATGGACTCCAGGTTGTAGGCCCGACAAGTGAATTAACATCCTGTGTTTAGTTTAAGGCTGAACAATGCATCAATCTTCATGTTTTCTGCAATAAGTCATTCATCAGCTCTGTCAAAGTCTCGTGGATCCATTTATCAGCCAGTTAATGACCATTTATAGAGGAGATAATCAGAAAGTTTGGTCACCTCTCCCTGAATCTTTTGCATCTGTTCTCTGTTTTTCTGCATTTGTGTTTCTGCAGCACCTCAGGAGCCTCACTGATGCATGTTCCTGCCCATGAAGAGACTCAAAGTAGCAGAGATATAAAAGTCCATCTCATGGAAGAAAGTGAGGTAATTCAGCCCCAAACACCTTTTCTCTGGGATTCCAGGAAAGCACTTTAACTCCCTGCAGGCCTTCACAGCTCATCACCCAGTGCTTCCTGGCCTTAAACCCCATCTTCCACTATGGGATTCAGAGCTTTCTATCCCCAGTTTAAAGCTCAATCTAAATTTACGAGCAATTTGGGTGGCAGTGCTCTAAAGGAGAGGGACAGGTGCCCACTTGAGCCCCAGCCTGGTGACACTGTGAGTGAACTCCATCTCTGCCCACAATAATTAGGGTTTTAAGCAGGCGCGCTCCCATCATTCCCAGGTTATCTCACACCATTTCAGCCTGGTCGTGCTGGTGCCCAGTCACAAATCGCTGGGTCGTGCCTTTATTAACCCTGGGCAGGATGGATTTCAGCCTGTGCTTTGTGAGTTACAGCCTCAGCCACCTGATGTCAGCTGGAGAATGGAGCAATGTGAAGGTAATCACTTACGTTCTGGCTTTCAAGGCTTTTTTCCCTGTTTTTATATCTTTGTAATTCTGCTCTCAAAAATAAGTTTGTTCTGTGTGAGCCATGAATTTGGGGACTGCCTGTCAGAGGTGGCTTAATGCTGGGTTTGCAGGCACTCTATATTCTCCTGATCCTGATTAACAGTCTTCCTGCTACTGTTGCCTGGAAGTTATCCACTATAACAATTTCACTGGAGAATGGGATTTCATCAAAATGTATTACAGGAGTGTGCCCATTCCAAAAACTTTAATCAGAGAAGGGATCTTGGAACCAGGAAGGGTATTTTGTGTTGAAAAGAGACACTGTGTTGAATGCAGGTGTATTCTCGGTTCATAAGCTCTTTTCACAATTTCCTTCCTACTTGGCAAAGCCACTCTGCAGAAGTTTAGTCCTTCTCCCATCCCAGCTCTTGGCACAGCCACAGCGGGCACCGTGCAGGGGTCGGTTTTCCCTGCTGAAAGCAGTCCTGTGGTACTTGTCACTCTGCAAAGTCTGGCTAATTATTTACCAAGGTCTTAAAAAATAGAGAGGAGAAGAAAAAACAGCCCAACAATGAAGTCTGCTGAGGCAAGTGCTGAGCACTTGGTGCAAACAGAGCCTCGAGGCAGCTCAGCACGTTTGTGCCCCTGTGCTCTCAGCAATGGGCAGCCGTGGGCATCTCGCTGGCACTGCCCCCCTGCCCTGTATTTCTCTCCTCAAACAAAGAAAATCCTCAAATCCTCATCAACCAAAGTGTGGCAGCAGGACCAGGGCAGTGCTCGTTCCCTGTGCTGACACTGCTGAGGCACCTCCAGTGCTGCATCCCGTTCTGAGCCCCTCGTGAAGGAAAGGCCCTGAGGGGCTGGAGCAGGGCAGGGAACAGAGCTGGGACGGGGCTGGAGCCCCAGGAGCGGCTGAGGGAGCTGGGAAAGGGGCTCAGCCTGGAGCAAAGGAGGCTCAGGGGGCCCTTGTGGCTCTGCACAAGTCCCTGACAGGAGGGGGCAGCCGGGGGGGTCGGGCTCTGCTCGCAGGGAACAGGGACAGGAGGAGAGGGAACGGCCTCGGGCTGGGCCAGGGCAGGCTCAGGGTGGATATTGGGGAAAATTTCTTCATTTGATTCTTCAAACAGTTGCAGTGTTCAATCTATGCCAAACCCAACTCATCTCAGGGTGCACTGGGGCACAGTGCTCGTGTTTTTGGGAGCAGCCACCAGCATTCCCCACTTTGGGCTCAGGCAGGGCTCTGCCCGAGGGCACGGTGGGGAGCTGTGGTCACAGGGTGTAGTGCTGGCAGGCTGAACCGGCACCTGGATCATACAAGAAGGAAATATCAATAATACTGGATGATGTCCTTAAGATTTGGTCAGCTCTGAAGTGGTCAGGCAGCAGGACCAGAGGAGTGCTGTGGGTCCCTTCCAACTGAAATGTTCTGTTCTGTTCTATTCTATTTTTTAATAATGTACTGTACATCATCCTCCACGATGCTTTTTGTTCCCTGAGCATCTTCTATGAACTAAAACACTCCAAAACAAGCAACAAAATGTGAGGACTAATTCAGGCCAGAAGAGCCCCTCAGGGTCTCTGGCTCAGCCCTCCACTCCAGCCCGGGCTGGCTCTGGAGTGAGCTCAGGCTGCTCGGGGTTGAGCTTTTGCTCCCCAGGCTGCTGGGCTTGGCCCAAGTCTGGCACTGCTGGAGCCACAGGAAAACTGGGCTCATGGAGAGATGAGCTCCTGACCTGACGCGCTGCAGAGCATGAGGATTTACAAAAATCAGTGCAGCTGAATGAAAATCTCTGACTAGAATCCAGATTTTAGTTCCAGTTGGTGCTCTTCAGAATGAGCTGCTCTGGGTTCTGTCACTGTATTTGTTCCCATACATTGCATCTGCTGATTTTTCAGCTTTCTGTTCTTGTCGGACTCCTGATTAGTGGTGACATCATTCTTTGGTTTTGCTGTTGAAGAACATTTTATAATAAAAATCAGTATCTCAGCCAGATAAAAATAATCCTTGGTTTAGTGCCCATGGATTTATTAATGTGGCTCCCTGTCTCTGCTACTGATGTTAAGCCTGATGTATTTTTAAAAATCTCTTATGAAGATCACTGAAGACGAGTCGCTGTCTGTTATAGATACTCAGTATGGGAGCATTTCAGAAATGAAAGAAGAGAAAGTGTGAAAGCCACAGCAGGATTTATTACCTGGGTACAAGTACCTGGATGGTCCCCTCATTTCTGCCTTCAGAAGCCACTGCGAGTAGTGGTGCTCCCAGACACCGATGCAGAGAAGCCCTGTCCTGCCAATCTCACCCAGTTTCACATTAAATGCACCCAGAAATGGCTTTGATGGTGTTATCAGTGGATATATAACTACAGCAAAGAGATGGAGGTGCCTGTGGGCTTATTTAGCACAAAAACTCAGTCTCTCGAAAAATTGTCTGGAGAGAAGCAGGGAAGTGTGAGGCCAGTGGACATCGTGCTGCTCTTTAAACAAGGTTTTATTAAGCACATGCTTAAAGAGGAGTTGCTGAGATCAGTCACGGGCAGAGCAGCTCCTCGGGGCCGGGTCGCAGCCCCACAAACACAGCCGTCAACACCTCGCTGTGTAACGCATCCGTGTGAACCTGAGCCGTTGTTATTGCCTGTCCCGCTGCTCCTGCTGCTCAGTCTCCAGCCGCTGCCCTGATCCTCTCTTTGTCCCTTAATTGCAGGCTGCTACAATTGCTTCCTCTGAGCTCCTGCTCAGCCCCCACTTGTGCCTTTTGCTGCCCAGGGCCTGGCTGTAGAGGAAGATTTGGGGTCCCCTCTCGTTGCTGCCCAGCTTGGCCTGCCCAGGACCTCAGGGGAAGTGCTGGAGTGGGGACAGGTCCTAAAGGGGCACAGGTTGTACCCCACTGTTCAAACTGGCTCTGGTTGATCCCCCAGGGGTGGCCTGTTTGAGTGCAGCTGCACCTCAGTGGTCACAGTGGTCAGCCTTGTCTGAAACAGCCCGGTTCTCTGGCATGAAGTAAAATCCCAAATTCCAGGCCTGATGGTGCCACAGAAAAGATAAAGAGAGAGCTGGTGCCAGCTGTGGGAAGATCCTGGCTTTTGGAGGGTGGGAAGGACATCCTACTACTTGGTCAACATCCCATGGACGAAGCTTGAGGGATGCTGCACCAGGCTGAACACGAGAGGATGTGGCATCTGCCACTCCCCACTTCTCCCTTTCCACTTTTGGAGCTTGTCACATTGTGCCCTATGCCCCGCAGGAGCTGCAGCTTCTCAATCAGTTCCAGAGATGGGAAGGATCTAAAAGGAGAAGTGGATGGAGGCTTCAGTCCTGAGCAAACCTGGTGACACTTTATCTGCCCGTGTTTAGCGGGTACCCAGCAATTACGGTTCACCTGCACACGGCTGCCGCTGCTTGTGCCACCACGTCCCACAGCCGGCCGGCCACAGCCCAGCCCAGGGGCCATCGGGGGTGTCCAGATGCCACTGTGGCCCTCAGGGGCTTTGGAGGCTCTTGAGAGCCTCCCATGGGTGAGCCTTGGCAAAAGCCATGGGGTGTCGGTGAGTGCTGGGGGTCTGGAGGTCGAGTGGGACAACCAATGAATCTCCTCTCTGAGGGGGTGTCACAGTGCTGGGGGGTCTGGAGGTCGGTGGGGACAGCCAGTGAGTCTCCTCTCCGAGGGGGTGTTGGTCAGTGCCGGGGCTCTGGAGGTCGGTGGGGACAGCCAGTGAATCTCCTCTCCGAGGGGGTGTCGGTCAGTGCCGGGGCTCTGGAGGTCGGTGGGGACAGCCAGTGAGTCTCCTCTCCGAGGGGGTGTCGGTGAGTGCTGGGGGCTCTGGAGGTCGGTGGGGACAGCCAGTGAATCTCCTCTCCGAGGGCATCGGGCCAGCGCTGCCTTCAGAGCCGTTTGCATCACGCCATTGACGTCAGCTGGGAGACGGCTCATTGCCTTAATTGGGCCTGTTCCAGTCCGTATCAGTAGAAGAGATACTAAATCTGTTCACTTCTTTCCTTAAAAATACTAAAGTAGGAAAAAGAGTACAAAATCTTGGTGCCTAATGAAGCAAATAGGTTTCTGCTAAGGTGTTTTCTGAAATTTCGGCCAAGGTTAACTCCTTAAAAACTGCTAGACAGCACATTCCACATTGTCTTTACCTCTGTAGGTTCATTTTTGCATTAATACCTCCCTTCATAAGTAGTGCAAATATAATCTTCTGTCTGTTTACAAAAAGAGAAAAAAATATTTTGTTCCAACATAATGTCATTAAAAATGAATATTTTACAGCCAAGCTTATCGCTGGAGGGGCTTTATTTTTGCAGGATTATTCTCTCTTGTTTCATAAAATTAAAGGGCAGCAAAGATATCAAGTACTTTCTAATACCATCAAAAAAATGACCGGTTTAATTGACATTTCTAAATAAGATTAATTTAGCACTTGGGAGAGATGAAAGATTGATAGGTCAGGAAAGTAAAGGCTGGAGTTTATGAACATGACAAAATGTGGGCTCCAAATGCCCGGCTGATCTCTTTGAGCATGGCCTGAGCAGACTCTTGAGACAATAATTCAGACTCGATCTCATTTTGTCTTGATCCTGGGTGAAATGGGGAATGACACTCATTACACATTTTGCTGAGCCGCGGATAGTTTGGGACGAAGGAGCCCAGTGCAATGTCAGAAGTGCTGAGGCCGCCACATTCCCGTGAGCGATCTGAGGAGTGTGGAGGTGAAAGTCCGGTGTCGAAGGAGACGCGCACGCAGGAAGTGAGATTTATTATTTTTCTTCCCTGCACAGCGGGCCATCTCCTGAGCTAATGCCTGCAATTTAAATACACCACCAAGGATTAATATCCTTCTGTTTTAGGCAAGGACTGCTTGCTATGAATGATGGGATTATTGTATATTTGAGTATGTCTGAAATAGCACACTCAGATCGTCCTCAGAATTTAAAAGACATGACAGTGGTAGGAAAAGCAGGGCTTTTTCTTGTTCCCTTCTCTTCCCTTTCAGAGGAAAAATCATAGCTGAAATGCTGAACAACCCAAAATATTCCTTAAAGTTCATTGTGGATAGAGTAAATGACCCATTCCCTAGAGGTCATCCCAGCTGTACGGTATCATCTGCAACTTCATTATGTTTTCTCCTCAGGTGCAGAGGGATATTCTGGCTGATCAGTATTTTTCCGACATTGCTCAGAACAACTCGTCTTTGAAGTCTGCTATGAAGAGCAAAAACCACTTGCTTTAAATTCAGGGATCTGGGGGTTTTGCCATGGCGAGAGAGCGGCGAGGTCAGCAGAGCTTGGGGTGGGGCCACCAGAGGAGGAGCCCCCCCTCTGCCACAGATGTGCCAGCACCTCGAACCCTGGGGGCAGTTCTGGGCCCCTCATGACAGGAAGGACATGGAGGGGCTGGAGCGTGTCCAGGGCAGGGAACGGAGCTGGGAAGGGACTGGAGCTCCAGGAGCAGCTGAGGGAGCTGGGAAAGGGGCTCAGCCTGGAGAAAAGGAGGCTCAGGGGGGCCCTTGTGGCTGTCTACAGCTTTCTACAGGATGGAGACAGGGGGTTTGGGCTCTTTTCTCAGCAAAGATGCAACAGAACAAGAGGAAACAGCCTCCAATTGCACCAGAGGAGGTTTAGGTTGGATGCCGGGAACAATTTCTTTCTGGAAAGGACTGTCCAGCCCTGGCACAGCTACGCGGGGCAGTGGCAGAGTCCCCGTCCCTGGGGGCATTTAAAAGCCATGTAGATGTGGCACCTGGGCACATGGTTTAGTGGTGGGCTCGGCAGTGCTGGGGGAATGGTTGGACTCTATGGACTCAGAGGGATTTTCCAACCTGAACGATTCAGTGATTCAGTGAGTTACGAAGGGAGAGAGCAGTTCCCCACCCAGCTGCAACTGTGAGTGATTATTCTCTTGTTTTGGAGAGAGAAGGTCCGTGTGGCCAGCCCAGCCCACGGCCCTGTGAGCAGAGAGGAGCCGAACGACCCACCAGTCACCAGTGTGAGATTGCCAGTGGTGCCCAGCATGTGCCGTGCTCCAAGGGCCTGCCAGGCCGTGAGGGCCTGCCGGGCTGCAAGGGACCACCGGGTTCCAAGGGATCACCAGGCTCCAAGGATTCACCAGGCTTTAAGGGATCACCAGGCTCCAAAAGATCACCAGGCTCTAAGGGATCACCAAGCTCTGAGAGATCACCAGGCTCCAAGACATCATCAGGCTCCAAGGCACCACCAGGCTGTAAGGGATCACTGGGCTCCAAGGATTCACCAGGCTCCAAGGGATCACCAGGCTGTAAGGGATCACCAGGCTCCAAGGGATCGCGAGGCTCCAAAGGATCGCCAGGCTCCAAGGGATCGCCAGGCTGTAAGGGATCACCAGGCTCCNATCGCCAGGCTCCAGGAGATCACCAGGCTTCAAGGGATCGCCGGGCTCCAAGGGATCGCCAGGCTCCAAGGGATCACCAGGCTCCAAGGGATCGCCGGGCTCCAAGGGATCACCGGGCTCCAAGGGATCACCAGGCTCCAAGGGATCGCCAGGCTCCAGGGGATCACCAGGCTCCAAGGGATCGCCGGGCTCCAAGGGATCACCAAGCTCCAAGGGATCGCCGGGCTCCAAGGGATCGCCAGGCTGTAAGGGATCACTGGGCTCCAAGGGATCACCAGGCTCCAGGAGATCACCAGGCTCCAAGGGATCACCAGGATCCAAGGGCCTGCCAGGCTTGGGCGGAAGGCAGCATTTACCCGATGATGCACTGGAGTGCACAATACAAGTGGTGATCTTTAAAGTGCTCAATGAAGTACACCGAAACGCTGCGAAACAACTGTTCTTAAACGGTTTCTGGGGACACAGCTTTGAAAATATGAGTTTCATTTCTTTTGTGTGGTGTTTCAGGTCACCGGGCCTTTGTTCCGCTCCTGTGAGCCCTCGCTGGAAGGACTGCCATTGCTCATCCTGCTTTGATTGTTCCCAGCTTTATTTAAGAAGCTGCTCTCTGCAGATCATTTAATGAGGAGGATTTCCTCATGCAGGAAAGCTTCCATCTTTCTCTTTTAAGCGTCAGGGTGGATGTTTCCTCGGCTGAACTGGAACCATATTTAACTGTTGTGTTTATTTCTCAGCAGTGAAGTTTCCCTCCTTGGGTTCAGCGTGAGGTGACAGCTGCAGCATCTCCCTGGGAAACATTTTAAAGGAAGCGGAGAAATACTTGCGTCGGACCCTGTGCTAAGTGCCTCTCACCAGAGACGCATCCATCTCGCTTGAGATCCTGTTTGGCTCCTCCTGGGGCGTTTCTGATTAGTGATCCACTAAAGCCATTGTCATTCCCTTTACGGCTAGTCTGAGGTTCTCACAGGGTACTGTCAGGAGTGCAAAGCCAAGCTATTGCAGGAGAATTGGGAAAGAAATATGGCTGAAGGTACTGGGAAGGTTTAAAGAGATGTTTTGATTTCTTCCTGCCCTTTGGAAGGGATGAAAGACGGAAGGAAAGGGACAGCAGCAAGGGGACTCATCCAAGGCGAGGCTGGGCCACCCCTCCTGGCCTTCATGTTAGGATGGGTTTTTGTGGGCAAGGAGCAGAGCCCAGATGCTACTTTGAAGCTGGTTCCTATGATCTTTTTTTCATTATTATTTTTTCCCCTTTTTTTTTAAGTGAAAAATTTTCCCTTGGAAACTAAAAGGCAGATCACAGCAACTGAAATGCAAGCTCTCTTTGATCTTTGTGTTATGCCCAGGTAAAAACTACCTAAAATCAGATTATTTAGTATTTTTCTTGCTTCTCAACATGTTTTTACAGTCCAAAATGCAAATTTAACCCTCTCTAACAAGTTTGGATGAAGAGATGCTTCAGCATTAGCTCCAGCTCTCTGCTATAAATGTTCCAAGGAAAACAATTTGTTATTTCTAAGCAAAGCTGCTTCACATGTCTCTGTGCTCGGTTTCACAGGCTCTCACAGAATGAAGGAAAAAGAGGGTTTTTTAATCCTACTTAGGGCCAGCTGCCACCCATCCTCCTGCAGGCATGGAGGTTTTTTGCACCAAATACTGACTGCAGAGCTATTTAATGCAGAAGACACAGAATCATAGAGTCATGGGATCGTTTAGGTTGGAAAAGCCCTCTGAGATCAGCAGGCCCTACCATCGACCAGCACCACCAGCAGCACTAAATCATGGCCTCAAATGTCACATCCACGTGTTTTTTGAATCCCGCCAGGGATGGTGATTCCACCACTGCCCTGGCAGCATACGCCAGGACAGGACAACCCTTGCCATGAAGAAATTTTCCCGATTATGAAACCTAAACCTCCCCTGGCCCAGCCCGAGGCCGTTCCCTCTCCTCCTGTCCCTGTTCCCTGCGAGCAGAGCCCGACCCCCCCGGCTGCCCCCTCCTGTCAGGGACTTGTGCAGAGCCACCAGGGCCCCCCTGAGCCTCCTTTGCTCCAGGCTGAGCCCCTTCCCAGCTCCCTCAGCCCCTCCCCATCAGACGTGTGCTCCAGCCCCTGTTATTTGGTGAGGCCCTGGCACAGGGTGCCCAGAGCAGCTGTGGCTGCCCCTGGATCCCTGGCAGTGCCCAAGGCCAGGCTGGACACTGGGGCTGGGAGCAGCCTGGGGCAGTGGGAGGTGTCCCTGCCAGGGCAGGGGGTGGAAAAAGATGATCTTCAGGGTTCCTTCCAACCCAGACCCATCTGTGGCTCTATGATTCTATGACTGGAGCTACCACAAGTGTGTGGCCATGGTGGCACTGTCTAAAAAGGGTCCTCAAGTTGTTTTCAACCATTTTGAAATACGTGGTAAAAATAGTGCCAGCAGCTTCATTTTCCTCCTTCGTGTGGCTGCTTTTCTGCAGATTTTTGACCAAAAGGAGGAGTTTGGCCATGGTTACAGGTGTGATCTGACTGCTCTTTTCCAAACTGCAGTGGTTTGTGCTGGATATGATATTTCTTCCTATCTTCAAGGAGAAGTGTGCTCAGTAAACGATGCGATTCTAGTTTCCACCCTTCTGCTTTGCCTGTGAGTAGTACTAGCAAACACCACAGAGATAAGGGCCATTCAGAAGTGAGGCCTGTTATTTCAATCTTCTCTTTCATTTTTATGTCAAATTTTGTCAGAGGAATGGGAAATCCTGCTTAGTGTTGGACCACCATGGTTTGGAATGGCATCAAATTTTCACCACTTCTGGCATCTGCTCTTATATCCCTGTGAGGGTTAATGTTTGTTGTTTCAGGGGTTTTTTTTCAGTTGTTTTCCCTTAATTTTTATAATGTCTAGCCCCCTTCAAATGACATTTTCCCCCAGTTAAATTGCAGAGACAACCAGGGTCAGTAGGTGCATGTTGTTGTGCACAGCTCTGCTAAGCTGCACAGGAGGGGCTGAACTGCACTAAAAGAGGCAGCCATCAGTAAATGGTTGTGGGTTTCTGCTTTTACTCTTTTCATCTAGAAATTCAGCCAGTCTGGAAGTGTTTCAAGCTCATTTTGAGCATCAACACCATCACCTTTCAGTTATATGATTGGATTTATGTTTTATATTTTACATAGAAAACTTCCTCAGCTACACTTACACATTCAGATTTTTCCTACCAAAAAAAAAAAAAAAAGAAACCAAAACTCAGGGCTGAAACGTGTTACAGACAGCTTTTATTTTCAACATTCACTTCTCCTTCTGTTTTTCAATCTTAGGCTGTTTACTTGATTATTTTAAATTTTAAGTAAATTTTCTGGTGGAGAATAGAGGTTTTTGTGTTAAGCATAAGATGCCAGCTTCCTGCAGAGGTCCCTCTAGGGGGACTGAAATCGTATTAAAGTGAGATAACATGTGTTTAGGAGTGTGAAAAAAGAATACATTTGACTTCTCAAACTTTCACAGTTTTGGAGAGCTCAGAATAAAGTGGCAGTAACCATTCCTGGCTCACAGAGCAACTCAGTTCCCTCCTGTGGCTTCACGCGGGGCACTGAGATATTGAACACCTCTCCTCAGATCCTGGCTGCCCTGGGATGAGATCCTTGAGTCCTACAGCAGGTTGGGAACGGGGAGAAGGAACCAGGAAGACATCGGATGTTCCTGGGTGTTTGCAGTGCACACTTTGGTGTTAGAGAATCCCAGAACGGTTTGGGGTTGGAAGGGGCTCAACACTGCCAGGGATCCAGGGGCAGCCCCAGCTGCTCTGGGAATTCCAGCCCAGCCCCTCCCCACCCTCCCAGCCAGGAATTCCTTCCCAATCTCCCACCCATCGCTGCCCTCTGGCACTGGGAAGCCATTCCCTGTGTCCTGTCCCTCCATCCCTTGTCCCCAGTCCCTCTCCAGCTCTCCCTGGAGCCTTTCCTTCTCCAGGTGAACATTCCCAGCTCTCCCAGCCTGAGTCCATAGGAAGCCATTCGAGGGGAATCTGGGAACTGTCTTTAACAAAACACACACGAGTTAGAGTGGGAACAACAAAACAACAACAAAGGAAGTGAAATCACCAAACAGCCTGAATGTCTTCCAGGGGAGGCTTTGTACCTGAGGCACCCTGAGCCTGGGAGAGGGCACAAGGGACAGAACCAGAGCAGGACCTTCCAGGGGGCAGCTGACTTGCCCAGGAGGGCCGAGGTCAGTGGTGGAACTGCTCTGCCTGAGCCCATCCGAGAGCCTGGGAAGTGAAGGCACGAAACCTGCAGGGCCCTGAGCTGTGCACAGGGGAGGGAGGGAAGGAGGGAAGGAAGGAAGGAAGGAAGGAGGGAAGGAAGGAAGGAAGGAAGGAGGGAAGGAAGGAAGGATGGAAGGAGGGAAG
>WEIT01006664.1:42310-79786 GCA_013389985.1 Dryoscopus gambensis
AAGGAGAGAGGGAAGGAGAGAGGTAAGGAGGGAAGGAGGGAAGGAGGGAAGGAGGAAGGAAGGAAGGAAGGAGGGAAAGAAGGAAGGAGGGAGGGAAGGAAGAAGGAAGGAAGGAGGGAAGGAAGGAGGGAGGAAGGAAGGAGGGAGGAAGAAGGAAGGAAGGAAGGAGGGAAGGAAGTAGGGAGGAAGGAAGGAAGGAGGGAAGGAGGGAGGAAAGGAAGGGGGATGCTCTGAGGTTGCTGCAGGGCACTGTAGCTGCTTCCACAGAAACCCAGAGCAGGCCTGAAGAGTCTCTTGGTAGCATCTTGGCTAATCACGGTCAGAGGAGCTTCCTGAAGTGAGAAAAGATGTCATCCCCATTAATAGCATTATTAAATAATTCTCACAGATAGCGGTAAATGTATAAATATCTTGTTATTTGCCTGTCATGTTCCACCAGGCTGTCTAAAGTGAATGCATCATGATTTCTTTTTCATTAAGTCAGTGATGTAAACGCAGGTATGTGATTGGAATTATGGCAAGGTGACTGTGGACTTTCATATCTGTATTCTATGCATTCTTCCTGGGGTTTTTATAGCTGTGATAAAGGCAGGAGGTATTTTCTGATGATACATGATCCAAGCTCTCCTTGAATTTGGGAAGCATTTTGCCACTGCTTGCATCACATGAATTTCCTTTGCTAATCTCTAATTTCTGTTGAAAATACAGCAGAAATTTTGTGATATCTGTAGAAAGTACAAAGGCCAGATTTCTCCTGCCTGGCTTGGGATGCGTCACACTTGGCCACTGCCATCTTTTTTGGTGGTGTGGGAGGGTCAAACATAAGGTTTCGAAACTTTTCCTCAAAATTCTCCCAATGTATCACCCTCTGCCATGCCCAGAGGTCAGGAATGGTCATTCCTCTGCCCATGGTGGCACTTCCTCGGCGCCAGGAGCTGCCCCAGCTGCAGCCAACATCTTCAGTGGGGCAGAGAGCCTCTGCACTGTTTTCCCTGAAACTCATTTGTCCTGCCTTAAATTTCCTTCTCATCCAAAATTGGCTTCCAAGTTATCCAGGAACCCACTGCTCCATCAGGCTCCAGTTTTGACCTAAGGAAAACATCTTAGTCTTCAAGCTGGTCTTTTATGTGGGTTTGAGTCCAAAAGTCTGAACCTGTGAGCCTGGAGCCAGCACCGAGAGCTGCCCCAGCTCTGTGAAGAGCAGGAGTGACTTCCAGGGCACTCTTACCTGGGACTGTGCTTTCCCAAGTGTGGGGCGGGGATGGCAGGAGGAGCAGGGTGTGGCGGAGAAAGGCGAGCGGTGCGTTGGGCTGCCTGGCGTGGGAGCCTGTAAACTTCCAGGGTAATAATTCCCCATCACGGGGTTCCTGCGGGCAGCCGTGGCCGGGGGAGGATGTGCCCGTCTCTCCCACTGGCACTCGGTGAGCTTGGCCAGCTTGACTCCCCTCAGGCTGCCCGTGCCTGTCGCTGCGTGAGCCCGGCCCTGTGCTCTCCTCAGCAGCACTTACCACCCTGGGTCTGCCAACAGCAAACGAGCAGCAGCTTTCCCGCTTTCACTCCTACCCTTTCTGCTCATGACAGATCCTTGCCAGTGAAGTTCCAGGTCAGGAACATGGAAGTGTGGCTTTAGGAGACAGGTGGTGAGAGATAGAGCAGGGGCCCTGCCCTGAGGCACGGCTATGAGTCCGGGGATCCAACGCAGCCCTAAGCAGTGGGTCTGCTCACCACTGGGAGTTCCAGCTCCAGCGGCTAGGCAGGGGGCTGTGGATTGGTCATTGGAAAAGTATTGCACAGTGGAATCATTATCTATCCCTTGTGCAGCTAACGGGTGCTCGTTTCCAGGTGTGTGCATCTTTCTGGATGCTTTTTCCCTGGCTGCAGGAGGCAATGGCTGTGTGTGTGCCCAAGTGCGTGTTGGTTTTACACGTACGAGCAGTAAAAAGTCTGGTTTTCCCTGGCATTGTCTCGCTGGCATCTGCCAGCTGTTCATCCTGTCCCATCATCTGGGGCTTCGAGGAGGGGGTTAAACATCCCACCCACCCTGCTGACCCCCCGGCAGCACCACTTCTGACCAGCACTGGTCTGGGCTGGAGCCCTTGGGTCCGGTTCCCCACGCAGCTTTTCCTCTGCCTTGTTACCCACCCATCCAGGGCCAGTCTCCAGTTTGACCTCAAGGATGATGTGGAACATCACATTTAAAGCCTCCCTAAAGAAAAGAATTTATCCACGAAGCTCATCCAGATAAGAAGGCAGATTTAATTTAGGAACCTGGATGCCGCCACCTACTGAAGGTGGATGGTGGTGGTGTCACTGGCAAATGGGAAAAATAAGGGAAAGACACATAGTTTTTAATACTGGATGTGTTATCAGAGCTCATGGCTGAGATTTGTGTCTTCTGTACTTCTTTTGTTATTGTTTGAATTTTATATTTACCTGTTTTAGGGATCACTTTATTCCTCCCAGCCCCCTTGGCAGTCCACTGCAGATTTTGGGGATGACCCTCTCTCTTGTCTTACAGGAAGCATTTCTGCCCTTCTGTGAACCCTCTTGCTAAAGGAATGATTAGAAAATATAAATATTTCCTTATGAGGCACTAAATCTGCTTCTTTGCTGGACAGTGCCCCGTCCTTGACTCGTGGCGCCCAGTCAGCCGCTGCACCAGACGCTGTGTCAGTGGGCAGGGGGCTGTGAAGCCCCTGCTCAGCACCCATAGCTGGGACTGAGAGTTAACACTCATCATTGCACCGTGCCATTAATTCACTAGAACACAGAGCTAAGTGGTAATTATTAGCAGTGTCTGTTTATTATGGCCACTTTATTTTCCGCGTCCCTTAAACATTAATCGTTCCTAATAGGACGAGGTTGGTTGAACTGATGTGAAATAAGTGGCAGAGGTCTGTGTTCAGCAAATGTCTTTGCATTGTTTTCCTTCTTCTTTATACCCTCCCTATGCAAACACACCATTTAAGGTTATTCTGTGTGTTTAATGGCCTCTTGTGCCTACCTGTCACAAACAGTTACCAAGGGCCCAAAAACAAACCAGCCGTGTTCCGTGCCCCCAGCACCTCTGCCCTGCGCAGCAGAGCTCAGCCGTGGAGCGGGGGCCCTGCAGGGGTCACTGGGAGGAGGCAGTGTGCCCCTGTCTTGGGTTGCAATATGTAACCAAAAAGGTGTAATTTTATTTTCATCTGTTGAACCGGTTGGAAGATATTTTTATCCCTTGTAACTCCAGGGGAAGGAGGGCGGGTGCCTTCTGTTAATGGGTCACTCGTTAAAACCAGATGGGGCAGTGCTTCCTTATCTCGTCCTCCACCCACCCTCCTCCAAGGGGATATCACCCGGGAATGAGCCATTTAAGGCTCTCCTTGTGACCGATAACATCACATCACCCCACTGGGAGATGCTCCACTCAGTGGGAGGAGCCAAAGCCTCTCTACCTGCATAAAACCTGCAGCTCAGAACACCAGAGCAGCTGGTTTTTCCACTGGATTCCCCGAGGAAGACTGGACCCATCCTGTCACCACCGGACCCTTCTACAGGATCACCTCTGCTCCAACGGAGCCACAGCTGCCACTCCAGGAGGATTATTTTGGGCTGCTCCCCACACCCTGACCAACAGGGGGTCAGGTCGTGTTCTGACTCTGTCAGAGTTTCTGGGATCATTTGTTTGTTGTTGTTCTTTTCTCTGTACCACTGCCTTTGTAGTTTGTAATATTCTTAGTAAAGAACTGGTATTCCTATCCCCATATCTTTGCCTGAAAGCCCCATAATTTCAAAATTATAGCAATTTGGAGGTGGGGGTTTACATTCTCCATTCCAAGGGAGGCTCTGGTTTCCCCTGGCAGTTACCTGTCTTCTGAACCAAGACAGCCCCTCTGCAGCTGTCACACCCGGCAGGGACGTGCAGTGCCCGACTGGATTGATTTTTTGTGGGATGGAAACTCGTGCGGACCAATAGTGATGATACGTTTGGCAGTGACACTCAGCCGGTCAGGTCACCATTACTTTTGAAGATTATGAAACAGCAAATTATTAATTCCCCTGATGCTGTGGTATTTCCTCATCGGGTAAAAAAACAGGTAAGGAGCCATTTGGGTACCAAGTCACCATCCCTGGTAGACTCAAGGATTTGTGAATATTTGGTCTAGAAAAATTCCGAAAGCAGCCACTGCAACCGCCCAGCTACGAGCCCCTGTCCAAGTCTGTGTGGAACATCACAGACCCTCACAGGGGCTGAGACAGGCTCAGAGGCCTCATCTCTTCTTCCATGCCGAGGCATTTGCTTAATATCATGTTCACTTTTGTCCTCCCATTATTTTGAAAGGTTCTCCAGCCCTTGGGTCATTGGTTATGGTTGTGATCATCATTAGGCTGGGGCCTAAATTCCTCACTTCTGTAAATCCCCATTTCTGCTCCACTTAATTGCTACCCTATATTGGGTTTTTATTTGTTTGTTTATTTACTTTGTTTTCCTGGGCTACTAAAACCTTTACCTTACCTTTTCTTTTTGGGAAAGCAGGGAACAAAATGCTGAAGCAGGTTCTGGAAGTGCCTGCTGCAATAATTTGCAGGCTGTCAAGTTCTGGACCATTTGTGATATCAAACACAAGGGCTTGGGTCTTCCTGTCCTCTCGCCTGATGCACGGAAAGAATCCTCCTTTGTTCCTGGAGCCGCACTTGTTCTGTCGATACCCCCAGGAATTATCCTATTCAGTACCATGTAAACACAGTCCAGTCCCACAAGTGAAGCCTCAAAGACTCCAAGGCTCTTCCACAGCCAATTTCAGACTCTGGAGAGTGAGAAAATCACCACATAGGCAACAGATTACTTGGCAATTATTTCCAGTTCTTTCTATTTCTGCCTGCCCAGAAAATCAGGAAACAGGATTTACTTGAGAACAATTCCTGTAATAAAGTCAGTCAAAGTTTCACCTTGCTGGAAGATTGATTGAGCTGGGAGCTGCAGAAGTGGTAATCCAAAATACTTGACCTTGGTGCAGCATTATCTGTGTCTAGAGCCTTAAGCCACGACAATTCCAACACCTCGAGCTCCTCACCGCGCTCCTTTTGCTCAGATCCCACATCCTCTCCCAGGAGGCATCGTCACGTGTGCTCTTTCGGCGCCACATTGAGAATCAGCCTTTATTTGCACACGTGTGCTGAGGAGGGCAGCTGCAGCTCACAGCAAATGGGTCTGGGGTCATCCTGTGCAGCGGGTGCTGCTCCTGTGCGCTCCCCGGGCCTCAGACAGGTCGTGCCTCTCTCCGTGCCCATTTCCTGTGGGGAGCTGGAGGTGCTGGGCATTCCTGGGACCTGGCAGCGGCTCTGCCAGCCTGGCAGGATCACAGACCCACAGGATGGGCCAGCTCGGGAGGGACCACCGTGGGTCAGCTGATCCCACCTCCCTACTCGAGCAGGGTCATCCCAGAGCACGTGGCACAGGAGTGTGTCCAGGTGGAATCCTCTGTCAGCAGGGAGCCACACTCACGGGTTTTCCCCAGCATTCTCTCTGCCCTTGCCATGGGGGCTGTGGCTGAGAAAAGGGATGGCAAAGAAATGTCCCTGCACTCTGCTGACGTGTGACCCTCGCTGGCACTGTAGGGTCCGAGAGACCTGAGACCTCCCATCCTCCCTGAACACAGAGCAGGTCCACGAGCACCAGATGCAGGGCCAAGAGGCAGCTTCGACCCCTCCCATCCCATTCCCCACATCCAGCCTCTGTCCCCCAGCGGGGCTCAGCCCTGCTCCGAGCAGATCTCTGGGTGTGGGGTGTCCTCACCAGCTCTGAGCCGGGCAGGGGGTTTTGTTGCCCCAGACGCACCTACAGATCCCTCTGCCCTGGATTCCCAGCAGAGCAGATTATCCTGCCACAAATGTAACCATCCAAATTACCTTCCCTCTGCTTCCTTCGGGATTCCAGCAGAGAGGAGACACTTGAGAGAGTCCTTGACCTTCATGGGTCTCTTATGAATCATTAACCTGGAAGATGGATGGGGAGAGATCCTGCAGCCTGGCAGAGCAGCTCTTGCATTTCATTTCTGTGTGTGTAACTCAGCTGCTGCTCCGCTCTTTCCCTGGCTCTGTAACACCCCTGCACGTGGCAGCAGCGCAGCAAAGGTCGGCATTCCCATATATCTGCTCACTTTTACAATCTCTGCCCTTTATCCTCACACATTTACATAATGTGAGTATAATGGAGATGCACAATTCTGCCTTCCCGCTCCAGAACCTGCAAGTGAGTTTGTCACAGTATCTGCTTCTTTAAAGAAATAATGTTGTACTAATGTGTAACCGCTGGGAATCACTGACAGCACCTGGTAGTACAGCGGTGTCGCATTTCATCTTGTTTTCCTTTTTGTCGATGTTAAGACCTTTTATTTTGCTCTTAGGTTGAAGAAAATCCTTCCCTTCCTGCAGGGCTCTCACGGAACCCCCCCAAGGGCATGGCTACCTTAGACTGAAGCGTTCCTGTTTGTGGGAAATATTTCTGGGGTGCTTCAGTGCAAGTCAGCCCATCAGTCCCAAAAGATTTCCTCCCTGTGTGGGGTTCTGGAGGAGAAGTCCAGCTCCAGAGGAGCGTTTGGGTGGTTCCCTTGTTGCAGGTCTGCTAAAGCTCCAGGATCTTCAGGCAGAGTTGATGGTTACAAACCAAGAGCCCCAGTTTGGAAGGTCTGGTGGGTTTTGGTGCTTCCCCGCCGTCCTTCAGGTCCCAGCTGGCCGGGCCACGCCTCGTGCCACTGCCGTGGGCGCTGGCTGGCTCGTGGCCTCTGTGGGGGCATGCAGCGGTCACAGCGGGGCCTGCCGGCCACCATGGCGACGGCTGGGAGCGACCTTACAGCTCACTGCAGTCTCCCACCCTCTGCCATGGCAGGGACACCTCCCACTGTCCCACGGTGCTCCAAGCCCTGTCCAGCCTGGCCTTGGGCACTGCCAGGGACCCAGGGGCAGCCACCACACCTGTGCCCTCATGAAATATTCAGGTAAAGAGCAGCGTGAGCACCCTGAGTGTGAAATTGCTACACATGTGAGAGAGGAGCTGAGCATAAATAAAAGAAAAGCTGTTTAGCGTTTCCCTTTGTGTGACTAAACATGGAGTGCTGCCCGGATGTGAGATCATTTGGGGGTGGACAGAAAAGAGAGAGAAGGCGAAACGGAGAGAAATGAGATAAGGAACACCGAGGCAGGGATAGAAATGTGGATCATTCCAGCAGCAAGATTAATAATGAATTCCCTGCTCCTGATGTAAAAATGGAATAGGGCTGATGCTGACAGTAATATGTCTTGAAAAGAAAAAAGCCACGATTTCCCATTTGTTCCCTCCTTGATAATTTCATGTACCAAAGTGTATTACCCATGGTCACAAACCAGCTCAGCTCGGGTGAGCACGTGGCCAAGATCGGGGAAAGACAGAGTGTGATGCTAATTCCCCGCAGAAGTGTTTCCCTGGAACACAGCACCAGTTTTCTCTGGGCTAGAACCTGAGTGTGCTGTGGGGCAAGGGCACTCACAGATCATCACCCTGGGGGTGCTGGGTGGGAAGGAGAACTGAGAGCCCAGCGCCGGGGGCTGCCCGAGCGTGGGCAGAAGGTGCCACTGCCCCTCACAGGTGTCTGTGGGGGGATCCCCGCTCCTTCCTGCGCGAGGGAGCACACCCCTGGCACAGGATGGGACACGCACACCGTGCCCCTGTGGGCAGGCAGGGAGGGAGCACACCCCTGGCACAGGGTGGGACACGCACACCGTGCCCCTGTGGGCAGGCAGCGGGGGAGCACACCCCTGGCACAGGATGGGACACGAACACCGTGCCCCTGTGGGCAGGCAGGGAGGGAGCACACCCCTGGCACAGGATGGGACACGAACACCGTGCCCCTGTGGGCAGGCAGGGAGGGAGCACACCCCTGGCACAGGGTGGGACACGCACACAGTGCCCCTGTGGGCAGGCAGGCAGGGCTGTGTGCCCGGGCATCTCTGCAGGGCTGTGGCCTCCAGGGAATGTCACCACGAAGGAACAACTGACAAAATGGGAAAGGTTGGAAGTATGAAAACCAGCAAAGCCTGTTTGCAGGTGTGGGCACAGGGTTTGGTTTGTGCCGTGTTGAGTTCATGCTCATAAACTGTCAGGCCCAGTGGACATCCCAGCAAAATTACATCCCGTGGTTCTGTGTCCTGCTGCCCATCCATGGGTGCTTTGTGAGACCTGAGATTCGGGAAAGCCAGTCTGTGCCAAGGTGTCCCCCCAGGCCGTGAGGTGCTCTGTGCCCTGGCACAGGCTGGCTCGGGGGCCATGCAGGACAGGGCAGCGGTGGCTGCTCCTCCTGAGCCCCCATATCCCAGTTCCTGGCGGGAATGGTGCTGAGATCGCCGCCTCGGGAAAACAGTTGGACTTCTGGATGCTCTGACTGCTGTGGTTTGTCTGTTTACATGGCTTTTTCTGCCTCAAAATCTCTTCTGAGGTTTGCACGCTCCCAGTCACGAGCAGTTCAACCCCAAGTCTCTGGGAGCACCAGGGCAACAGGCAGGACTGAGCTGTGAATGTCCACGGGGCTTATCCAGTTTAAACCTGCCCTTGAGGAACACAGAATATGCCCAGTTTGTCCCAGGAGCCTGGCCACCCAGGGCAGGGAGCAAAGCCACGGCGTGAGGCGAGGAGGGCTGTCCTGGGAAAAACAGCAAGTGGCATTTGCTCTCTGTGGTGGGGAGAGGAAAAGAAGCATTTCCCAGGAGCTGTTGCTGAGTTAGTCAGCACAAACCACATGTGAATTGTTAAAATATACAGCCCAGCAGTGGGAAAAATGGAGATACCTGCTCCCAAATGAGCAGACTCCATTCTCCCACCAGGAAAGGGCCTGTCCAGTTCGCCTGTTCCCAGGCACTGCAGTTGCCTGACACTGTGGGAAGCATTTTTTAATAATGAACGACAAAGCCCAGATCATTATCTGAAATCTCATTAAGGATCTGTCAGTGGGACTCTCCGATGAATTCTGTGCTTGTGTGCAGCTCATGCACAGAGGAACAGGGTTTTCCTGCACCATGCCCTACAAGACAACCCTTCCCTGAAATCCCTCGCCTGGATGCACACTGCCACACTCACGTGTCCTTACTTGCTATTTTTAAGTCAGTGTATTTCCTTGCTGCAGGCCTCTCGGCTGATGCTCCCTCAGCCCCAGGAGCTGGCTGCTGCCAGGCTCTCCACTTCCCACATGGGGGTCCCACCTCCCGGGCTGCTCTCTGGGGCTCCCTCCCCTGCCAGCTTTTCCCAGGGATGCGGGAGCACAGCTGGGGAGCCAGTCATGGGAAGGGGGAGAAGAAAAGGAATCTCTTTTCCCTAGAAAAGGTGGCTGGTGGCCAGCCAGAGACAGGAGTTCTGTTTCTAGATCACCTGTGCCCTGGATCACCTGTTCACTGTGTCACTGGCTGGAAACTGTTTTATCAAAGCCAGAGTGGTCTTTATGAACACTTTGTCTGTTCCACGGCACTGGCTGCTCCAGCAAGTCCATCCCAGTAACTCCTGCTCCTGTGTGGAGTCAGAGTTTGTGTTCTGGGCCGTCACTGGTGACACATCACCCTCAGGTGGGCACAAAGTCCTATCACAGAATGGTTTGAGTTGGGAAGGGACCTTAAATCCCACCCNCCATCTAACCCTGCCCTCTGGCACTGGGAAGCCATTCCCTTTGTCCTGTCACTCCATATCTAAAATGTCCTATCACTAAATTGCCTCAGACATTAATTACAGTCTGTATTATCTACAGTTTCTTTCTTTTTTTCCATTTTCTTCTGCTATTTTTTTTTCTCTTTTAATTTATGGAAATTGAAATCCAGTCCTTTCAGTCCTGTTCTGCTTTTCCTTGTGAGTCAGAGCATCCCCAAGGATCAGGTATCTCTTTCCTGTGTGTGGGGAGAAACCGTGTGCAGCCGCCACTCACCGACGGGTCTGTGCGTGTGGTTATCTCACAGTGGATGTCAAATTCCACGCTGGCAGGCTGAGAAACACGGCAAAACTTGGAGAGGGGAAGAGCTGCCCCGGGTTGCTGTCCTTGTTTTCCTGGAGAGTTCCGTTCCAGGGTCACAGCAGGAACAAGATCGCCCATCAGCTACAGCCCAGTGTGCAGCACAGCCAGCCTTCCATCCTCCTGGGCCAGGGAGCAACACACAGAGCCGGGAATATTCAGGTTTATTATTTGAAATATGCCCATGAGTTTGTGCAATGTAATGATTTGAAAATACCATTAATTTCCAAATGTGCTGCCTCCTTGGAACGCAGGGAAAATGAGAAACAAGGAAAAGAAGAAGATTTAACAAATGCAATTAATCTGGAATTGCTTGGCAGGGTAGAATCGCCATTGATGTATTTAACAAAGAACTAATTAAACCAAAATGCAGGCTGAAATAAAAGATGTTATGTAATGCAAATAGAGCTGATTAAAAACCGTAGCCTCGAGAACTCAGCCTGTGTAGATAAATCACAGACACGTGTACGATGTGTAGAGATCAGGCTTTAACAGAATTCCAGTTGCAGAACGCAACCACATTTTTCAGTGGAATTTCCACATTTTTCAGTGGAAAAATGTCCTTTGGAAGGCATTCAGCCCCCAGTATTTGATGTGCACTCCAGCAGGTTCTGGGTGAGGGCTGGATCCACGCCTGCACTGGCAGGGGAAGAGCCCACCCTGGGGGAGGGAGTGGGTCACGAGCTCCTCGGGGCTCCGCAGCACATCCCCAGGGTCCTGCATGAGCCACCCGCGGCCTGGTCAGGTGGTTGTGGGGGTGAGGATGTTTCTGCAAAGGGGAAAGAGCCTGAAGGGAAGCAGGAGAGCAGTAGCTTGTCAGCAAAGCAGCTCCTGTGGGTGTTGGAGCTTCACACGGGGCACTCACGATGCGGCTTTCCGGTGCCCCAGCTGACACCACTCACACCCTGCTCTGAGGCTGGCTTCGTCCTGCGGCACTGGGTTTGCCCCAGGCTGCCAGGATCAGAGGGTCCATGTCCTGCTTCAGACCCATCCTCAGCCATGCCCAGCGTTCAGGAGGATGGAAGGACACCAAGGAGAAGGTGGAGTCTGGCTGAGGCAGCGGGTTCACCCTGGAGCTTGCTGGCTGCTTGGGATGCTCCACACATGGCTCTGGGGACACGATGGTGGCTGCTCGGGGGGCTGACGGCCCATCCTTCCCTTCCTCTCCTGCTCTTCCCTGCCCTTAGTTTTACTGATTTATGTTCTTCTCCTCTTCCCTACAGAAAAACCCTGTGCTTAAGCAGAAGTTCCTCATGTCCCCTCAGCCCAGATCCCACTCCCCTTGTGGCAGCCATGGGCCAGGACACGCTGGCCGCTGCCCTCTCTGCCCTCAGCACCGGAACTGCTGCTCAGCACACACAGCCTGTGCTCACAGCTTGCTCTCAGAGTGTGAGTGTAAAATCTGAATAAAACCCCAAACACCGTGAACAACTTCCTGTCTGTGTTCACTGCCGTGTTTGGGGTCAGGCATTCCCTGCTAAACATGCACTGCCAGTGTGGATGGTGTGAGACTCGTCCCCTGTTCCAGTGTCAGGGAGGGTTATCTGGAACAGTTCTGGCAGAGAGGACATTGAGGAAACGTTGAGTTTCAAAGACAAAGATAATGCAAACCTTCTGGGGGTAGTGCAACACAACAGGAATGGACCAAGCTCAATCCCCTGCTCTGCTCAGCTCCGCTCGCGCTTGGCTGTGTTTGTAATTTCAGCTCAGATGATCTCTGGATTTGATGTTTCGACTCACTGCACCCAGGCCACAGAATCAATATGAATTATCAGTAATTGTCCAGGTGTGGATAAATGTCATCGTGATGTGGAACTAATCTTTGCCTTGTCCTTGCTCGTTGGATCAGCAGTGTTTGTTTTAGGCCCCAGAGGTCACAGTGATGTGCTGCCCCACGACGACTCGTCCGGGCGCTCCCGAGGAGGTGAAGCAGATGGTGGCACCATCAGTAAGTGGCTGTAGAGACCTGTCAAGGCAGGGCAAGGGCCTTGCGGTGTCACCTGGGCACACACACCCTCAAAGCAGATGTTGCCACATGGTGATGTCCGACGGCTCTCGTGTCCCCAGGGCAGCCCTGGTGCCAGCTCCTGCCCGAGGCACCTGCCTGGGGACAGCCGGAGCCACGGCCCCAGCCCCCGGTGCTGCGAGAGCCGCGTGCTCCAGGCTTTGCCTTCCTCTGTATCCCAAGAGGGAGCTGAGCCGGCCTGGCCTTGTCCAAAGCCAGGGATGGGGGAGAGCTCTGGGGCAGGGAGGGGACTGATCCTTTCAGCCAGGGTGGAGCACTGGGCTGTCCCATGTTATAAATGATTTTTTTCCTGGTTCGGTTTGCACGGCTCGGGATTTGAGTTTTCCCATGTGAAAAACAAGGTTCACTTTCCTGTGAGAATTTAAAAGTTTTAATAAAAAGACAATAAGAGACATGAACAATAAAGCAAAAGTTACAGCGCTGGGCACTCTTGGCTCCCAGCCAAGAGCACCCCTGAGACCTGGGGTAGTCTCCTTTTTATACAGTTCTTACTGTCTATTCTTTATGCATATTCAAACTTTTCTAGGAACAGTTCTGCATGGACACGCCTTGGGTCCGCCTTTTTAGAGCAGGCGCATTTCCTGGCCTTGCGGTTTTATTTCTTTTGATTTCTGGGCTTGGGTTTCTTAATTCTCCAGACAGTGAGGGTTTCTCCAGACAGAGAGAGTTACTCCAGACAGAGAGGCCCATAACAGCTTTTGGGCCTCTTTATACTTCACGCACAGTGTTGATAACAGGCTCCGGGCCTCTTTGTCCTTTACGAAGAGAACTGATAGTAGCCTTGGCCTCTTTGTCCTTTACGAAGAGAACTGATAGTAGCTTTGGGCCTCTTCTGTTCTTCACACAGGGTGTTGATAGTAGTTTTTCGGGCCCCATCCTCTGTCCTCTTGGAGATTATCTTACCCGTTCAGGTAGTTGGAACATACTTGCTGAACTCTTTGCTACAGCAAAAGCATTTCTAACACTATATAATATTCATCTTAACACCATATAATATTCATCATGCCTGCGAAAAGCCAACAATACAATATGCATTTATAACACCCAGTTGGGGTTTTCCCAGTTCGGGCTGTACGGTTCAGGATTGGGGTTTCCCGGTTCGGGCTGTACAATTTGGGTTCAGGATTGGGGTTTCCTGGTTCGGGCTGTACAATTTGGGTTCGGGATGGGGGTTTCCTGGTTCGGGCTGTACAATTTGGGTTTGGGATTGGGGTTTTCCGGTTCAGGCCGTACAATTTGCGTTCGGGATTGGGGTTTTCCTGAACAATTTGGGTTAGGGAAGAGGTGGGGCCTGGCCGCTCCTTCGAACAGACAGCACCAGCGACCAATCGTCTCTCAAGCTGGGCTAAGGTAACAGCCAATCACTCGATGCCCCGTGAGGCGGAAGGCGGGCCCTGGGCACGAGCCAACCCGGAGGCCAGGAGCAGGAAGGATGGGCCAATGAACAGCGGGCTTGAGGGGGGAACCAATGGGAAGGGTCCGTGGCTCTATAAAAGGGGGTGCTCAGGCGAGACGGGGTTCTGCTGCAGCTGTCGGTGATGCAGAGAGAAAGTCTGCCTCATGGGCTACTCCTTTCTCCCAGCTCCCCAATTCTTATTAAACCACTTAAACCTGTTCAACGGTGACTGGCAGGAGCATTTATTTCATCCCAGGTCTCAGATCCCAGCAGGATGCTCCAGCCGTGCTCCTGGGGCAGCCTCCCCTGCAGCACCACGGCGTCACTGAACACTCAATAAGCAGCATCAGGAGCCAGCTGATGTTGAAGGATTGAGGGGATATTTAACCTGAAACTGGAGTTCAACTACACCAGACTGCTTATTAAAAATGAATGGATTCATCCGATACGGATCACATTCCTTGTGATGTGATGCCGTAGTAGAAACAAGTCTGCTGTCCTCTGCCCTGCTCTTTTCTCCATGTCATCACTCCTCCGTTTCTGTGTAGTGAAAATACACTTGTTTTGCTTTTTCACCTAAATTCTCTCCTTGTTGATTCCTCTTCAGACAGAAAATCTGAAGTCTGAAGACTTTTAATAAAGAAAGGAAGCAGCTTAGTGAGAGCAGCTCCTTGGTGATCCTTGGCCCCAGACCCCATGTAAATTCCCCATCCCAGCTGCTTTAGGTGCACCTGTACTCTTCAGGTCCACTTACCCTTTCTCTTTTGCCCACCTTCCGTGGACATTTCAGTTCTGAGCCTCTGGGCTGGGGCTCGTGTCCCGTATTGCTGTTGGCCCCGTTACAGAACAGGTTCAGGTGCTGTCAGCCTGTCACTGGTCCTGTTCACGGGGCCATTCCAGCCACAGGCAGAGTCACTGGCTGAGGAAACGCTGCTCTGGTGTGACTGAATACAAAAGATGGGCTTTGGCACAGCAACCTCTCAGCTGCACTTCATTATCCCTGTCCCCACTCAGTCTGCAGAAGCAAAGTGATGGGCAGATGTAGAAGATACCCCGTTCCAGTAGCATTTCCTCACAGAAATTTATGGCTCAGCTATCCGTGTCCCAGCTTGATGGAACACTTTGCAAGATCACTGTTAATATCATTTTGTAGGGGTTCTAGCCAATCAGAGCAGTGCAAGGTTCAGTGTTTTGCTACTGAAGTGACAGTAAGGGAAAGGAAGTATTTTTCCAGAGGTGAAAACTGTTTAAATCTCATATTTCTATGTTTTTGTAATATGAATTTCTCATAGATTAAACATTCCCAGTCCTACCCAGGCTGATTCCTGACTGTCACCAGTCTGAAATCACAATTCACACAACGCTTTGTCCTTGGTTTACTCGCATCGCTCAGGCTGGACGATGTGTTACATGGTCTGCAGAATGTGCAGAGGGAAGTGAGCCAGGGGTGCCTTAAGCTGTGCCCTGTGCTCTGTGCTGGTCAGCGGGGCACTGGCACAGCTGGTACCTGTAAGAGTCAGTGCAAACGGGGCTGGCCCTGGCAGGCAGAGACTGGCTCTGCCTGGGAGTACCCATGGTGAGCACTGGTAATCGTCGGGGAAGAGAACCACAGAATCATTTAGGTTGGAAAAGCCCTCTGAGACCATCGAGTCCAACCATACCCCAGGTTGCCAAGGCCACCACTAACCCCTGTCCCCAAGTGTCGCATCTACAGGGCTGTTAAATCCCTCCAGGGATGGGGACTCCACCTCTTCTTGCTCCTTTTTCTTAACCTCTCTGTTTTGCCCCTTTCCAAGGGAGGTGGTGTGCCCAAGTCTTTTGCCTGGGGACTCTGTTCATAGGTACTGCGGGTGTCTGCTCCTATTAGAAATGGTGCAACAAATCCAAATTATGTGCAGCACTTCATCATCTCTGGGCTGGAGCAGGAGCCTGCTTTTGTTTTTTCCATTGTTTTTTGATTTTTTAATTTGTTTTGGTGAGATGAAATGTAGAAAGAAGAAAGTGATCCTAAAGGAATTATGACTCATGGAGATTAGATAAATAAAACAACTATAAAAGCCATGCTAAAAAGCAGTTTTGCATACAAGTCCTAAAAACTGTCTGGTGGTTTGTAATTCCATCATGTGAAGGCAAAGCTGTTTCTGAGACAAAGACTTGGGTAATAAGTATGCACTTGAATTTTAGTTAAGAAAATAATATGTCCTGAGGGTACATATTGCCGCAATCATCTTGCATGCGTGCTGTGTCCCTTCAGAGACGAGGAGCTGCTGTTATGTGACAGCTGACTCCATAAGCTTGGTGTATTAATAAGAAGGTGTTCTCGGAGCATGAGCTTTGTTGGGCAGGCCAGGCTGCGCGGCCGAGGGGGATGCTGGAGGAGCCGGGGGGCAGAGCTGTGCCCGGATCTGACGGGGACGCAGGACGAGTGCCCCGCCTGCACGGCCAGCGCCCACCAAGCACGCAGCACAGCGAAACTGGGACTTTGATAAAAGGGAGAATGATGGATCCTCAGGGAAATCACACACGCAATTTGTTCACCAGCTTTGTTGCTGAGCTTTTGTCCAAAAAAAAATAATTTTGAGCTCTGCTTAGCAAATGCTTTTGTTATTCCAGTAATGGTTTTTGTGGGAATTGAACAAAAACCAAATGACAGGAGTTAAATGGCAACTTGAGAGCTGGTGGTTATTGCCTCAAAAGGGAAAGGGGTCTCGGGTGACCCTTTTCCTTTGGAAAACTCAGCTGTTGGCTGCGTTTGATCCATGGCTGAATAAAACATGATTTGGATTAATTGAAGCACAAACCTCCCCCCGGGACCCCTGGTCTGTGGGACCTGTGGGAGGGTCCTGCCAGGGCTGGGCACTGCCCTGGCGCAGGAGGCAGAGCGACACAGAGCTGCAGGCTGCGGGACCCTCCCCGGTATATCGGAACCCCGGGAGCAGGGTCGTGCCCCAGTGTCCCCACGGGGGCCTCGTGCAGTGGGACAGAAGTGGGGGGAGTCCATGAGGCGACTCAGCCGCAGCACGGCTCTGGACACAGGGGACACCATCTGCCCCATCCTGCCTCAGCGCTGGAGCTTGGGTGGCACCAGAATGGGGGGGAGCAAAGCCATGAACTGGGCTGGCACCGGAGCCCTGGGCTGAGCTCGCCCAGTGCCACTGGGGAGGTGACCAGGTGGGCAGCGCCGGGCATGAGCCCTAAAAACAGCGTTGCAGAGACACGCCCAGCTGCGGGTTGTTTTTGTGGCTGCTCTCCTGGAGTGCTTGGCTGTTGGACACGAGGATCTGCTGCAGCAGGAAAATCAATACGATTTCCATGCCCTCGGCTCCAGCCCCTCTGGAGGGGCCGAGCCCCATCGCTCACAGGTTGTGCTGCATTGCAGATGGAGGGGAACGTCCTGGCTGCGGGGGAAATCCTGCACTGGAGAGGAGAGGGCTGATAAAAAGCCAGCCCAGATCATCATGAAAGCAGTCTCGAAAGGCAGGAGCTGCTGGCCTGAGTCTGCAATTACCCAGAGGGCAAAGGGTTAAAGATTAGTGGCCATTAACGAGGTTCCTCTCTCTAAGCAGCCTCCCAGCCCCGTGCTCCGGCTGAGGGCTGTGGGCAAGGGAAGCAGCTTGTGCCTTGGATAGGTGATCTCTCCTGAGCCTGAATTTGGATTTTGGTGCACCAAACCCTGTGGGGACTCAGGGCCATGATTCCCAGGGGAGCTGCACTCCTGCTGCGGACTGGGCGAGCTGGGGAAGCTCCTGCTGGGCAGGTACCCCTAGGGAGAGGAAAGGATGAGGGAGTTGTGGCTCCACATTGGCTTGCGTTGAGTTACCAAGTGAACAGGAAATATTTCTTCTCTCTTCTCCTTTCTCCAAAGAGTGACGTGCCTCAGGCTGTGGAGAACACTCTCCTGCTCACGGTGTGCGTTGTACGGCGCAGCAGAGGGGCACTGGGGCCATTTCCCCGGGTTTGCTCCTGTGCTTTTACATCTTCCCCTTTCTCCACTGCTCTCCGTTGCTCTGCAGCTCCAGGTTATGTTGAGAATACAGCGTAGGCCAGGTGTGTTTTCTGTGTTCTCTTTTACCCTGCAGCTGGCAGGGAGCGGGAGCCCTTGTCCCCGGAGTGATGGACAAAGCAGGCACTCACTCTGTGTCCGCTTAGTGTGGAGAGCAGAACCCTGCAAGCCCCGTTTCCTGCAGCACTTGTGTCCTCTTCAGGTGATTTTCTGAGTCTTTATTAAATTCTGATTCTGATTGTGCAAGAGAAGAATCCATGGCAGGCTTGAATAAACCGGTTGCCCGCTCTTTGCTGTGTGCTCACTGCTGTGCACACCACCGGCGCGTCAGGGACGTGAGATGTGTCTCAGGCCTGTTGGCACAGTCCCTCCTCCCTGGGCCTCTCTGCATGGCTAGGCCTGAATATTTAAAAAATAGATTTACATATGTTAAACTATTCACTGTTTCAAATGCAAATACATTTAGCCACAAAATGAAAGTGGCCACTAAAGGTCTTGATGGATTTGGGGAGATTCTGTACAGATTTCTAACACTTCTCACTGTACCAAAGTCCACTCTGCTTCCAACCCAGGGGTCAGTAATGCCTTTGCCACCCAAGGAATTTCCAGCCCTTTGGAGGAAGGGAAAATATGGGATAATCCCTGCAGGGAGTAGTGATGGGAATACAGACAATTGTGCTGCAAACTGCTGCAGCTTTCCATGAGAGCCAGCACAGAAAGGATGGGGTGGAACAGGACAGGACAGAGCCTGGAGAGCTGCAGGTTCTGCACAGGAGGGAGCGACTTGGCACCACGTGTGCCCCTCCGTGGGTGCTGGGTGTGCCTCCCGTGGGGATGGGTGCCCCTCCTGGGGTGCTGGGTGCCCCCTCTGTTCCCTGTGGGCAGCCACAGAAACACCATTTTTAACTGAATCTCATTTTTCCCCACTAGCAACATCTTGTAATTGTGCTGTGGGTTTATTTGGCTGATTTTATAGCTGACGCTATGCCAAGGACCAGCTAGGTAGCCACAGAGTCTCTTCATAGAATGATTGAATCAAGGAATCCCAGGTGGGAAGGGACCTAAAGGATCGTCTGGTCCAACCTGTCTTGTTGTGAGCACATCTGGACAGGAGGGCCCAGCACCTGCCCCAGCTGCATCTGAAAGGGGCCCAAATCCAGAGGCGTTTTCCAGACTGTTGATGCAGTGATTTGGAATGGCCTGTACCAGCTGATGAATTTCTGTGATGGATTCCCACAGTGAATTTCTGGGTCTCTGCTCAGAACCCTGTTGTTGTGAACCCAGCACAGCGAGCAGCGCTCCTTTCCCACGGGGTGCAAACCATAACCCAACCCTCAAACAGCACCTGTCAGGGATGTTCCCAGGCTGACAGCCCCTGCTTGGCAGCTGGATTTGCCACGTGAGGGTGGTGCTGTTTGCCTGGTCACCCACCAGCCGTGCCACCAGGCCGCGGCGCTGGCAGTGAGAAGTTGCCCTGATTTGGGGGGTGGCTCTGGGCTCCTGCGGGGCTCAGCCTGATCAGGATGCAGCTCGTGGCACGGCCTCTCTCCGTGAGGGAGGCTCATCTCCAGCCAGCCATCCCTCAGTGACTGCGGGAGACAAAGATCAGGCCAGGAGAAGTGGTTTGCAAGCCACATGTGCCCCCGGGGTCGGCCGCCAGACCACTAGGAAATATTTATCCATCATCTGTATCGCAGAAAGGGGATGCTGCTGCCACAAGAATTTGTAAACTGTCATTTACAGCAGCCTCCTACCTTCCCTGAGGTGATGGGTATCGCCATGAAGAGAGGGAATTTATCAGATTCACACTTCTAACTCACCATTACTCATCTTCCTTTCTAATTCCAAACCCCATGTCCTGATTTGAAAAATGGAAAAGTCAACAGGGCTGCAGCGTCCACCTGCTGCTGCTCCTTTCCTTTAGCACCTCTCATGTGGAAATGCGGATTTTCAGCTGAATTACAGCTCATCAGGTGTGGGTGTGCAACAACTTCATTTATTTATCTCAATTTATCAGAAGCCAGCAGTACATAAATGGGAATAACAGGCCATCCACCAACGCCCGCGTTTGCCGGAGTGGCTCAGAGGTTGCTGCAGAACTCTGAGCTGTTCCCGGAGCCACAGGCTGTCCTGAGTAGGAAGGGACCCACCACGACCCTAAAACAGAATCACGGAGTCATTTCTTTGGAAAAGCCCTGGAGACCATCACGTCCAACCAGCCCCCAGACCTGTCGAGGCCTCCCCTGCCCCTGTCCCCAGGTGCCTCCCACACAGCTTTGAAATCCCTCCGGGGATGGGGACTGCACCCCTGCCCTGGGCAGCTGGGCCAGGGCTGGGCCCTGCCCATGAAGAAGTTTTTCCCCATATCCAAGACAAACCTCCTCTGGCACAACCTGCAGCCAGGACAGCAGAACATAAATTTTTTAGCTAAATACTAAGCTGAGGAGCCTCTCTCTTTGTATTTTTTTAAGTGTGATTCCCCACCCCCGGCTTGGCTGCTCCTTTTCTGTGCAGTGACACATTCCATGGTTTTCCCTGGAGCAGGGCTTTGGCCGGAGCCTGTCCTGGATCTTGTTGGGAGAGGTCAGGGTGGGTCCATGCCAGTGGCTGCTCGGAAACCAGAGGGGTTTTTGCTTTCTCTTTGTACGTGCACATTATTCCTGGTGCCGGGGCAGGGGCTGAGCTCCGCAAAGCAGAGACTCAGGTGTGAGCGCTCTCTTTCCCAGGGTCAAATTTTGCTGCCTGTAGATGTATTTTTAAACCCATATCTCCCTGGTTTTACTGCTCCTTCTTCCTCACTCAGCATTCCTGGCATCGGTGGTGAAATAAAAGTCCTGGAAGAGAAGTCTAAAATACTAATATATATATATATATATACACTTAAAAAAAGAGATCTGTGGTCTGTATATTTTCTTCTTCTCTACACATAAGGAGAACTGAACAATGCAATATTCCTGACACAGAAATATATTTTAAAATGTACCAATATTTGTCGTCATTTACATGTTATCCTTTCCTTTTCTATTAATGCACCTCTGCAAGGGAAACGTGTTATGAGAGGAACGGAGCAACCTGTGAAAGCTGTAACATCTGCCCCAGCAAAGTTCCCGTCACACCCAGCATCTGTTTCACCAGTGTAAGGACACAATGGAATCTGCAGGGTATTGTCCTATTTGAATTTTAATATCTTTTCATTTCTTGTTTCTCCCTTGTTTGCTTGTTTTTGAAAGAGTCGGCAGCACAAAACATGGGGTTGTAAATGAGAAAGTGAAAGATTTGTCAATACTTGCACTCTCAGGGGACTGAGGTTCTTTAATTTTAATTACACTTAGTCAGGCTCCCCACACACCCTGTGCTGGATGTTTTTCTCTTCCTAATATTATATAGGGAAAAATGCAGCAGCATCTGGTGCCTTCCTGACAGGTTCAATTGATCGTAGCGGGAATGAGAAGCAGGGCTGGTCTGGAACAAGCTTTCATTGATTGCTGGATGGCATTGACTGCATGGGGAATTTGAAACAACAGCAGGTTCAGGAGCCAGAGCCAAAGAAGCAAAAAGAAGCTGATGTCAGAGTTTCCAAAGGGTTTTGTCCCAGCTTTGCATTTTGCCATCTTGCAGTGGTGCAGCAGCCATGGGGATGGGATTTTTATTGTTCCTTTTATTTCATTTTAAATTATATGTTTTAAATTTTAACTAAAATAAAAACCAGGTTTGACAAATTTACCAACAAAATTGATATGTGATAAAAGGACTCTTTTTTTTCCCTCAAAAATACTGCACTTCTGACCAAAGTGGTTTGATAAAGGACATTATCTTCCCTGCTATCTGTGCTGGCTAAATCCTCAGAGCATCTGAATGAATCAAGAAGCTTAAAATCTATTGTGTGATTGTATCACTGAGTACCTATCGCGTATCAAGTATCAGTGTATACTCTCGTGCATCAAGGGTCCGTGGTGTGATTTTATCACAGCGTGGATGGGGATGTGTCAGGTCCTCCTTTTCGTCCCCAAAAGTTTAACAGAGATGAAGGAAATCATCGATGTTCTCTCTTCCCCTGCGCCTGAGCGATCGCTGTGCCGCGTGCCCGCTCGTGTAGGGGATGTGCAGCTGAGGGCAGCCTTGGCATCGCTGCAGCCTCCTAAGAGAGGCTCAGAGGCTCTGCCCCCCTGCCCCCTCTGTTCCTCCTGCCCTGGGGAACAGCAGTGACACCCTTTTAAACTCCTCTAGCCAGTTCCAAAAGGTGGTTTGGGGGATCCTCACAGCATTTTTTACCAGTGAAGAGCAAGGGCTGGAGGGGCAGGACACAGGGAATGCCTTCCCACTGCCAGAGGGCAGGGATGGATGGGAGATTGGGATTTGGGAATTCCTGGCTGGGAGGGGGGGGAGGGGCTGGGCTGGAATTCCCAGAGCAGCTGTGCCTGCCCCTGGATCCCTGGCAGTGCCCAAGGCCAGGCTGGGCACTGGGGCTGGGAGCAGCCTGGGGCAGTGGGAGGTGTCCCTGCCCTGGCACTGGGTGGGCTCTGATATCTTCTCCAACCCAAACAAGTCTGTGATTTTGGGATTCTAAGGGAAGGATCAGCTCAGACCTGGGGCTGTCCTGGGCTCTGGTCGGGCCAGTGACACTGCACGATTCTTGAATCCTGAACGTCTGTGTGGAGCTGGGCCTGTGCCTCCCTGGCAGCGTTGAACAGCCCCATGCGCTGGTTTGTGGATTCGGGACTGTGGGGGCGGAGGCTGGCTGGATTAGGATCTGTGATTTCGGCTGTAACCAGCAGTGATAGCAGCTCCCGTAGATGTTGTGTGCATTTTTATTATATCGTTTTCTGAAGTACCACTATTAAAAATATGACATCCATTGTACATTCCAGCAGAAGTTGTATGTGCTATTGATCTCTTTGTGCTTACCTTAGAACTGTTTATTCTGTGTTATCTTTTCAATGAAAATGAAGATACAGAGAATCCAGTGTGATTCTTTACTGCAGTGAAAAATACCCCTCATCCTTTGAACCATCACAGACTGACATCCCACATCCCAACGTCCTTATCTTGCATTCTAGTCTGAAATGTATTAGTGTAGGATAATAATGGCTTATTTTTTCACAGGATACACATAAAAGGAAATGTATAAGCAACTTTCACTTCATTATCGCTCTGCCAGTTCAGCTGCGAACAGTCCACAGCAAAAACAAAACAAGACTTAAGAAACAATCATTTTAATCTCTGTGCTGCTTTCTTTTCCAGTTTTATGCTCCTTCCACTCATTAAAAACACCACTTCTCATTTTTGAACGAGGAAGACGCACTAATATTTCATGTTTGTCTCTGCACTGAGCAAAGCATTGGCTGGCATTACTGAGGGGCAAGGGACCCCTGCAGTGCCCTCCCCGTGCCGCTGTGACCTGGCCCAGTGCCGACACTGCCCTCGGGGTGCCTCTGGGGTGCCTCTGGGGATGCCTTTGGGGGTGCCTTTGGGTGCCTTTTGGGGGTGTCTTTGAGGGTACCTTTGGGGTGCCTTTGGGGTGCCTTTGGGGTGCCTTTGGGTGCCTTTGGGGTGCCTTTAGGGTGCCTTTGGGGGTGCCTTTGGGGTGCCTTTTGGGGGTGTCTTTGAGGGTGCCTTTGGGGTGCCTTTGGGATGCTTTGGGGATGCCTTTGGGGTGCCTTTGGGGTGCCTTTGGGGGTGTCTTTGGGGGTGCCATTGCTGATACCTTTGGGGGTGCCGTTGGTGATACCTTTGGGGATGCTTTGGGGGTGCCTTTGGGGTGCCTTTGGGGGTGTCTTTGGGGATGCCTTCAGTGATGCCTTTGGTGATGCCTTTAGGGTGACTTTGGGCATGCCTTTGGGGGTGCCATTGGTGATACCTCTGGGGGTGTCGTTGGGATGCTTTGGGGGTGCCATTGGTGATACCTTTGGGGGTGCCTTTTGGGTACCTTTGTTGATGCCTTTGGTGATACCTTTGGTGATACCTTTGGTGATGCCTTTGGGGGTGCCTTTGGGGTGCCTTTGGGGATGCTCTTCTGCAGTTGGCTCAGGTGGGAATGACCCCACCGCTGCTCGCAGCTGAGCAGGTTGGACTGGAGCAACCAAGGGGCCCAAAATCACGCATGTCTCACACCCACACAGGGGCAAGGATGTGTCCTGGCACGTGCTCCAGGTCCTGGAGAGGTGACATCCAGAGTCTTCCATCACACTGGGGTTTGTCATGGTCTCGTTAGTCAAGAGCTGGGCACGTCCAGGTGCCAGTGCTCGGGCATGGATAACCATCCCTCCAAGCTCCTGATTAAACACTGCCCTCTCCCCACAGGTAGGTTAAATAAATTTGTCAGCTTAGAAAAGAGCCTTTTCCCGGTCTATTCTCATGTAAATATCGGACCGCTGGCAGTCTGGCTGCGGGAATGTTCAGCGCCTCTCTCACAAGAGGCTCGTTAGTTCTGTCCCTCTCCCGGCTGCCTGGCTCCCGGGGGTGTGGGGGCTGCTCCCCGTGCCGGGGGCCGGGAGGGCGGGAGAGCTGCTGCCTGGAAACCCTCCACCCGGCACACACCCTCCTTGGGCTGGGTGTGCGGAAAATTCTGTCCAAGGAAGAGAGCTGGGAACCTTTCTCCCGGTTTAATGACTGAAATTGTTTGGCTCTTTATTTAGTAAGACATTTGCATGCGTGAGTCCCCCAGTCCTGCCTGCATTCCCTAACAGCCACTCACTGTGGCCAGTTTCTGACTATTATGGTTATTTCCTGTCCTTGTTCCTCTTTCCAGTTTCTAAATCCACCTGAGGAGCTCATTTTCAATTACCTGGTGGCAGGTTCTCAAACAGCTTTTGTACCCATGACTTGGCAGTGCTGGGTTTCTGGTTGGAGCCACTGATGTCAGAGGGCTTTTCCAGCCCCAGTGACCCTGTGATTCTGCTCCTGGCAGAGGAGCAGAGGGGATGGGCTGTAGGCACTGGGGCCGGGTCCCTGCGAGGTCTGGGATTTGGCTGTACAGGGCATTGATGAACACGGGAGGGGAGATGGGTGAGGTTGCTCTGCCAACATGAGGCTGTGTGGAGGCACGGCCTGCGAGGTGGGACAGTGATTTTTATCATGCCGAGGTCCTCCCTTGCACAGCTGGCTCAGGTGTAAAGCTCCCCCCACCCTGGCAGAGGGATCAGCACATTCACAGGTAGGGCTGAAGGTTTTCGTCCCTCCTGAGGGGGCACAGCTGGCTCAGCTACCCTGCCGTGAGAGGCAGCTGTCATGGCTTGGAAGGCGGCAGGATGTAGAGGAGGTGTAGCAACACCCTTGAGCATCATTCCAGCCCTTGGGTTTGGAAAATGTTTAGAGTTTTTGTTATTTTTCATTTTATGGTTTTTTTTGCAAGTTCTTTTGCCCTCATCCCTGGCAGTGTCCAAGGCCAGGTTGGACACTGGGGCTTGGAGCACCCTGGGATAGTGGAAAGTGTCCCTGCTCATGGCCAGGGTGGCACTGGATGAGCTCTAGGGTCCCTTCCAACCCAAAGCAGTCTGTGATTCTAAAATTCTATGATTAAAAGCCCTGGCAGTTGCACATCTGGCTTGGAATGGTCTGACACAGAACTCTGAAAATACGACAGAAAAGACTATTGTTAGATTTTACATTTTGCCCCTGGCAGAGGCGATAGTAGAAGGAATCCTGTGTGAGAGCCCAGGCCTGGGCCTGGGACACTTCTGGAGTCAGACATCAACGACTCTTTTGGCTTCCAGACTTGGCTCTTCCATTCCCACGTTCACTTTTTTTAGTGTTTTGCCGTTGTGTGTAGCAGTTGAGCAAGCAGGAAGAACTTCTAAGTGAGGTACTGTAGGAAATTATTGATTTTCTTTGCAAAGGAGTTCAGCTTATTTTAGTGAGCTACTGGGTCATTTGGAAAATAAAGTTCTGGGCAAATGACTCGTCAGAAGGACTGATGAGGATTGTGAAGCTGTAAAACACAGCAGCTCCTGTTCACAGGCAGCTGAAGGTGAGAAAAATTTCTCATATGCCTCACAGTTATTAAAATATCAAGTATCCTTCCCTGCCAATTATGTAACCTCTGTGCCACAAGGGCAAATTATTTTAATTATAGGATTGTTGCATGTTAAGAGAATATAATTTCTTTTGAAAATAAAATAAGCTGAAATTCAGGCATTACAGAGGGAAAGAAAAAGGTTAATTGCTCTGAGCTAGCGACTTGAGCTGAGGGAGGTGAGATGCTCAGAGAAAATTCGCCAGGTCTGGCAAGAAACCCTGAACTCCAGTTAAATACAGGTTAGGTTGATTCAGTGCTGGCTTCTTGCAGTTATATTATATTATTGAGAGAAAAGGGTCATTAGTGGCTGTAGTGCAAATGATGGGAGCAGAGAAAGGGAAAAGAACATTTCGGCAGCTGGAACAGAGATGAGAAATGTCACCTGTACCTGAGGGCAGGTGGTGCCAAGGTTGTGGTGCCCCAGCCCCAATGCTGATCACGGTACCTAGGCTGGGTCTGGGTTTAATTTCGTATTCTGGGGCTTTGGAGCTGCTTATCCAGTCCCTGGGTGTGGGTGTGTTCTGGTCTGACCCTGCTCATCCAGCCCCTGGGTGAGTTCTGGTCTGGCACTGCTCATCCAGCCCCTGGGTGTGGGCAGGTTCAGGTCTCACCCTGCTCATCCAGCCCCTGGGTGAGTTCTGGTCTGGCCCTGCTCATCCAGCCCCTCGGTGTGGGCAGGCTCTGGTCTGGCACTGCTCATCCAGCCCCTGGGTGTGGGCAGGCTCTGGTCTGANGTACCTAGGCTGGGTCTGGGTTTAATTTCGTATTCTGGGGCTTTGGAGCTGCTTATCCAGTCCCTGGGTGTGGGTGTGTTCTGGTCTGACCCTGCTCATCCAGCCCCTGGGTGAGTTCTGGTCTGGCACTGCTCATCCAGCCCCTGGGTGTGGGCAGGTTCAGGTCTCACCCTGCTCATCCAGCCCCTGGGTGCCGGTGAGTTCTGGTCTGGCCCTGCTCATCCAGCCCCTCGGTGTGGGCAGGCTCTGGTCTGGCACTGCTCATCCAGCCCCTGGGTGTGGGCAGGCTCTGGTCTGACACTTCCAGGTCGATTTGGTGAGAGCTGGGAGAAGCCCAGCTGACAGGCTGGTGCTGAGGGAATGATCCTGCTGGAGGAGAGAGGGATGGAGAAGGAAGGGAACAGCCAAGAGGAGCGTGCCTTGGTTTGCAGCTCTCTCCTGGGGGCTGTGAGTGACCGTGGCCAGCTGAGGGTCGTGGTGCCGGTGATGTCACTGCAAACATTCCTTGGCTTTGGAACGTGATCTCCGAAGGACATGTCTGGGCACGGGGTGAGCAGAGAGGATTCAGAGAATCCAGGGCAATTTGAAGAGGGCCAAACCATGAAGATCTCACAGACGCAGTCAAACAAATGGGCTCACCCCAATCGTAAATTTGGCTGTCACAGGCACTGGGTCTGGCATGAGGGCCTTGGCTGTGACCCTGTGGGAGGCTGGCAGGGAGTCACGGGCAGGAGCAGCCCTTGGAGCTCAGACACTGCAGACGGGTGGATATCGAGGCCTGCGGGGAGGAGTCACACCAGGAAGTACAGAAGGTGCTCGCTGTCTCCTTTCATGATGAAATATCCTTGTCAGACAATGGATCCTTTATAATCTGTCTCCTTTGCCGCACAGGGGGAACAAGAATTGTATGGAAATGTTATCCAGATAAGCTGAATGAATCTAAAAGGGTTTGCAGATACATTGAAATCTTTCTCCTTCAGACGATGAATCACAGTTTAACCAGAAGAGAGGATTAAGCTAATATCTTTTGGACCAGTAATGTGTTTCAAAGGGCACACAAGCCACCGAGGTCTCCAGTGACTCTTTGTCTTACTTTTATTAAATACTTCATCACTCTAGAAAACACCTCAGAGCTTGTTACAGCTGAAGGCAGCTTTAAAATATGATAATATAATGCACCACAATGACATATCCATTTTACATCTCTCCGTTCAGGCTGCAGAACAAGGACGCTCATAGCTGATGTGTTTAGGTGTCTGGGAGCTGCTCCTCATTCCCAATCCCATTTCGCTGTTCCTTGACGAGACCTTTCAGAAGGAAGTTTTACAAGGCACTCAGTATTCTAGGAACGTTTCTTTCCTTTCCAGGTAAATAATTTGCAAATATTGCCCGATTTTTGTTGGAGCGGCATATTCCATGCACAAGAAAACGCTGGGCTGCAGTCTGATCACAGAACGGCTTGGGTGGGAAGAGACCTTAAAACTCATCTCGTTCCACCCCTTTCCAGGGGCAGGGACACCTTCCAGCAGCCCGGGTTGCTCCAAGCCCCGTCCAGCCTCGCCTGGAACATTTCCACTGCTGTTCCAGCTGCCGGGGCTGAGCCAGGCACACCCCAAAGTGCCGGGGGAGGCCCAGGCACGGCCGCCGTGCTGAGCCGGGGCTGTTCCTGCCCGGGCCGGGGGCTGGGGCACGGCGCGTCCCGCTCTNTAATGGTAAATAATAGAAACCTCTCTCTATGGAGAGGAAACCTGAAATGTTTTAGAGTCCTTCTGTGCACGTGGTCTCTCTTCTCCTCCTCAGAGCTGGTGGCCTGGGCCCCTTCTGGGCCTAAGGTGGAAATTTTCCCAGTGAATTCTGGTGTTCTGATGTTGAAACAGTGCAGAAGAGAAGAAGGGAAAAGCCGAAGTCCCAGAAAAAAACCACTTTCTGTCTCTCTCTCTGAAGAAACAGAGCTGAAAAAAACCCCTGAAAAGCTGGAAGGGGACTTCCTTGCTCCTCAGCAGCAACAGCTAAATCTCCACGTCCTTGAGGCACAGACTGCTTTGAAAGTTCGCTCACTTTTTTTTCTCCCCCCTCTCTCGGGCTCAGTTGAAAGGCACAGGAAGGCACAGGAATCATGCCTGGGCATAGAGCGGTGATGGGGTGCAGCAGCATAAAGTCACCCCGAGACAGGCCTGAAGGGCTGTGCCCTCCTGGGGGTGCTCCTGCCGACGGCCCGTCCTCTCGCGGCCTCGTCAAACTCTCGAGGACTCCCCCGCACAGGTTAAAACCCAGGCCCAGGACAGCAAGATGGGCCTGCAGGCAGAGAGCAGCTGAGGTGGCTGCTCACCAGGGACAGGTTTGAGGAGCACTGGTGGGATTCACACCTGAATTCAGAGGTGTCTGTACTCGGGTATGTACACGCAGATACGCAAACACATACATTCCTGCAATTCTGCAATAATTCCATAGTTCCCGATGAACTAGGAAATAGTTCTGCTCGGTGAAAACACTTTATTGCAACGCAGAGCTTTGGATTATTTAATCAAAGCCAGAAGAAACCTGGCTCCATGAGCAATTTAGACTCCTAAATCTTGATACACCCACTGGAGCTGGCTTTCGTTCCAAAGAGCTGAGGTTTGGAAAGCTTCTATTTTCAGACACAAGTAGGATTTTTTGTGACAAACTCTCACCCTTCCTTGGAAAGTGGCATCCCCACTTAGGGGAGCAGAGCCATCCCAGCCCCTGTGGCTATCCCCTCGCTGGAGTCTGGGTGTGAGAGAGGCTGCCTTGGGCAGTGCCACAGCATCGTCCTCTCCGAGAATATTTTGGGTACCAGACCCACTCTTTTTCCTACACCAAAAAATGCTTTGTTGCCCACTGGCCATTTTGGTCCCAGCATGGATATGTCCTCATAACTGAGCAGGAGAAATCTTGTAGTGGAGAAAATACATCCTGATGAACAGAATAAAACAAAAAACTATGGACTGTGTCAGGATTCAGGTGGCCAAGTGCAGCCTCAGCCAAGGTTGAACCTCTCCAACACACAGCAGGCCCTTGGAAGGAAGCCTTTGCTGAAAACTCACCTTCCTGAGGGCGCTGCCCGGGTGCCCAGCACGCGCTCAGGCAGCGCCACCGTCCTCCCCTCTTTGCTGTGAGCTCCCTTTTATCTCAGCCCCATTCCACGGGAGTCAGACAAAGCCGGGAGCTGAGCTGGAGGAGCTGGGAGAAGGCTGGTGTTGCCATGTTCTATATTATCAGAGCCATTGCCATGGAAACGGGAGGATGGGACTGACCTTGTTAGTTTGCCACTGATCCTGGCAGGGCTCAGCCTTCCAGCTCACGTTAAGCTCCTCTGGGACTGGAGATGCACATCTGAAGTTAATAAATTGTAAGGGTAAAAGCCATGGAATTTGGAAATGTGAAATGCAGGATCTGTTAATCTGCACCTCAGATGTGCTGGCTGGGAAGGGAGCAGCTATTTCTGTGCAAATGGTGCTCCGAGGTATCAAAGAGGTCTGCTATTAAGTTCACTGTTAATTACACAATTCCCTGGGCTTTCCAGTGCCTTTCTGTACAGGTCTCCAAACGGGAAGATGCCAATCCCTGCTTCCTAAGCCTCTCTCGCACCCTCGCGCCCTGGGCAGTGTCTGTGGCAGGGCTCCCACCTGGGGTTTGGGAAGCGACGGGGCTCGGAGCCCTGCCCCCCTCTCCCACCCACTTCCCATCTCAGAGCAGCTTTTGGTACAGGGACGAGCCGAGCATCGCCCCGAGGGAGGAGCTGGGAGTGTCCCCGCATCCCCCTCACACGGACACGAGCTGCTGTTTGAGACACTCTGTAATTGTACCCCGGTGCTGAGACTTGGGGCTCATCCCCTTCTCTGCAGAAGTGGCAGCTGTCCTTGGGCCAGGGCACCGAGGGGAAGGAGCACGGGGAGGTCTCTGCTGCAGTGAGGGATGAGGAGCAGTTTGGAAGTGCTGAATCTCCTGGAGCGCTTAAAAATATACATGCACTGGTGGCACGCTGCCTGTTCCGTGGCAGCCCGGCACCAACACCCCCAGGCCAAGATCTCCCGGTGTGGTCTGTGCAGGGACCTGCCCGTGACACTCAGTTCTATGCAGAGAAAATACAGGCAAGAGAACATCCCAGACAACGAGAGCAGACTAAAAGGATTCCTAAAGGGGGCCTGCAAAGGCTAGAGAGGGAGTTTGGACAAGAATCTGGAGGGACAGGACACAGGGAATGGCTTCCCACTGCCAGAGGGCAGGGATGGGTGGGAGATTGGGAAGGAATTCCTGGCTGGGAGGGGGGGGAGGGGCTGGGCTGGAATTCCCAGAGCAGCTGTGGCTGCCCCTGGGTCCCTGGCAGTGCCCAAGGCCAGGCTGGACACTGGGGCTGGGAGCAGCCTGGGGCAGTGGGAGGTGTCCCTGCCAGGGCAGGGCTGGCACTGGGTGGTCCTGAAGGTTCCTTCTAACCCAAACCATTCTGGAATTCTGAGATTTTGGGAGTCTATGGTTACATCAGTCTATGACTCTATGATTCTGTGATATTGAGCAAAGATTTAATTACATAAAACAACTGTCTAGTCTCAGGAATAATTGATGCACTGAGGTGATGCAGCAGTGGGATGTGGGAAGGGCAGCAGTGGAAGGACCTGGCTGCTCACAGCACTCGGGCTGCACATCCACATCTCTGTCCCAGACCCCCGGGCTCCGTGTGCTTGCAGCAGCTCCCTGCAGGGACCCAGAGCTCAGGGCAGGGATTCTGCCCCAGGAACCTGGGTGTAGGTCCCTTGGGATCCCGAGTCTGTTTTGATCAGTAACAGTAGCAGTGTAATTCTAAATTCCCTTAAAGACCTGTCCGTGGGCTGGCCACTGCTGTCTGAATAAACCCCTTTGTCCCCACGCCTTGGCTCCGAAGCCTCAGCCTCTTATTTGAGATCCACACGCAGGATGGGAAATGTAAGACAATATTTACGTGGACATACTTCGCTTTCTGCTTTTTGGCTTGTGTTTACAAGTGCCCTCTCCAGCCCTGCATCCAGCTGTTGGATGTTACGAAGATGTTACTGTCATATTTACATTTAATTTCACCACTAAGCTTCTTGCAGGTTTTATGTCTCTTTGCGTTATTTGGGCTAATTTACAGGGGTTTTCAAAAAGGAGAAACCTTTTAGCATCCCCTTCATACAATCCAGTCACAAGTATTTTGGGTTGGAAGGGAGATTAAAGCTCATCTTGTTCCACCCCTGCCATGGGCAGGCACCCTCCACTGTCCCGGGCTGCTCCCAGCCCTTTCCAACCTGGTCTTTTCTGCCAAACCCTAATTTTCTTCACAGCCCACAGAGAAAACACTCAGAACAGGCTGAAATAGATGCAGCTGGTGTTTGAGAGGTTAATGCAGAGAAGCTCAGGGGGCCAGCACAGCGTGTCCCCGGCGGAGCTCTGGGCCAGGGCTGGGAACACGGCACAGAAAGCTCGCCTGCCTCCTGCGCTGCAGCTCTGCTGGCTGTGCAGGTGCCTTTGTTTCCTTTCTGCTTGAAGTCTGCTTGAAACTCCGCTTTTCTCGGGCACGGAGCTCTCGTGGGACCTCTGGCACCTCTCTCCCCCTCCGGGGCAGCAGCAGCCTCAGGGGAGTTTCGCTGCTGTCGGAGGAGGTGACCCGGCACATTGCTGGGAAGTGACCCGGCACATTCCCGGCACCTCCCCGGGAGCTGACCCGGCACATTCCCGGCACATCCCCGGGAGCTGACCCGGCACATCCCCGGCACATTCCCGGCACGTCCCCGGGAGCTGACCCGGCACATCCCCGGCACATTCCCGGCACGTCCCCGGGAGCTGCCCCGGCACATTCCCAGGAGCTGACCCGGCCCATTCCCGGCCCTTTCCCGGCCCTTTCCCGGGCGGCTGTGCCGCCTGCAGCCGCAGCCGGGGGCACGGGGGGAGCCTGGCGCTGTCACGCGAAGTCCTGACAGTGGGAAGGACGTGGCAGGGGAACAAACATTGTCCCTCCTGGCTGTGAGAGGTCGTCAGGCGCACAGATATATCTTAGAAAATAATATTTTGTCTTCTTTTTCCTGATGCACGAAGGTGGGCCTGGTTCATGCATTTAATTTGTCTATAAAATAGCACAGGCCAAAAATAGGAGGCTGGCAAGGCATTAGAGAATTTGGTCAAACTTTACTAAATGGTGCAACCTTGTCCAGGAGACAGAGCCATTTATTTCCATTTTTTAAAAAAATCAATATTTAATTTTGAAACATTTGCATTTTAAATTTTTCAAAATGAAATACTGAAGAGCTTTGCCAAGAAAAGAGAGAGCCCCCTAAACTGGCTCTTCTGCACTGATAAAAGCAAACTCAGGTAGACTCTTTCTAGGTTTATTTCTATTGCTTTAATTATTGTCAGGAAGATAAACAGTAATGAAACAAAAAAGTCATTTATTTCCCTAATCTTGCTGGAACTTTCTTAAGCTGGAGTTATCTCATGACCCCAAACTTCAGGAGGGCAGTAAAGATGCAGCATTTTCATAAAATGTTATAGAATCACAAAGATGCCTGGGGCTGGAAAAAAAGCAAGTTTTGGAACAAAACCCAAAGCAGTTCCTGCACAAAGCCTTGGTGCTTTGGCTTAGGGCTGGAGGAAGGAGCCCTGGCAGCGGGGCAGCGCTGGGAGGCCGTCCATGGCCACGGAGACGCGTGGGAGCGAGCGAGCCGAGACAAGAGCGGGGAGATTTCCCTGTTGGTCGTAGTTGCTGTGCCTAGGAGGAATAAGGGCAAAGCTGCCCATCTGTCCGGAGTGCTCGGAGCCTCCGCGGGGAGAAGGAACAATCGTGTTTGAAAGGGCCAGGGCAGGAGCGCAAATGCAGAACGCCAGGAAGGAGCCAGTGACGGATGGAGGCCGTGCCAGATGGAGCCCGTGCAGGATGGAGGCCGTGCTGGATGGAGGCTGTGCCGAATGGAGCCCGTGCGGGATGGAGGCCGTGGAGGATGGAGGCCATGCCGGATGGAGGCCGTGCCGGATGGAGGCTGTGCCAGATGGGGGCTGGGCCGGATGGAGGCCATGCTGGATGGAGGCTGTGCCGAATGGAGGCCATGCAGGATNTTGTGCCAGATGGAGGCCGGGCCGGATGGAGGCTGTGCTGGATGGAGGCTGTGCCGAATGGAGCCCGTGCGGGATGGAGGCCGTGGAGGATGGAGGCCGTGCAGGATGGAGGCCGTGCAGGATGGAGGCCGTGCGGGATGGAGGCTGTGCCGGATGGAGGCTGTGCCGGATGGAGGCCGTGGAGGATGGAGGCCATGCCGGATGGAGGCCGTGCTGGATGGAGGCTGTGCAGGATGGAGGCCGTGCAGGATGGAGGCTGTGCCGGATGGAGGCTGTGCTGGCTGCTCTGTGACAGGGAGAGCTGAGCACACACAGGCGTCGGTTCTGTTGCCAGACAGACCCAGCTGTGTCCTTTGGCTGGAATGACTTTCCAGTGCCTTTCCGGGGCACACAGCGGCTGGGCCAGAGCAGGGACGGAGCCTGTGGGCCGGGCAGTGCCACGGGCACGCCACAGCAGGACAGGGCTCGGTCCCCGCTCCATCTCGCCCACCTGTGGGGTTTCTGCAGTGGAGCCTCGGGGACCTCCTGGGGTCCCTTGTGCCAGCTGAGCACCAACCCACTGGCCACCCCTTGCCAGGCAACTCCATCCCTGGGAGTGTCCCAGGCTGGGCTGGACACTGGGGCTGGAGCAGCCGGGGAGAGCGGAAGGCGTCCCTGCCATGGCAGGGGTGGGATGAGATGAGCTTTAGGGTCCTTTCCCACCCAAAGCACTCTGTGGTTCTGCGATTCCCTGCCATGGGGCACTTTGGCCTCCCCGGGCACCCCTCGCCCCTCACACACCCGGTAAGATGCTGCTGCTGCAAATTGTAGGATGATAGTTTGCTACAGGAATTCATTTTTAATGCGTAAATTAATTACTTTGTTTCTGTGGTTGTGCAAAACTGAGGTGAGCGCATGCTGCAGCTGGGTCAGGATGTGAGTGGCTGAGCATGGAAGTGTCTGGGATGTGAGCTCCCTGCCCACGGTGAGCTGATGTTATTTCATCCAAGCAAGAACACAGATAATTTCAAAGAAAAATATTATCAGATATCAGTGCGGGTAACTTTGTGTTAAAAATAAAACTTTTCTTCTCTTTGTTCCTCGGGTGTTTAATGAGAACAGTCTATAGAATCCCAGAATCATTCCACCCTACCCCATCTTCCAGCTGTCAATGGCGCTTCTTTGTGAGAGGGGATAAAAGAGGTTTCAAAGGACGGTGATGCCCCGGGATCCTCAGTCAGAGCCGACTGCCACAGACTGGAGCAGAAAGCAGCGCTCCGGGAAGAGAGTTTTTCCCACTGTTAATTAAGGGAATTTTTCATCTCTGTACAAATGAGTAAAGTTGGAATCACGGCTGTGACGGCCCCGGGCAGGGGTGGCAGGGCCGCGCCCTCTGAGCAGTCGCACCCGTCACGCCGTGAGCCCGGAGCAGGCTGTGCCCCTAAAGCCTGACCTGCAAAGTCTGGGCGGGTTTGGTGTGACGGATGCGGGGGACTGCGGTTGAGGATGAATTTACCGGAGACGCCCTTTCTGGGAGAGTTTCAGGGGCAGAGGGAACTGGGGAGGAACGCGGGGTTTGTCTCGTGCACGGGCGCGCCGAGATGAGCTCGGGATTCCAGCCCAGCCGCGCATCCCACTGCTGAGTGCGCGCGGCTCTGATCTCAGGGATGGGCTTGGCTGGGTAACTGCAGACACTCCTCAGCTCCGCAGCCCGGCATAAATCACCGTGAGCCAGAGCTGCTCGGCGGGCGGGGAACGGCGGCCACGGCTGCAGAGCGGAGCCGGGGGGCTCTGCGGGGAACGCGGAGCCCCGTGCCCCGAACATCCGCCCGTCCTCGCTGCCCCCTGCCCCGACACCCCGACTGCCAGCCTGAGCACAACATTTGTGAGATGGCTTTTCCCAAAATTTTTGGTAAAAGCTTTTTTGCAGAATATTTTGTTCCTTTTTCAATACAAAATCTATTTAAATACACAAAATATTATTGTGTAAAAATTATTTATTAATCAATACAAAATTTAATACAGAGAGAAATTAACAGAAAAGACGGAAATCAAACCCCAAAATTAATGTCTTGCACCACATCAAGGGGCTACTGAATTTTTTTCTTCTAGGAATCTGCTACATTCAATGCAAAAGATTGGTGAAGCTAAATATAAAAAAAACCCTTTAAATCATTTGAGCATTTGTTAAATGAAGATATTCCTCTTTTGTTTAAAATGCATTTTTTTCATAAAGATAAGGCACAGCTGAGAAACAAAACTGGTATTTTTGGTTTCTGGATGTGAAATATTTGGTTGGCTCATTCCACTGGCCCCAGGTTAGTGGCGGCCCACGCCAGCCCGGAGCGGGGACTCAGCCCTTTGCAGCCTGGCGTGGGATTCAGGCTCACTTGGGTGGTGCAGCACAGAAAGCTTCGCTCACTGGGGTGGGCGAGAGGCGCAGAGCTGAGCCTGGTGAGACAAAAAGCTCCCCCATCCCCGGCGTGCTTGGCACGCTCAGCTCACCAGGCAGGTGGATCCGAACACGGCTGCTCGCAACAATCCTTGTGGGGCTGCCGCAGGAGGGTCAGGCTGTAACCAGAGATTCCCAGTTCTCTTTCCTTCGCAAACCAACTAGAGCTGGAATAGCGCAGAAGCCTCCAGCACCCTCAGCCCCTCCGCTCCCACCCGTGGGGCTCTCCTGGAGCTGGGGGCAGCCTGGACCCAGCCGGCTGCACCAGTGGGAATGACCTTGCACAGGGAAAACGTGTTTGTTTTCCTCGCTGAGCTGTTGTGGGAAAGGGAACGCGGGGTTCAGACGCGCGGTGAAGGAGCTCAGCCCCCGGCACGGGCAGCGCCCGCTCGGCGGAGGTGAGGGCACGGACTGAGCCCTGCCGGGCCCTGCCTGACACCCTCTCTGTCCCCCTGAGCCCTGGAATGGGCACTGCCAGCTCCCTCGGGATCGTCTCACGGTCCTGTTCCTTCTTTTGCTTCATCACCGGTGAATTTCCGTGTCTGCTATGCCATGGAAAAATGGCATTTTCCTACCTTGCTGCCACTGTTTATGCTTTCCTCACTCTATTTTTAATCAGGGCAGCCTCCGGTTTCATTGTCATGCAGAGGACACGCCAGTGTCTGGCTGCTCCCTCAGATTCCCTGAACACGATTGCCACGACTGATTGGTGTTTTGTAATACTCTGCATAATGGAGCCTTCCCAAAATACACATCTCTCCTTGATTTCTCTATCGAGGCTCTGTAATTTTACTTCTTTCACGTCTTTGACTCCTGATGAGGAAGTCTCCGTGCGCCCCGTGCCTGCTGGGGATGCCGATGCCCCCCACACCCGGGTCCTGCCCAGCTCCCACCCCACGGGCTCCGCTGCTCCGGGAGCTCACACTGCCGGAGAAATTAAATACCTGAGGTGGCTTCAGCAAATCTTAGAAATACCACACTGGCAGAGCCTGAAAGGGCACGAGCAGCGTAACGCGTACCCCCGCAGCCTCTGTAATTAATTGTTACGACTCGCCTGCCCCTGTGTCGGAGTTGTGCTCGAACCCTGCTCCGACAGCCTCGGGAGGTTCCATCAGCCCCGGGGGTACCGCGCGGTGCTGTCTCACTGAGCGGAGTTTGGGGAAGCTGCAGGGACACGCGGGCTCCGGGTGTCCGCAGGCTCAGCAGAGCCGCACCTCCCTCCCCGCACAGGGCCCTGCTCGCCGGGCACCGTCAGGACGAGCCTCCCAGGGATCCTCGCAGCACCGCGCCTCTGTTCCCGTGCCGGGTTTTGAGGAGCTTTTCCCAAAAGTTCCTGTGTCGCTTTACTGGGTCCTCGCCTCCCGGATCGCAGCCCGTCCGTGGGGCAGCCCTGGGCGGGGACATTTCCTGTGGCGGTGGCATCTGGGGACATCCTGGGGGGTGTCCTGTGGCGGGGGTGCAGCCGTGGGGAGCTCACCCTGTCCCGCTGGCTCTGCACCAGGGGCACCCTCACGTCCAGGCAAACTCCCGGCACACACGTGTGCCACGGGCACGGCGCTGCTCCTCGTGTCCAGGCAAACTCCCGGCCCACACGTGGGGAGGGTGCCATTCCTGCCCCGATGTCCCTGGCTGAGCAGGGTGCCATTCCTGCCCCGGTGTCCCCACCCAGGGACGGTGCCATTCCTGCCCCGGTGTCCCTGGCTGAGGAGGGTGCTGTTCCTGCCCCATGTCCCCGGCTGAGCAGGGTGCCATTCCTGTCCCGATGCCCCCCACAGCTGAGCA
>WEIT01006664.1:79909-112576 GCA_013389985.1 Dryoscopus gambensis
GGAGGGTGCCATTCCTGCCCCGGTGTCCCCAGCTGAGGAGGGTGCCATTCCTGCCCCCATGTCCCTTGCTGAGCAGGGTGCCATTCCTGCCCCGGTGTCCCTGGCTGAGGAGGGTGCCATTCTTGCCCCGGTGTCCCCACAGCTGAGGAGGGTGCCATTCCTGCCCTGATGTCCCCACAGCTGAGGAGGGTGCCATTCCTGCCCCGGTGTCCCCACCCAGCGACGGTGCCATTCCTGCCCTGGTGTCCCCGGCTCAGGAGGGTGCCATTCCTGCCCCGATGTCCCCACCCGGGGAGGGTGCCATTCCTGCCCCGGTGTCCCCACAGCTGAGCAGGGTGCCATTCCTGCCCCGGTGTCCCCCGCTGACACAGCTGCCGGCTCCTCCAGCCTGGCAGCGCAGACACTGACACCAGCCCCTGGCTGTAATTATATTCCCTGGGCTCACTTTTCCTTGCTAATACAGCCATCTCTTCCCCCTTCTCCCTTAATAAGGTTGTTTGCTTCCTTGGCAAGGACACTGTCATCCGTGTGTTGGTGCCACATCCTGCACCTCCTGGTTCCTCACTTCAATTTTAAGATGAATTATCTCACCTTCGCAGGGCTGTCATCAGCGTGGCTTTGAAGAACCCGTTAGCGGCAGCACGAGGCTGCAGTGGGGCAGCCTAACCCAAAAAGGCATGTTTATCTTTATTATCTCGCTCCTATCTCTTCATTAACTTTGAGATATCTTCATGTTCCAAGGGTAGCTGTTGTCACATCTGGTGAGCGATGGTATTAATCTTCCCGCGTGCCTCTGCCTGGGATCCCTCTGCCCTATGGCTTCCTCTGAGGTTTCCTGGCATTCCTGTAATCAGGTCAATATCGTAGTTCTGCATAAACAAACAAGTAATTTTTCCTATGAATCCTCATGAATTTATAATGATGGAAATTCTTCTCTTTTATATGCACGATTATTCCCTGACCTGTTATCCCACGTTTCTGATGTATAGCAGGAAGGGCCAGAACAGTTGTACATAATTTAATCTCTTCTCCGATTACATTAACATTTGCCTCTTATTGAGAAAGGTTCAGCTCACTTTTGGTGGTGATGACACGGTGACAGCCCGGCAGGGCCCCCTGCGCTGCAGGGACGTGAGGAGGGAGGGAGGGAATGAGGTGTAGCTCGGCTTTCCTCTGTGGTGGGAGCAGTGGAAGCCATGAGGGGATGGTCCTGAGTCCGTTCCCTGCCCGGGCTGGGCACCACATTGCTCCCAAATGCTCCAGGTGCTCAGGAGCCGGGAGGCAGGAGACGCTGGGGAGCCCGGAGAGGAGAACCAGGATGCCCAGAGCCGCCGGCAGCGGCACAGCCCCCAGAGCCCTCCTGCCGGCAGGGACACGGGGTGCTGGGGGGGCAAAAGCTTTGGTCCCCCCAGGTCTGGAATCAGCTCCAGCTTCCACATCCAGGGCAGTGGCTGCTTTCCCCACCAGCTGCAGGGATGAGCCGCAGGAAACAGCAGTGGGCCCTCTGTGCCACCCATCCCATCCCATCCCATCCCATCCCATCCCATCCCATCCCATCCCATCCCATCCCATCCCGAGACAGCCCCCGCTCCATCCCTCAGCTGGGGCTGGGGCTCAGGCCCGTCCTCAGGGACTCACCAGTGAGGGGAGGGAGATGAAGGCTCCCCAACAATCCCTCCTGGCGTTACACATGCGGAGCAGGGGTCCAGAGCGGGGTGTGGTGCCAGAGCTGTTTCTTGGGGATGCTTTTCCCAAACTGGAGGAGCTGAGCGAAACCAAGCTGAGCTGCAGCTACGGGATGAAAACTCTCAGAGGATGGAAGGTGGCTCCAGCTCCCCGGCTCTGGCTCACCGAGGAACTTCTTTTGCACTAAACGCGGTGCTAAAGAAACGCAGATAAGGGGGGGTTATCTGGGATAAGATCTGTGCCAGCTTGCTGCTGGAAGGGGCCAGAGGGAGACCCACCACCTCCTCTGGTGCCCACAGGATCTTCTGCTCGAGGTTCTCTAGCCTGATGGTTCTTCGACACCTTTTATTTCCAGAGCTCCTGGCTCTGCCGCCCCTTCTCCCTCTGCACTCCAGAGCTCACAGGAAGCCGAGCCATTCCCGGAGCCAAGCCAGGACAGGAAGCTTTTCCCAAACGCCAGGGACAAGCCTTTTCCCTCCCATAAATCCACATCCTTGTCCGGAGTCCTCACCACGTGCGGTGAGAAGAGGGCGGGTTCCTGTGGGATAGGAGGAGGCAAACCTGGAGCTGCTCAATGGGAACAGTTTAGTTTTCCTTTTTTACTTTGTCTTGTTTTTACAAACGTACTTTTCTCTTTTTTTTCCCAATCAGACCATCCAGTGCCTCTCCTGCTCCGATCCGTGCCCGGGGCAGGATGAGTCAGTGCCTGTGACACGCGAGGGTGCGCTGGTATCTGCACCAAGCCCTGACATCTCCCGCAGGTGCTCTCCAGCGCTTATGTCCTCAGTGAACACGGAGCCAGCAGGCTCCACTGAGGGTATTTTTGGTTTTCTGTATCTTTAAAGAACCAAACTGAGTCACAGCTTCTCCTTCTCTCCCTTTGGAGGCATCCAAAATGATTATTGTATGATTTTTAAGCAAGGATTAACGGCAGCAGTTTATCAACAACTTCCTGATTTCTAACACAGTTTCAGTCTCGAGGGAGCTCGGGAGTGGGGTTTGGGAACAGCAGTTTCCTGCAGGCAGGGATTACACTGCCCACAGCGTTGTGCTAGGAAACACCAACTCGGAGCAAGAGAAGGTACAACTCCCTGATCCTTTGTGTATTTTATCGCATGAACTCCCTCTGGATCAGGGACACTTGGAATTCGTTACTTATTTCTCTTTTATGTGATTCTATCCCTCTAATGGATAAAAACTATTTAAACAAAAAGTGTCTGGCAGGTCACACGAGTGCCAGGCACACCCTTGCACCCTCCACATCGTGCTCCCCAGGTGACCTTTTAGGCTTGATCCATCACAGGTGTCGGAGAACTGCCTTTTGTGAGGCACGGGACGGCTTTTCCCGCCGGGCAGGGAACGCCCGGAGAATCCCCGGGGCTGGGGAGGGCCAGCAGGGTCGAGCAGTGAAACCAGTGGTTACAACTCACCAGAGCAGCACTCACTGCTCCTGCCTGTGCAGTGCTGGGACCCCCGTTACTGTCCCCGGGCTGTCCCAGGGCTGTCCCCGGGCTATCCCCGGGCTGTCCCACGGAAGGGTGGATGTCACCTCGGAGCTCATGAGGCCGAGACACCCTGCAGGGCCCCCCCGTTCTCTTCTCTCCGGCAGCGGCCGGGTCTGGGCGAGCTGGGACATCTCTCTGGGGCTGCTGGGTGCTCTGGCAGAGGTGACCCCACGGCGGGAGGGGGCCCGGAGCGCCGGCGGGGACACCGTGACTCTGCCATCCGAGGTCTCTCCGCGGGGTTTTATTCGTGGGCTTACACAAGCCCGGGCCGCCCCGAGCGCCGTCCGCAGNGAGCCGGAGCTGGCCGCGCATCACCAGGAGCTCGCTGCGGGGGCTGCAGCGTGCGGACAAACGGCCACAGCCCGGGAGAGAAAATGACCTTGTAAATAAATTAAGCAGCGAGGCCGCAGGCTCCGGTATGTGTGTGAGCAGGGCTCCTGCCAGAGCAGGGCAGGTGCAGAACCGCGGGGTGAGGAATCCTCCGTCCCCGGAGCTGGCAGAGATCCGTGAGTCCGGTGGGTCGGGAAAACCACTCCGGTGATCTTCAGACGGGCTGTGCAGATCCCCAGGGCTCACTTGGCTTTGAGGTTTGCTCCGAGTACGTAAAGGGTGGGTTCTGGCGTGTCTGTGTTGTGGACTGGCTGTAAAGAGAAGGAAGGAGAGAAGCAAGTTGTGGGAGTAGCCCCTCTGCTTCCCGTGCAGGAGAAAAGACTTTAAATTCCCAGTAATTTTTTCAGGCACAAAAGTCACTTTTGTACTGGCTCTTGAAAACTCAGTTCGCTGTGCACGGCTGTGCTTGGCTTCAAAACCAGTGACTCTTCTCCTCCTCCTCCCTCTGCCTCCCCGGAAAGAACCAACCCACAGCCGCACTGTGCCCCTGGAGCGGCAGGGAGGATGTGGGATTTCGTTCTGAAAAGGAGCCACTTCTCCCTCTGGTGCCAGGAATTTTAGGGAGGCACGTCCAGCCCCAGAGCACCACGGAGAGTGGCCAGACCAGGGACGGGACGTGGTGCTGCCTTCCGTGGGACTGAGGATGGGATCCTGTGGGCAGCAGCGCCTCAGAACCAGCCCCGCTCCGGAGGTGCTGTCCCCCAGGATTAGAGCGTTCCGGCTTCCCCGAGCAGCCTCTGTGCTCCCCTCAGGGGACACGTTCTGAGCACCCTGGGGCGGTGGGAGCCGTCCCTGCCCGTGGNAATTTTAGGGAGGAATTTTAGGGATGCACGTCCAGCCCCAGAGCACCACGGAGAGTGGCCAGACCAGGGAGGGGACGTGGTGCTGCCTTCCGTGGGACTGAGGATGGAGTCCTCTGGGCAGGAGCGCCTCAGAACCAGCCCCGCTCCGGAGGTGCTGTCCCCCAGGATTAGAGCGTTCCGGCTTCCCCGAGCAGCCTCTGTGCTCCCCTCAGGGGACACGTTCTGAGCACCCTGGGGCGGTGGGAGCCGTCCCTGCCCGTGGCAGGGGTGGAATGGGATGGGCTTTAAGGTCGCTTCCAACCCAAACCATTCCACAGTTCCGTGATTTTTGTGTGTCGCTCACCAGAGCCAGGATAAAACCCTCGGGCTGTGCCCAGGCTGAGCAAACCCGCGACACTCAGAGCTCTTCCTGCTCCCAACTTTTCTCTGAGTTTGCTGATGGAGGTGAGGAAGAAGCAGTGAAGGAAATATGCAAAAAATGAAGTGATGATGAGTGAAACTTCTTCATAATTAAAAGCGTGACATGGAAATGTGAAATGTCAAAAGGATCAACTTCAAAGCTGTATGAAATGAAACCCTCACTTTGATTCCAATATTGCTTTATAGAGAGAGACTTGAGAAAAAGAGTTTTCTGTGTAAATATTAGAATTACAAATCACAACTTTCATGATTAAAATCATACTTCGAACAGTAAAAGAAAAAAAAATTCATACATCTTCACTACTGGGGGATGAGCAGAAGAGATGGATTTTCTTGTTGCATCACGATACTGGCAAGTGGCACATGGGGCTTCCCAGCCTCCCACCTTCCCTCTGGACACAGCCGTGGCTGGTGAAGCTCTGCCTGCTGCAGCCTTCCCGCGTGAGGGATGCTCCCGGGGCACACAGAACTGGCAGAACCCCTCCTGCACAGGGGGCGGCTGTCCCGGGACACTCAGACCCTCCCACGTCCCACCGCCTTTGGTGCCTTCTCCAGCCACCCAGAGACAGAGCCCAGCCAGGAGTGAGGGAATAAAGGCAGGGATTTATTTGAAGGCCTTCAAAGGCACACCCTGGGGAGCCAGAGGCTGCTTCCAAAATGGGCCCCAGGATGGACGGCAGGGCACGAGTTCTTCACACTGTTATAGGCTTGGTCCATTTGCATATCAGCATAAATTCACCCATTAAAACTTCAGCTCTCTGCAATTTCCCCACCTCTCTGGCGGCCCTGGCTCACAGCTTTGGGCCTGGGACAGTCTGAGTGTCCTTGGACAGCGAGCTCAGAGAGGCTTTGTTGTGTCTGTCTGGCCTGGGAGAGCAGCTCACGAGCCACAAGAGACTGCAGAGTTACACACTGGGCAATGCAGGGTTTGAAAAGTATAAAAGTTAAAACCCAAGGCATCACCTTCCCTCTGCAGTTCAGGATTCCCCTTTCAGGGCACATGTGCCTGCCATGCCTTGGTTTTCCTCTGCCCATGTTACATCCTGACTCCTGAAGCTCTAAAACCTTGTGGGGTTTTTTATTTATTTCCAGGTTGCAAGCAGCAGCACCGGAGCTGCGAGACTGCTCTGCCGTGACCGTGTTTGACCCTAACACAGGTCTGTGTCTGTCGCCCGCCCTGGCCCCGCTGGACGATGCTTTTCCAGGTGCCAGGAGCGTTTCTGGTCGCTGCGTGTGCCCCTGTGCCCGGGCTGTGACTGCCGCAGGCACCCCTGGCCCCAGCGGGGCTGGTCGTTTCTGCAGTCACGTTGTGAACACGTCTCTGCTGCTTCTCTGCAATGCACTCTGCTCTTCTACGGAAAAAAAGCCAATTAATTTTAAAGAAGCTCCAGCCATGGGTTTACCTGCGAGAGGCTAAAGCAGCGAAACCTGCAGAGTGTGTTCCAGAGGAGAAATGCCCGATCCTCACGCACTGATGGCAGCAGCAGCAGCAGCACCTGCCTGCAGCTCAGCCAGGCGCTCGGGAGGCTTCAGTCCTTTGGCTGAGGGGATTTTCTTGGGGAATTGTGCATTAATTGAGGCACACCATGGTTACAAACCGGGACAGATGCCCACACTAATCTTTTTAAATCCCCGCAGCATTGTTGAGCCCTCCGTGCCCACGGCTGAGCTGCAACTGAGGCAAAATGTAAAAGATCCCTTGGGTTTATGGAAAGAATTTTCCATCGCTCCTGTGTCTGCTCTGAGAAAATTAACTCCTAGGCTAATGGTCGGTCAAAACAATCAGATCTTTGATTCTTCTGCAGCTTCCACACAGCAAAGGAACAAACAAATGGGTTTGTCTCTCCTTTTGCTTCCTCTGTCTTGCAAATCCTTGTGACTTTTGGGGTTTGGGTTGTTTTGTTTTGTTTTTAATACCGAAGCACTGTAAGGTTTCCACATTTGATGGAAGTGTTGGAATTCTTGGTCCTCTGGATCCAGACATGTGTGGTCCCCACGTCCCACCCCCCAAGTCTGAATCCTGCCACCCCCCTGGCATTGCTGGGGCTTCTGCCGCACAGAATCCCAGAATGGTTTGGGTTGGAAGAGATCTTCAAGACGATCTTGTCCCCCTCCAGCCACAGGCAGGGACACCTTCCACTATCCCTGGTTGCTCCAAGCCCCATCCAACCTGCCCTGGGACGTTTCCAAGCAGTTAAGCTGCATTACCTTGCTGGGGGATGTAACTTCCATGGGAAGGGATCACAAACACTTTGATTGCAAGGAAATAACACCTGCGGCTGTTCCTGTGTATTGGTTCAGAAGACAGGTGACTGCCAGGGGAAACCAGAGCCTCCCTTGGAACAGAGAATGTAAACCCCCCACCTCCGAATTGCTGTAATTTTGAAATTATGGGGCTTTCAGGCCAAGATATGGGGATAGGAATATCAGTTCTTTACTAAGAATATTACAAACTACAAAGGTAGTGGTACAGAGNTGGAAAAACCAGCTGCTCTGGTGTCCTGAGCTGCAGGTTTTATGCAGGTAGAGAGGCTTTGGCTCCTCCCACTGAGTGGAGCATCTCCCAGTGGGGTGATGTAATGTTATCGGTCACAAGGGGAGCCTTAATTGCTCATTCCCAGGTGATACCCCCTTGGAGGAGGATGGGTGGAGGGCGAGATAAGGAAGCACTGCCCCATCTGGTTTTAACGAGTGACCCATGAACAGAAGGCACCCGCCCTCCTTCCCCTGGAGTTACAAGGGATAAAAAATATCTTCCAACCGGTTTCAACAGATGAAATTAGAATTACACATTTTTGGTTACATATTGCAACCCAAGACACCACCGCAGGGGGTGTTACCTGTGCAGGAGCTGTTACCTGAGCAGGGGGTGTTTGTCACCTGTGCAGGACTGAGCGCTGTCCCGGCACGAAGGAGAGCTGCAGCATTTCTGTTCACACGCCGGGAATGGGCCTGGTGCACATTTCTCCTCGGAGCTGGTCGCAGCCCTGCCCACGGCCCCTCCTGCGCCGCGGCTGCGTTGCCTCCCCGGGAGCAGGGAGATGAACACAGGGATATTTTTAGAGCCTGCTCATTTCTTGAAGTCCTGATTCTATATCGAGCACATTCTGGGGACACTTTTGTTTCGCTCATTACCTAAAATGAAATGCGGGTCACAGGTGTGAGGCAGGATGTGAGGCCATACCTCTGTCTCAGCAGAACAAGGATTAACATTGTCTGTGTAAGGGAATACTGAAATAGTTACATCTGATTTCCATTTGCTGCTTTCCACATTGGTTGCTGATCCATGTTTTGTGCAGACGAGATCACAGCTCTCTGTTCACAGGCTCCTCAGGTTTTTGGAATGCTCGTATCAGGAGGATGCAGCACATCCTTCCCCTGCCTGTGGCCTGCTCGCGCTCCTGTACGCAGAGAAAAACTAATTGCTGGCAGATTTAGAATAGCAAACGTGAAGATAAATTGAAAATTGGAGCTTCTTAGTCAGCAGAACACAATTATTTCAGAATGGATTATTTTCAGCCTTTCTATTCATTCTGAATTCCATGGAAGGTGTCACTGTGGTTGGTTATAAATGAGCACTGCGGTCACCTCACCAAGTGGAAGATGAATGGCATCACACGTATTTAAAATTCATCACTTTTATCCAATCTGAGGCAGAGGGGTTTACAATATCTCAGAATGAAAAATTAAAAATTACTCTCCAGAGCCTTGAATAAAATTCTCTAAATGATTTTCTCAGTGCAAAGAATTAATTCGTGTGGCTGAGGGTGAAGGGTGAACACTGGCCTCCTGCCGGTGGCTGGAGCAGGAGGGTGCCCCTTGAGCTCGGGGATGTCTCTGTGTAGGGGCACAAAGAACCACCACCTTTTCCTTCCACTGCTCCACGGCCACTGCCCTGAGGACAAAATGCCCTTTTCTCACTTGTGGTTGTTGTTAAAACTGTCTGCTCCTGCAGAGCATCGGGAGGTTTGTTTGCTTTCAGAGGCTCGCCGGGCGTGGCGGCTGGACCAGGCTTTGGCAGGGCTGTGTCCTGGCTGGGATGAGCTCCTGGAGCACGGGGAGCGGGGTGGTGCATCCTCAGCCTCTGGGCAGGGCTGTGCACAGCCAGGCCCCCAGCCCGGCTCAGCCCAGCCCCTGTGCCCAGGCCCGGCCAGCCAGAGCTTCCCTTGTGGCCTCCGAATGGAGCAGCAACGGGCAGGATGAGAGGGAAGAGCCTCGAGGTCACCAGAGGAGGTTTTCATCGGATATTAGGAATTTCTTTTTTTTTTTCCCCACAAAACTGGTTGTCCAGCTCTGGCACAGACTGCCCAGGGCAGTGGTGGAGACACCATCCCTGGGAGTATTTTAAAAATACGTGGATATGGTACATGAGGACATAATTTAGTGCTGCACGTGGTGGTGGTTGGACTTGATGATCTTAAAGGTCTTTCCAACCTTAATGGTTCTGTGATTTTGTAAATAACTCACTATAGGAAACGAGTAAAATCCCTCTTCACTACAAGATTGTTTTTCAAAAACATCCCTTGCTGTAAGCCACAGTCCATTAAATGTTACCAATTTTCTGATCAAATATTGTTAGGAGAAACAGAACGCCCAAACTCCAGATCATTTCTCCAGGGAATGAAGTGAAAACTGCTGTTTACCCTCCTGGGTTTGGGCTGCCGGGAGGGAAACCAGCAGGACAGCTGCTTTTAGCCCTCCCCTGTGTGGGAGATTGTCCCTGGCTCCCGAGTGTCAAACCGCGCCCCGAGGGTCTCCGAGTCCGGGCTGTTCCCGCGGCTGCACAGGGAGCAGAGCCTGGGTCCCGGGCTCTGGCACTGCTCCCCGGGCTCCGGGGCTGGCACCCACTGACCCAGGGTGCTCTGCTGCTGCCCGTGCTGCTGCCAGGGCAGGGCCCGCTGTGGTGACCCATTCCGCACCCACGGAGATGCTGGAGCAGGACAAAGGCAGGGACAGCCCCGGAGCAGCACGTCCTGGTGCCGCAGCCCTGCGGTGGAGCTGCCGTGAGGGGCTCGTGTTCCTGTCCCTGATAGTTTGGCTGGAAAAAAATGGAATTTCTTTGTTGGCTGGGACAAGCACCTCTGCAGCTGGTGTGGGGAGATGGGTGAGCAGCAGGAGGCTGCGCTGGAAGGAGATAATACCAGGGAATGGAGCCGGGGGAGATTTTTGTCTCAGCTGTTTGTTTTACAAGGCTTTGGTTTGGGCTACTAATGCTCCTCCTGGGCTCATAAATTCAGGGGAACAAATCAGAAAAGATTGGTTCAGTGTGATGCTCAGGGCCAAGCGCCCTCCCCTGCTTACGGCATCCAGGCATCCATCCATCCAGTTATCCTTCCATCCAATTATCCATCCAATTATCCATCCAATTATCCATCCCTCCATCCATCCATCCATCCATCCATCCATCCCTCCCTCCCTCCATCCATCCCTCCATCCATCCCTCCATCCATCTCTCCATCCATCCATCCCTCCCTCCATCCATCCATCCATTCCTCCNGCCCCTGCTCTGTTCCCAGAGCAGCCCTTTCCCCACGAGTCCCTGTGTTGGGCCCTTCCCCTGGGAAAGGCTCCAGACCAGCAGTTCAAGCCTGGGGAGGCTCCTTCCAGCTCCTCTTGGGAGTCGGGGGCAGATTTGGGGGGATTTTCCTTGGGGGAATGAAACTTACCTGGAGAGTGAACTCAAGGCAGAGAAACCCTCCAGCTCTCTGTAAAATTGTCTTAGCCTGGAATTCATCAGGATCCTTCAGTTGCTTTTTCAACCCTCCCATTCCCCTTGAGGTGAGGCAATTATCCAGGAACTGAGTGGATTTTTGGTACTTTAGAGACTCCATGGTCTGGATACAAAGGCAAGTTTGTGAAAAAAATCGGCATTTAGTGAGTGCAAGCAAACGTTTCTCTCAGGTGCACCCAGCTCGGTAATTTGTCCTTTTTAAGATACAACATAAACGACAAGATTAATGCACATGTATCCAAATCCCTGCCTGAAAGCAGGGAGGAGGGGCTGGCGTGCGGGAATTCGGTGCGCCTTAACGAGCTCCTTCCACGCGCAGAGCAAGTGGCTGTTCCTGGAGCCAGACCCAGAAGAGTGCGGGAAAAGGTCTGGGCAGGATGGATTTAAAGTGCCAGTGTAATGTTTATGGACGCAATTAACTCGGACCTCATCCCCACGATGTTTTCATTTGCCTGCCTCTCCCCTGTACTGGTGGCCGTTTCGCTCCAGCAGGCGAGTGTTCCTCCCCCGAGCTGTGCCTCTCCACCCCGCCACTTCCCATCCGCCACTGTCGTTGTGTCCCCCACACCGCTCTGGAGCCGCGGCTGTTGGGGACGTCCCCATGTCACCCCCCGGCCGCCCTGAGCCCTTTCTGGCGGCTGTTGGGGACGTCCCCATGTCACCCCCCGGCCGCCCTGAGCCCTTTCTGGCGGGTGCTGGCGAGACACCTGGGCTGTTGCAGGGCCCCAGGTGGTGCTCAGCACACCCAAGACAACACCCAGCTCCCAGCCCAGCTTTGCTGGAATGGGAGGGGGAAAATATGGGACAGGCCTAAAGACTGGATGCAGACTTTTTTCTTAAAAACTAAAAACCCCCCACAAAATCAAAAAAATCCCAACAACAAAAAACCCCCTGTCTGATTCTAGAAATACCCAGGTAGTCCTTTACTTGTTACATATATTTGAGTGACTTTTGACCACTTGAGCTCACACCTGCTGTTTATGGACATCTCTGCAGTGGAGTGGCCATTCCTAACTCCTGCACATCCCGCAGCTCCCTGACAGGAGGGTGGAGCCAGCCATGTATTGATCTCTTCTCCAGGTAACAAAAAACAGGACAAGAGGAAACGGCCTCAGGTTGCACCAGGGGAGGTTTAGGTGCCATATTTGGAATTTTTTTTTCACCGAAAAGGTTGCCAAGGATTGGCAGGGGCTGCCCAGGACAGTGGCGGAGTCACCGTCCCAGGAAGTGACCGAGAAATGGCTGGATGTGGCACTCGAGGACGTGGCTCGCCGGTGACCACGGTGGCCACGGGGGGTTGATGGTGGGACTCGGTGCCCCCAACAGCCGTGACAATTCCACGATTCCTTGGCTCCGTCCCTGCCTGGCCATCTCTGCTGGGGTAGGTGAGGGGTGTGCAGGGAGGCCGTGGCCCGCAGACCCCCACCCAGGGCGTGCTGGTGCTGCTGGGGCAGCGCTCCCGCCCCAGGGCCTCACCACAGGGAGGCACTCCGGACACCTTCCCTTGGGTCTGCTCAGAACCCTGCCACGGACACAGCCATGCCAGGCACCGCTCCTCGGGGCAGCCAGCACTGCCCGGGCACCGGGAGGGCATCACACAGCCACACCGGGCACCGCTCCTCGGGGCGGCTGGCACTGCCCGGGCACCAGGAGGGCATTGCCCAGTGCACAGGGACCGCTGGCCCAGGGGACGGAGCACTTGATGGCCCAGGAAAGGCGAAGCGTTTTGCAAGAGCGAGGCTTTCAGGGCTAAATCAGCCATTTGATCATCCATGAAGAATAAAGGCTTGTTTCCTGGTTGCTGGCTGCTCTGCCAAGAGGGAAAAACAAACAAACAACAAATGAGCTCATTATTTTCTGCTGTGCTCTCGGAGATGAACCATCGCTGGCTTCAGAGGGGATAAAACGCCCGCAGGGATGCAGTGCTTCTTCCAGGAGGGCTCTTCTCTCCTAATCTTCTATTTGTGCTGGGTCCAGAAGTGTTGGTTACAATCAGCGTTGCCTGAGAAGCGCAACAAAGAAAGAGAGTACGGCACTGGGAGAATCCAGGGGGAAAAGAGAGGAAGGGACTTGATCTGCCTCCTGTTTGGCTGCGCATTTGTCTCCATTCACGGGGCCAGGAGAACTTGAGCGTGTCCCTTTTCTTGCACTACGGTTGGATTTAGAAAGGCAGTAGGTTGTGTCCGAGTAAGGAACAGTTCCCTGAGTGGAACAGGATTAAAAAGGGCTGAATGCAAGGGATGCTTAAAGAAGGATTTTCTGGACTTGTGAGGAAGCTCTCATTATGTTGTATATAAACAGAAGTACAGTTTCATTAATTAATACCAAACATATAAATACAAATAGGCATCAGAAAGTGAAAGTCAATGTGTCCTGTTTCATTAACTTACACCTGTGTGCTCAGCACTGCCTTGGAGGTGTTAAATTTGAGTCTAATTAACATAAATTGAATGTTAGCACAGGCTTCAGTGGAGGCACAATTCCACCTTCTGTGCACAACCCAATTAGTTTGTGGATTTTTTGTCCTGAATGCGTGTAATTATTTGGAGTATATCTATATTTTTATTTTCCAAACCCTCCCATGGCTCTCAGCTCTGTGTTTAATTATGGATTATGTGGAAGAGCAGTTCTACTAATTAAACTCTGTTTTTATTTTAAATCCTCTGTTAGATTATTTGTTCAGTGACCCCCAGTCCTTAGGACGGAGAAACAATAAACAGTTGTTCCCTGGTTATTATTTTTTGTGTCATTCGTCTCGGCTTCCTTGCATCAGCTATGAGAGCACAGATAAGGCTTATCTGGCCAGCAGAGACGTGCCCCCCCAGCAGCCCCCGGCAGTCGGACACGGCCGCGCAGGCGTTCGGCAGCAGGAGCAGCGGCCGGCACAGCTCCGGACNGCTGCGGGGCCACGGGCACTCAGCGGGGCCACGCGTGGGGCGTGAGGGGGCACGAAGCAAAACACAGGCGGGCAAGGCACGTCGCCAGGTGGGAACCCACATTCCACCTGGGACAGCGGGTTCGCCCCTTTGATCCTTCCCATCCCTCAGCCACCTCCGGATGGATTTTCCATGAGCTGCACCGAGTGCTGGGAGAGCCACTTCGCTGGTCTGGTCACCCCAAACAGCGCAGGCAGCTCCTCCCTGTGCCCGGGGCTGGGCTCACCATCTCCGGGATGTGCCACCACGACAAACCAGGGATGTTTTAGGGAACCTGAGCAGTGGGATCCCTCTTAGGTCTACCCTATGAGAGGAGGCAGCTCCCACGGTGCAGCTCCCACACAGTGGCATCCCACGGGCAGAGCGTGGGGCAGCGTGCGGGGACGGGGCCGTGCCCTGCAAGGCCAGGGCGACCCATTGAAAGAAACACTTGGAGCTCTTGGGGCATATCCATGGGAACTCACCCTGAGCCCCGTGTCCAGCCCTGGGACCCCCAGCACGAGGTGGGCGTGGAGCTGCTGGAGAGAGCCCAGAGGAGGCCCCAGAGCTGCTCCAGGGCTGGAGCCCCTCTGGAGCCAGGCTGGGAGAGCTGGGGGTGCTCACCTGCAGAGGAGAAGGCTCCAGGGAGAGCTCAGGGCCCCTTCCAGGGCCTGAAGGGGCTCCAGGAGACCTGGAGAGGGACTGGGGACAAGGCCTGGAGGGACAGGACACAGGGAATGGCTTCCCCCTGCCAGAGGGCAGCGATGGATGGGAGATTGGGAATTGGGAATTGTTCCCTGGGAGGGTGGGCAGGCCCTGGCACAGGGTGCCCAGAGCAGCTGTGGCTGCCCCTGGATCCCTGGCAGTGCCCAGGCCAGGTTGAACAGGGCTGGGAGCAGCCTGGGGCAGTGGGAGGTGTGGCAAGGGGCAGAATGAGATAGGCTTTAAGGTCCTGTCCCATCCAAATGTTTCTGGGATTCCATGGTTTAACACCCATTTCTCTGCCAGGTGAACATAAAGACCTGGGGCAGTGACCACGGCAGTGCCAAAGTGTCCTGCTCCCCAAAATTATATCTTGATTTCTTTTCTCAGGGTCAGGCAGGCTGACACTTTATTTTCCCACCTGTCCCCAGGGCCAGGCCGGAGGAACATCGCTGTGTGGCAGAGGTGCACAGAGCCCAGCTGGGGCTGCCCTGGGGAGGGCACAGCTCCTGGCTGGGCTGGGACAGGAGCTGCACGCGGGAATGGATGTGGATTGCTGTCCTCGTCACCCACGGGCCACGGAATCCCCCGAGCTGCTCAGCCCCAGGGACTCGGCTCAGACCGGTGCCCAGCTGAGTTCCTCTTGCTGTTCAGCACACAAAGCAGTGCCCGGGGGGTAGTGCAGGGTAAAATGCTTTTGTCAAGCACCTGGGCGCACGTTTCCTGAAATAAGCAGCTAATTTATTCTTTTCGGACAAATTTATTCTACTTGTCTCAGGTTTATGTATCATGAATTGCAAAATGATACGAGGTTTAAACCATTTGTTTTACTGCAAGGCGAGCGCTGCAATGGTGGTAAATGTCAGGAGAGATGGGTGGGGCTGAGGAGGAACCCCACAGCCTTAAACTCCTTCTGACAGGGACGTGGGATGGCACAGACCCAGCCGGGTGGCACAGACCCACACGGATGGCACAGACCCGGACAGGTGGCACAGACCCACACGGGTGGCACAGACCCACATGGGTGGCACAGACCCACACGGGTGGCACAGACCCACATGCGCCACATGGGTGGCACAGAACTGGACAGGTGGCACAGATCTGGACAGGTGGCACAAACCCAGCCAGGTGGCACAGACCCACATGGGTCGCACAGACCTGGACAGGTGGCACAGACCCAGCCAGGTGGCGCAGACCCACACAGGTGGCACAGACCCACACAGGTGGCACAGGCCCAGCTGGGTGCCACGCCTGGCACGGGAGAGCCTTTGGAGGACACGGAAGGCTCCTGTGGGATTCTGTCTCCAGGCTGGGCCTGCAGCGGCGTCCTTCTGCCCCTGGCTGCTTGCCCGGCTCCTGCAGGGCTTTCCTGAGCTCTGCCCCTCGGGGTCCCCGCAGCCCCGCGCTGAGGGCGAGAGCAGCCGGGGATGGGCACACGCAGAGCAGACCCTGGCACCAGGGACACCCAGCTCCTGCCCGCGGCCTGTGGCTCTGGTTGCCTCCAGAAGGATCAAAGGGAGGAAGATGCTCCTCCTCAGGATCCGCCACCTGCCACAGAGGCTTGTGACCAGCTCATGACCCCACACCAGCGCATGGCTCATCCCCTTCCAGCTGCAGGGCCAGCTCCCGACCCGGGCACGGCCAGCGCGTGTCCCTGGGTGCTCCCTTCTCCCTTCTGAGCCCTGCGAGAGAAGATGCTCTGACAACAACAACAACAACAACAACAGGCCCTGTGTCTCCCCTGCAAGGAAACCATAGAATAGCAGAATCACGGAATATCCCGAGCTGGAAGGAGCCACAAGGATCACGGAGTCCAGCTCCTGGCCCTTCCCAGGACACCCCAACGATCCCAGCCCGTGCCTGAGGCGTTGCCCAAACCCTCCCTGAGCTCTGGCAGAGCCGGGTCTGGCTGTGCCCAGGCCAGGGCCCAGCCCTGGGGCAGCAGAGGCCGGAGCTCTCCCACTGCTCGGGGAGCCCGGGGGCTGTGAGGAGCCGCCCTGAGGGCGTCGCTGGCCCTGTCTCACTGCCAGACCCTGCACCCCGCTGCGGCTCAGCAGCTTCGCTTCCTCCAGCAACACCCCCGGCACCAAGTGCTTGTTCTTCAGTAACAGGACATGTTTTGATTTAGTTGATGTTGCTGGGGAATGGATTTAAGGTACATTGAAAAAGCTGCTTTATTCAATAGCAGTCACTACAGGAAGAGCTATAGTGAAATAATTACTGTAGTATGGTTATATGGTAATTATGTTGGTGTAATTGATGAACCTTCCCAGTGCAGAAAAACCCGTACTGCTAATAGCAAAGAGAAATTGGAGTTTTCCTGTCCTCAGAAAATGGTTTATTGCCCAGTCAAAATACACACGCAACCAGTTAGAGAGAGAAAGTTAGGCCAGAGGGGGAGAGATCTCCACAGCATAATTAATCTTGGTCTAGCTAGAGCCCCATGTGAAGGGCAGAGTAAATTCTGGGATATAATTAAGCTCCAGTTCAAAAGCCTAAACTGAAATTGCATTCCCTGCCCTGCTGTGCCCCTCTGCACATTTCACCAACAGCGCAATAAACGCGTGAGCTGCTGATTTCCACCTGATCTCAGCTCCAGTGGCTCTAGGGAGAAACTTGTGCTCCCACAGGGGTGCCTGATTTCTCAAATCCCCATCCCAGCAGCCAGGGGCAAAGCAAGAGAGGCCTTTTGGCCACGTTTGGAAGGAGGAACACATTTAAATTTGGCTGCCCTGGGAGTCAGGCTTCATCCCCCTGCTTACCCCCAAGGGAAGGTTTTACAGAGATTTGCTGTTCAGGTAAAACAAGGGCTCCAGCGAGTGAAAGCTCATCTTCTGTGCTCTTGGGATCCCTCCTCAGGACGAAGCTGCCAGCCCAGGGTGCAGCTTCAGGGTGGACACTGCGGTGCCAAGGACAGGCCAAGCCTTGGGAGATGAAAATCCAGACGTAAAAGCCCCCCCAGAAGGAGGGATCTCAGCTCCTGCACAATGAGGCATTTTTGTCTGGGTTTAAGGCTTTTGACAGTGACAGCAGAGGCAGTCTGGGGTTCCATTCCAGCTTTCCAACAGGGTTTCACATGTGCTGGAGATAAATCTGTGAGGAAGAGCATCCGCAGGCAGGGACAGAAACCCCCTGGCACTACCCCTCCATTCCACCCTGCTCTGCCACAGCTGACTGCCCCTTGCACTGACTGGGGCGGTCCTGGGGCTGCCCTCCTGGGTGGTCCTGGGGCTGCCCTCCCGTGCCCCCCGTGCCAGCACAGCTCCGTGCCACCGGGCTGCCACTGTGGGATGGGGCAGCAGCTGTCCCACGCTGGTGGGAGCACTATGGATGGCTCCTGCCTGCAGCCCTGGTACGTGATCCACAAGTCCAACGGCATTACCTTGTTGCTTTAAACTTGATTTATCCCAGGCTTCCTTGAATATTGCCTCCTGATGGATAAAAGCACAACTCTGCTGACACTGCTTCAACCCAGACCCAGCCAAGGGCACCACGGCCCTCTGGCTTCTCCTCACCCTCCTGTTGTGCAGTTTTATACCCAAACCCCACAGTTCTGTCATTCCTACCCAGGCTGCTTAAAAGACACCACGGAATGACTGAATGACCTTTAAAATGTCCCTTCTGACACAAACTCTTCTATGGTTCTATGCTCAGACCCCTTCAGATCCTGCTGATATTTGAATGCAATGTCCAAGAACAAACTCTGAGTGTAAAGAATCCAGAGGCAGAAGCCCCTCTCGTGAAGCAATTTGTCTCACTCTTTAAAGCCACAGTAACCAGCAAGATTAAAATCTTATTTTCTGCCGTACATCTGGGAGGACCAGTCCCACTGACAAGTGTGGCCTTGTCTCAGCTTGTCCCAAAACCCGCAGTGGTCCCTGGTGCCTCGGTGAGCTGCTGACTGCGCCGAAGGAGATGCTGTTTCCTGCACATATGCTCACCTCCCTTGGACCAAACCAATCCAAACCCATTCCTTCCCTCCGGAGCCCCCTGCCCCGGGCCAGGTGCAGGCAGGACGAGGTGCTGCCCCCCGGGGACAGGCAGTGCCGGGGATGTGGAGCAGGAGCCAGGCTGAGCCCACCCCGCGGGGGCCGGGGCTGGCTGTTCCGTGGGCTGGCACGGCTGGGAGGAGAACCAGGCGTGTTCAGGGCGAGACGGTGCCACCACCCGGGGCACACGTGGTGACAGCCCAGGGGCCTTGCTTGTGGTGGTGCCCACGAGCTGAAGGAGCCAGCTCCAGGAAATCAAAGGGCAGCAATCCCTGTCATCTGCTGGTGGTTTTCTTTCGTTAAAGCCCTGTTCTGGGCTGAGGATCACAGGGGCAGCGTGCTGCACTGCAAAACAAAATTTCACCTTTTGTAATCTCAGAAACCATATGGTTCATGTTTGAAATGTGGGCTCCCCACTGGTTTCAAAGACCTAAAACCAGCGGAAAGTTCAGGAACGTCCTTTTCAGCAGTTCCAATTTGCTGTGATTTTAATAATGCAAATGTTCCCTGAGGTCTGCATCGCCACTTACTCAGTTCAGAGTCATAGAACAGAATCACAGAATCATTTAGGCTGAAAAGTCCTCTCAGACCATCGAGTCCAGCCCTTCCCCAGCACTGCCAGGGCCACACTGCCCCTGTCCCCAAGTGCCACACCCACAGGGCTTTAAATCTCTCCAGGGACGGGGACTCTACCCCTGCCCTGGGCAGCGGTGCCAGGGCTGGACAGCCCTTTCCAGGAAGGAATTTTCCCTCATGTCCAACCTGAACCTCCCTGGTGCAAGCCGAGGCTGCCTCCTGTCCTGCTGTCACCTGCAGTGCTGTCCCAGGGCCCCGGGAGGTGTCCAGGGGCACACAGGTGCTGGGCCAGGCAGGCACTTGGCACCGCTGCTCCCGTCCCGGGCGAGCGCGGTGGGACCGCGTCCCTGCTGGGGTAAGGAACAGAATCTGCATTTTCAAAGCAACTTCCCAGAATTAGGTTAAATATTGATGCAATTTCCTAGACAGCGCTGAAATTAAATCTATTTGTCATGGCAGAAGGAGCACGGAGACAGGAGAGAGGTCAGTGTCACTTGGCTGCAGAGACGGCGTCTCCGTGCCCCCACCCTGAATGCCCCCACCACACCCAGGGTGCTGGTGCTGCCATTCCGGGGGAAATTAATTAGCAAATACGACATTAGACATACCTTTTGTGCAATCAGTAACATCGGGTACATATCGCGCATACCTGAATTATTACCATCATTTTAAATACAATTAAACCCATTTATTGTTGACTTTCTTGGAGCATGATGTGGAGCTGCTATAATAGATGCTCATATCACACTGGAGAAATTTTGATGGAAGCCCGTGATTAAAAGAGAATAAATTGTCATTACTGCCCGCAGAAATGAACAAATAATATTATTTTTCTCGCTACTGTAACCAGAACCTCAACGGTTTCAGTCTGGCTCCATTTCACATGCCACCAGGGGCAACTGGCCAGTGGATTCCATGGGATTTGTCTCTGTTCAATTCTGTGAGGTGAGAATAAACAATTATTTAAACAAATAAAAAAGAAATATTTCAGTCTCATTAATGCCCCCCCCTTTTTATGTGTGAATAGAGCTAAGAAATTCAATCAGAATCTTAAAACCTACCTGATCTCTCTTAAGTTATCTCTGTTTTAGGCAAAAGCTTTCTGTTCCTATGAAACCTTCCATGAGTCAAATTAATTCCTACAAATCCACTATTTTTTCATTTTAATAACTGTTTCCAAGGTCACAGAGGCTCCTGCTCAAGGTTCCTGTTGGCCTTTCAGCCAGCCACAGTGAAGAAAAACCATCCTCTTGAAAATCATCAGCTCCAGGGAGAGCTCAGAGCCCCGTGCAGGGCCTGAAGGGGCTCCAGGAGAGCTGGAGAGGGACTGGGGACAAGGGATGGAGGGACAGGACACAGGGAATGGCTTCCCACTGCCAGAGGGCAGGGATGGGTGGGAGATTGGGAATTGGGAATTCCTGGCTGGGAGGGTGGGGAGGGGCTGGGCTGGAATTCCCAGAGCAGCTGTGGCTGCCGCTGGATCCCTGGCAGTGCCCAAGGCCAGGCTGGACACTGGGGCTGGGAGCAGCCTGGGGCAGTGGGAGGTGTCCCTGCCAGGGCAGGGCTGGCACTGGGTGGGATTTCAGGTCCCTTCCTACCCCAAAGCCAGTCTGGGATCCTGTGATTCTCTCTGTCCCGGTTGCAGATCTGTGCCGCTCCCCTCTCTGCCCCGTGCTCTTTCTGGAGCACAGCCCGGGGCAGAGGCTGTTCCTGGGGAGGAGCAGAAACCCCTGGGGTTATTTCGGAGCCCCGGTTTCTGTCACCCCGAGGTCACTGCTGGCCGGGCAGGGCGGTGGAGCCGCGGTCACCCCGGGAAGGTGAAACCCCCGCGTGCCCGCCCTGCGCTCCCCAGCTCCGGCAGCCAGCGGTGGCACAGCAAGGGAACCTTCTCCCTTTTCTGTTCACAGCCGATTTAAATTCCTGTGGTGTCTGTGACGAGCAGGTGGCAGCGGAGCCCCCGAAGCGCCTGCGCCACGGAAGCAACAACCATCTGATGCAGTTTTTCCCTTTTGTTATAGAAAGAGTAAGATTATCAGGACTAATGCTGGAACGAGCAGAGCCCGCAGGCTCTGCGCTCGGCCGGGTTTATCTCCTGAGATCACCTCGTGCCAAAGTCTTCCCTGGGCAGAGGCTATGTCAGATAGGGAAGAAAAACAGAAATCTGCTCCTTATTCCTATTAAAAATGGGAACACTGGAAGTGCAGTGGAGAAGCAGAGACAGGACTGTGCTCGTTATTCACAGAGGAGGGAAGGGATGGGAGAGGAGAGGAGAGGAAGGTCGGGGAGGAAATTTCAGGAAAGGAAAGGAAAGGACAGGAAAGGAAAGGAAAGGACAGGAAAGGAAAGGAAAGGACAGGAAAGGAAAGGAAAGGACAGGAAAGGAAAGGAAAGGACAGGAAAGGAAAGGAAAGGACAGGAAAGGAAAGGAAAGGACAGGAAAGGAAAGGAAAGGACAGGAAAGGAAAGGAAAGGACAGGAAAGGAAAGGAAAGGACAGGAAAGGAAAGGAAAGGACAGGAAAGGAAAGGAAAGGACAGGAAAGGAAAGGAAAGGACAGGAAAGGAAAGGAAAGGACAGGAAAGGAAAGGAAAGGACAGGAAAGGAAAGGAAAGGACAGGAAAGGAAAGGAAAGGACAGGAAAGGAAAGGAAAGGACAGGAAAGGAAAGGAAAGGACAGGAAAGGAAAGGAAAGGACAGGAAAGGAAAGGAAAGGACAGGAAAGGAAAGGAAAGGACAGGAAAGGAAAGGAAAGGACAGGAAAGGAAAGGAAAGGACAGGAAAGGAAAGGAAAGGACAGGAAAGGAAAGGAAAGGACAGGAAAGGAAAGGAAAGGACAGGAAAGGAAAGGAAAGGACAGGAAAGGAAAGGAAAGGACAGGAAAGGAAAGGAAAGGACAGGAAAGGAAAGGAAAGGACAGGAAAGGAAAGGAAAGGACAGGAAAGGAAAGGAAAGGACAGGAAAGGAAAGGAAAGGACAGGAAAGGAAAGGAAAGGACAGGAAAGGAAAGGAAAGGACAGGAAAGGAAAGGAAAGGACAGGAAAGGAAAGGAAAGGACAGGAAAGGAAAGGAAAGGACAGGAAAGGAAAGGAAAGGACAGGAAAGGAAAGGAAAGGACAGGAAAGGAAAGGAAAGGACAGGAAAGGAAAGGAAAGGACAGGAAAGGAAAGGAAAGGACAGGAAAGGAAAGGAAAGGGAGGGAAGTTTCAGGGAAGGGAAGGGAATGGGAAGGAAAGGGAAAAGTTCAAGCTCTTCCGGTTACCTCACACATACTTCTGCGGGTTTAATTAGAAGCAGGGTCAGTGCCGTGTCCTCTCCAGAGGCTGGCTCCTGCCTGTCCCCGTCTGTCTGTACTCACCCCTGGCTGCTCCTGCCTGTCCCTGCCTGTCCCTGCCTGTCCTTACCTGCCTCTGCTGTCCCTGCCTGTCCCTGTTTGCCCCCCAGCTCACTGCTGGGGGCTGGAGGACCTGGGGCCCTGTTGAATTTGGCTTGTTTGATATTTGCAAAGCAGACAGGATTGCTCCCAGAGGATTCCAGTGCCATCTCTTCCCCTCGCCCTCCCCTTCCAGCAGCTCCTCACATCTGTCAGCATGAGCTCACTCCTTCCTAAATCATTCTCAGATTTTGTATTAATTTTTTAATCATCTGCAAATGAATGATTAATAAATGTTTAACAGCTCATAAAATATTCACCGTGTTTCCCCACGGTCGGCTCTCCTTCTCCACTTGTTATCACTCGTGGGGATGAGAAATGTCTACACAACTGCCGAGGGCAGAGGCAGCCTCGGCTCTGCCTCACCAACTCCTTCTTTCCAGAACAAGCAGCTGGTAATGGAATTCCAGGTGAGGAATCCTGGGCAACTCTGTGAACGCTGAGGCACAGAAATATCTGCATTGGAATAACCCAGCTGCACAGAAAATTATCCTGGGCAGGCGTTGGGAGGTGAACCTTTGCAGGGAGTGAGAGTAGGGAGAGCAGGACGTGCAGGAGCCGTCCGGACCTGCTCCGTGGGAATAACCCTCCCTGGAATGGCCTTTCTGCTTAGGGCTGCTAATGTTCATCTTTGCACTGAATTAGAATCACAAAATCAGAGTGGTTTGGGCTGGAAGAGACTTAAATCCCACCCATCCCACCCCTGCCGTGGCAGGGACACCTCCCACTGCCCCAGGCTGCTCCCAGCCCCAGTGCCCAGCCTGGCCTTGGGCACTGCCAGGGATCCAGGGGCAGCCACAGCTGCTCTGGCAATTCCAGCCCAGCCCCTCCCCACCCTCCCAGCCAGGAATTCCTAATTCCCAACCTCCCATCCCTCCCTGCCCTCTGGCAGTGGGAAGCCATTCCCTGGGTCCTGTCCCTCCAGCCCTTGTCCAAAGGGGGGCCACCAACACCCCACCCCATAACCCAGAGGTGCTGGAGCAGTTTCTGCCATGGGTTGCTCATCCCAAAATCAACCCCGTCCCATCGGCGCATCCCAAGTGCTTTCCATGACCCCAGCAGTGCTGCCCTGGACCCGCTCCGAGTCACGGAACCACCACAGACCAGCAAGGCTGGAAAAGGCCTCCAAGATCATCAAATCCACCCTTCAACCAAACGCCCCCGTGCCCGCTGAACCGTGTCCCCAGGTGCCATGTCTGTTTGTTTTTGAGCCCTTCCAGGGATGGTGACTCCAGCACTGAACCAGGGGTTTCTCTCCTAACCCAGCAGCCTGGCTGTGAGAACTCCCAGGAACTGAGAAATCCAGGCCATGAGAACCTCTGGGAACTGAGAACCTCTGCATGACCCTTCTGGGCTGCCCCAAACCACACAGATCCACCCAGGAGCCCAAACTGCCTCACAGAGCAGCAGATCTTGGCCTCTGGGCCTGTCCCCGAGAGCCTCGGACGGGGCCCCTGCTCTGGGCAGAGGAACAGAGAGCAGCAAGCGTGGTTTGTCTCCCCAGCCTGTTGTAACAAGAGAGGAATTAATGAATGAATAAGTAAAACCATGAGGAAAGGCTTTTGGTGTGATAACATTTCTAAAAATAGCATCAGCTGGTGCTCCTGTTTAAGATAAGCAGATCCATACCCGAGATAGGGCCGAGTGTGCAGGTTCAGCGCTCAGCGGGCGGGATGGGCCTGGGCGCCCAGCACGGCCCCTGCGCCTGCGGAGAGGATTAACAACCTCCACGCTTCCAGCTGGACACAGGAGCTGCTTTAAGCCCGTGTTAGTTGGATTCAGGAGACTCAGTCTAAGCAATCGTGGCCTTTGTTTAAATATCACAGAGGACAGCCCAAATACTACCCAAGCAAGATTATCGGGAGTGACTTTTCTTCTAAAAGTTCCTTTTTAAAGGATATTCTTTAATGTGAAAAATCTCAATGCAGGGCCACTGATAACCCAAAATCTAAGTATAAAAACAGCTGCCTCTACCCGGTGGAACAGCAGGGTGGTTCATTCTCTGGTATTTAGGTTTGCTGCCTGTCTAAAGTCCTAGTAGAGGATTAAAAAAGTACAAATTAAAAGGGTGAAGTGAAACAGATTCCTGTGCTTCTGCTCAGCCCAAGCTGCCCAGCCGCAAGCACCACCCCAAACCCATTTAACCACGGCTGGGGGGGCCTGGCCAGGTCTCTGGGGGGGCCCCGGGGGCTCCGGGCTGGGACCTCCCCCCTGTCCCTGAGCATCCTCCCGGGAGGCGCGGCCCGTGCACCGCCCTGGGCAGGCTCCTGTTCCTGCTGCACCTGCAGGGAGTGCCCGGAACATGGCCACGTGTTTTCCTACTTTTATCAAAAGGCTGCTGCTACTTAATTTCATTGTTTTTCAGTGATTATTTCTATTAAGATTGTTTTTTAAGAACAAGAAGCAATGCTCTATATTAATAAATAAATTTTAAAAATAAAAATAAAAATCTAAATCTAAGTCTAAATCTAAATCTAAATCTAAATAATATAACTATAACTATAACTGTAACTATAACTATAACTATAACTATAAATATAAATATAAATATAGAAATAAATAAATATAAAGCATTATAGGATAAAACTCTGAAGAACCTCCCATCTGATATCACTGGCTTTTTCTGAGTAAAAACAAATGCTCCTCTTCTTTTTCAGAAGGAAAAAAAATTGGAAATAAGTGGTAGATTTATTTATGGATAAATGGTATTCCCTCAAAAAAACGATGATTTTTAGGTTTTCAACATTTCCCTTGGATCAGAGCTGCCTTTCTGTTTGTCAATACAGGCAGCCAGTTCAATTATTATTTATCAAGGCTGCAGGGATGACAAATGGCTTTGCTTACTGCTGGATTTCTTATCTTTGGCAACTCAGAGTATCAATTACTACTACTAAAAAGAAATAATTGCCCTGAGTGACAAACCAGCACACAATCAAACTGTACATAATTGCAGCCAGCACTTTGCATTATGTCACATTATGTCAAAAAAAGAAGCCTGAATCATGAACTGAAAGGTAAAGGCACTTCCGTGCTTTGACACAGGAATGAGGGGTGTGCGCTAAACCCAGGGACTGAAAATTGTGGGGTACGGGGAGGAAATAACGGCACCCCAGTGCCAGCAGCAGCAGCAGCAGCAGCAGGGATCGGCCTCGGCAGCATCCGGGGGGAAGCCACAGCCGGGCTGCGGGGTCACTGCACCAGCCCTGCCCTGGCAGGGACACCTCCCACTGCCCCAGGCTGCTCCCAGCCCCAATGTCCAGCCTGGCCTTGGGCACTGCCAGGGATCCAGGGGCAGCCACAGCTGCTCTGGGAATTCCAGCCCAGCCCCTCCCCACCCTCCCAGCCAGGAATTCCTAATTCCCAATCTCCCACCCAGCCCTGCCCTCTGCCACTGGGAAGCCATTCCCTGTGTCCTGTGCCTCCATCCCTTGTCCCCAGTCCCTCTCCAGCTCTCCTGGAGCCCCTTTAGGTACTGAAGAACCTCAATTAGATCACCCCAGAGCCTTATTTTCTCCAGGCTGGGCACCCCCAGCTCTCTCAGCCTGTCCTCACAGGAGAGGTGTTCCCTCACTCCGTGTCCCGCTGGCACCCACCGGCCCCCGCCACACAACCCAGAGAGAGCCCCGCCTGTGGGGAGGCAGGAAGGGCTCATTCTGCCAGCAGCTTTTGAAGATACATTTAAAAGGAGCAGAAGGTGGATCTTTCCCCTTCTCCGGAGGCTGTCGCACGCCAACCTCGCACGGAAGCTCGTTCCTGGCAGCCCGAGCCTTTCCTCAGTGAACCAGGGCCGTGTCCTCGGAGCACCTGTGGAAGGCAGCCGCCCACTGCGAGCTGTGTGGGGCTTTCCAAAAAATCCCGGGAGTTCATGTCTTCAAAGATGCTTCTACAGATTGTAAAAGATTAAAACTAAAAGCACTAAAGCAGGAAAGAGGAATCCCTGGCTGGTTCCAGGGAAGCGTGGCTGCCGTGCTGCACCAGAGCAAAGGTCCCTCTGGCCCCGGGATGCTGCGAGTGGCCGGAGGGATTCGTATTCAGAAAGAAAATGTAGGGATGGAACAAATGGAAAGAGGTACCCAGGAAAAGCATTCCTGTGTCTGCTCCTTCCAGCTCCGTGCCGGCGCATCCCCTTCCTCTGGAGCTGCCCCCACTGCCCTCCTCTCCCTGGGCTCCTGCAGTCAGTTCCTTGGACACTCACAGCCCGTCAGCACCCCCACATGCACCAAGAACCCTGGCTTTGGTTTTTTTCCCTCCGTATTTCCCTTTCCAGACCTGAACTGATGCATTTCTGGGATGTTGCTGAGCCCTCAACCGCCCTTTTCCCAGCACTAGCTCAGGGACGATTTTCCAGCCAGGAAAAGAACACCTTGGAGGCCTTCATCCCTTCATCCCGCTCTGCACCGTGGCCTTGCTGCCCTGCACCAGCCACGCCGGGTGATTCCCGCTCGCTGTGGCTCCCACAGCTGGCCCGTGGCTCTCAGCTGGCTGCTGCTCCCCCGGCACCGCGAGGAGCCCGCTTCTCCCAGCACAGGCGTGCCTCACCCGCACGGCACGGAGTTATTCACCAGCGCCAGGCCCAGCTCCCACCCGAGCGGGGGCCCTGCTGCCAAACACGGCCGTCCCCGCGGCCCTGCTCGCCGCCTCTCTCCTCGTGCTGCTCCCCGTGAGTGCTCTCATTTCGGTTCCACGGCGCTGCCTGCGACGGGGGAAAAGGCACCACGGCCGCCCCAGTCCCACCCGGCCGCCGCCTCGGCATTTTCTTATTGCCTACGTCCATTATGCTAAAAATAAACCTGACGAGCTCATTTAATTTTAGCCCGTGAGTGTCTGTATGAATATTTATAATGCTCCACATTAGAAATGCTGAAAAGTTCCAGAGCCTGGGAACACGGCAGCAGACCCTGGGGAATAGAACAGCTCTTCCTTTTTTCTTGTCCTATTTCGAGCCGGTTTCACACATCCTGCATTCCCGATGTGAAGTCTCGCACTGAATGTCTCAACTGCTTAGAGCACTTTGTGATGTTCTGCGCTTGATGAACACAGACTGAGTTCCCATGTAAGAAGAAGGGAGTGTTTCCAAAGGAATTCCCTGTGAATTTGTGCAAGGAGAGCAAACTTACTGAAGTGCTTTCCTGTTCACATCTGGCTTTCACGAGCTTTTCCTTTCAAGGCCGGGTTGGACGGGGCTTGGAGCAACCTGGTCTAGTGGGAGGTGTCCCTGCCCATGGCAGGGGATGGAACTGGACGATCTTAAGGTCCCTTCTATAATTATAGATTAATTCTGCAGAAGATGAAAACGTTTTCTCAGTTCTCACCTCCCCAAGCCCAGAGCTTCATGCCCTGCTTCAAATAACCAAACGCTTCTCACCTCCCCTAAAGCCCTCACTGTCCCAGGACTGGTGGCACCCAGGGTCTCTCGGAAAGCTGCTGCCCAAGGGAGCTCTGGCTGTGAGCTCTGCCCCACAGCAAGGTCTGGAGGTGTGGGGAGAGCCAGCCAGAGCCCGGCTCCGCCGTGCAGCCAGCCCAGCACGGCACAGCCTGCTCCCCGCGCACCGTCCGCCTCCCTCGGGAGCTCAGCTCTGCTTGCAGGGATTGCCCTCCCGGGCCGGGAGCTGCGGGGTGATGGCAGCAGCTGTGGGGTGACAGCCAGCAGCTGTGGGGTGACGGCAGCAGCTGTGGGGTGATGGCAGCAGCTGTGGGGTGACAGCCAGCAGCTGTGGGGTGACAGCCAGCAGCTGTGGGGTGATGGCAGCAGCTGTGGGGTGACGGCAGCAGCTGTGGGGTGACAGCCAGCAGCTGTGGGGTGACGGCAGCAGCTGTGGGGTGATGGCAGCAGCTGTGGGGTGATGGCCAGCAGCTGCACAGCATCTCTGACAGGAGAAGGGGTTTCACTGCAGCCAAGGCGCCTGTGCCAAGCTTGTTTAAGGCGTGGGCATACCCAGCAGAGGAACATGGCTGAAACGCTCAGGAATCGAGTGTGGGAAATCTGGCCTCAGGGGAGATTTTCCCTAGTCCTTTCTAGTGGGAGGGCATTTTAAGCCCAGGGAGTGAACAAGTATCCAAAGGGCCGGTTCAGGGCTTCCTCAGAGGTCGCTGCCCTAGCAGGACGGGCCTGGCTTCCGCAGGTAACACCAGCTCTGCCCATCCCTGCCCTTCCAGATCCTTCTTGTCCCGCGTGAAAGCGCTCTCGGCAGAGAGGGGCTGTGGAACTCTTCCCTGTTACTCCCTTGGCTGCCCTGTCACTCCCTGTTCCTCCTGCTGCAGGCAGCACCAACGGGGGATCGGCATCTCTGAGGGAGGCTTGTAGCCCTGGAGTGGAAGAGCCAGGCTGTGAGGAACGCTTGAATCCAAGCCTTTTCCTTTGGAACAGGGAAGGTATAAAAAGAAAGGCAGGAAGTGAGCAGTTGCCAGGCTCTGTGATTCTGGCATCGGAGATGGAGGGTGACATGTGACAGCAGGTCCAGGTCGATCCTTGGGTCACTTTCCATGTACCTGGTGCAGGATGCGAGGGGAACATGGAGGGAAAGAGGCAGCGAAGATCTGATGCTGCTCCTCCCTCTCTGCCTTCCTCTAGTCCGAGCACAAGAGCAGCTGCAGAATCAGGCTGAAAAAGCACCGAAATGAGTCAACCTCTGATGCCAGCAGGAAGGCAGAGAAAAAGGCAACTCTGAGGGACCCACCAGCTGCTCTGCTCCATCCCTCCCCCAGCGGAGCAGTCCTGGAAGGGAGGCATCCCTCTCATCCCTCTCATCCCTCCTCTCCCCGCATGCCCCTCCTTCACTGCTTCTGCCTGCTCATCCTTTTGCTCTGTCACAACCGACTTGGCACCAAGCAGTATTTTTCTTCTCATGCTCTCAGCGACGTTGGAGCACTTGAAGTGCCATTATTGCTGCTCTGAAGAGTTCCAGGTTTCCATACAGTGAAGAGAATCAATACGAGCACTGCAATAGGTGACGACCCCTCTATAGCTTTAGAAATTTTACATCCTTCTCCCTTCTCTGCTTTTCATTATGTCTAATTACCTGATCTATAGCTCCAAACAGGAATCAATGGGGCTGTATTGCAACAAATTATTGTGGATTCTCTGTAAAAAAAAAAGGGTTCAGGAAGTGCTATTGAATATGACACTTCCAATTATATAAAGCAAATGAGGTTTCCACTGGTGCTGGAGGGCTGGGGGCCAGTTCATTACCGGCGGCTCCTGTTCCACGACGGCTACAGTCAGTTTATTCTCCACATACTTCAGGACTCGCCCCCACACATTCCCGGGGAGGTTCTGTACCCTTGGCACGGCACCCTGAGCCTGCTCTCGGCAGGGCTGTGCTCCAGCTGCACTGTGTGCTGGCTGCGCGGGGAGATGGGATCCGCGGGGGCCTCCCTGGGGTCTGGGTGCTCCCCTCGGAGGTGTGAGCCTCCCAGCAGCTGCACGTCGCTCTGATAAACGCTCTTTTCCAGCAGCACCTACGAGTTCTCCTAATTTAATAAGGGGGTTTGTGTTTCCCTGAGGTGCGCGGGAAAAATCCAGGAGCTGTAGCAAGTTGCTGTGCCTGGAGGAGTGGGGCTGTTAGTGATTCACTGGTGGTGAGTCAACGCCTGCTGGACACCAACATTGCCCCTCAAAAGATTCCCACATTTGCCCAGCCCTTCTCCCCTCACTCATTGCTCCACACTGGATCCTCTCTGGAACTTCTGTTCTGTTGTCTAAAATCAGGTGCCAGTCTCACCTCACTGGGAAAACTGGAGGGAGTCAGACTGAGTTCTGGATCATAATAAACCAAAAAAAGCCAGTTTTAGACATTTCCTACTGTGGGGATCTTTTCTACCATGCACCATAACCTGAAGTGTGTGACCCTGAGCCCTTGCACAGCTCCCAAGCCTTGAAAACGGAGCTGAAGGATTTCACCCCTGCAGTAGTCCCGCCTTCATCTCAGGGGTAGCATTTTAATTAAGGAAATTCCATTACTTTGGTTTTTCTCTCAGACTGTCTTTGCCACCTTCCCCAGTCTCCCTCTGTTTGTCAGTTGTGCTTGAAGATCTGACACTGCTGGAACTCAGCAGAAAGGAAAAATTAGGAATGTGGGCACCCTTTAATCACCCGGCTACTGTAACAGGTGGAGACAGACAACAGCGGAGAAAATCAACCAAAAACATAACTGTGCTTTTAATGTTTCCATGGAAATTTACGGGGAGGAAGTGTGATGCGCAGGCATACCGCCTCATTTGGTATGCACAAGGCACATCATGCTGAGCTGCTAATGAGATAGCAATTTGGAGGTTTGGGAAGTGCTGGCTATGCTTTGTGCCCACAAGAATCAATGAAAACTGATGAGTGAAGGTTTGCAAAATTCGGCGTAAGAACTACGGGAGCTCTGTGCCCGGATGGAGGGGCAGGGCTGGCAGCAGAAGCTCAATTCCTCGCCTAACGTCTGGATCAGCTTGAGTTTCTACCTAAAGGTGCAGCGAAAAGACATACCTGCTTTCCATTTCAGAGTTGGAACTTCATAAATATTTTAACTTGCCGAGTGCCTGCTATTTAATGTTTGCGTACCAAGGAAATGTGAGCGAGCATCGCCTCGCATGAAGCGCTTGGAAAACAAATTTGGGCACCTTTGATTATCTGCCCCAGCGCAGAAGGAAGGGAGCGTTACCCGCCGTGTCCTGTCTGTTGTCAGCAAGCAACACTTTGGGATTATTTGTATTTGAAAAAAACCAACCCCACCACCGAGATGAGTACCTCTGAAGACAGAAAGTTTTGCTTTTGGCTATTAAAGGAGCAGAATAAAATAAATCACTTATGCTGAATAAATCATTGATTCTGAGTTACACGGGAGTGCTCCTCGGTGCTGGCTCCCGGGTGAGACAAGTGGGACACGTTTGTGTGACTCTACTGTTGAATTTGCAGCCTGAATCTGTCCCAAGGGCTTCCCAAAAATAACTGTGTTGAATAACTGGGTTGAAAAACAAAGATAGGCAGGGACCAAATCCAGAGCACACAGCACTGCAGCCTCTGCCACTTATCTCTGCAGTGAAGGTGCAACCGCCAGCGATGCTGGGAGGGCGAAAATCACAGAACCACTGAATCCTTTCAGCTGGAAAAGCCCTCCCAGCCCATCCAGTCCCAGCTGTGCCTGACCCCACCTTGTCCCCAGCCCAGAGCCCTGAGTGCCACCTCCAGGAATTCCTTGGGCACCCCCAGGGATGGGCACTCCAAACCTCCCGGGGCAGCCCCTGCCGAGGCCTGAGCACCCTTTCCATGGGGAAATTCCTGCTGGTGCCACCCTGAGCCTGCCCTGGCCCAGCCTGAGGCCGTTCCCTCTCCTCCTGTCCCTGTTCCCTGCGAGCAGAGCCCGACCCCCCCGGCTGCCCCCTCCTGGCAGGGACTTGTGCAGGGCCACAAGGGCACCCCTGAGCCCCCGTCGGTCCAGGCTGAACAACCACAAATGTGGGTGAATCTTTTCCCACCTGAGCCCCCGTGGATGGATCCTCCTGTGCCCCGTGCCCCACCCAGGAGGGGTCCCACACCCCAGCCCCTGTCCCTGCCAGCCCCTCTGCCTTCCAGCAGCCCCTCGTGCTGTTCTGGGGCAGGAGCGGTCAGCAGGGCAGGGCAGGGCTTTGCAGTGACCGCTGTGCCCTTGGCGTGCTGGTACCAGGCAGCGCCTGCTGCGAGGCAGCCCCGTGCACGAGACACATAATCTGCATTTATTTCAGCCCTGGATCAAGGAAACGCATCCATAAACCCGAGGTCTTGCGGGTTCCAGATTGATGGAGCAGACTCGCAAACGGAGGCTGTCCCTGGCAAGAGGGAGCAAAAAGCTGCTGGCGAAGAGGTATTAACTTCACTGTGCTGCATTTTATGAGGCAACAAAGAGTGTCTTGGTTCTGTGCCGTGAAAGTAAATAGAACAATATTTCAGACCTCCTTATTCAGTTGTCCAAATGCACATAACCGATTTTTGCAGATAGGGATTTATGTTCTCTTGTCAGCATCTAATAAAGTAGAGCAATTGCTGCTGCCATTTATTTCAGTGCTGTTGCCTTTAGCGGAGTATCCTTGTGTACACTTTGTGCTGCCTGCTCCGAGCCCTGCCAGCGCCTCGCTCCCTGCAGCGAATCCAGCACGGGCTGCTCTGGACCACACCCGAGATGGTTTGGAGAGGTGCTAGGGGTGTTCAGTGATGGGGGTAGAGAGGAAATCATAAAGGCAGCAGCTGAGGGAGAGGGGGTTTGGCTCAGACCAGAGGAAAGGAGGCTCGGGGGGACCTTCTGGCTCTCCCCAACTCCCTGACAGGAGTGTGCAGCACAGCCCAGCAGCTGCTCACCGCAAGATGAGAAACACCGAGTGTGCGGGGCAGTGTCCGGCAGCCCAGGCCAGCCTGTCCCCGAGAGCCCGGGCTGCAGAGGGACTCGAGTGTCGGTGCAGAGGGACCCTCTCAGAGCCCTGCCGTGCCCCGGGCGGTGCGGGCAGTGTGGGGAGGGGGCTCAGAGCCAGCCCAGCCGCCCGGCAGCCGCTGCCCGTGTCCGTCCC